>BMAC01000503.1:796959-814270 GCA_014905375.1 Phtheirospermum japonicum
AATAGAGTTAGAATACGTATGAAAACATCTTAATTAAAAAGGTGGATGATGCTTTTGGCACGTTTACGGACTTTAATTTTTTTATTTTTATATATTTAGAAGAGTTGATCATTAGGATGGAATTTTGAAATCATAGGTTCAATTGAGGATTTATTATGTTACTTAATTTGGAAGTTTGAGAGTCTAGTATTCGAATCGAGGATTGATAACAAATTCTTTGAACTTGTGAAGCCTTTATTGAATTTACGTTTGTTGTATTCGGTAGACATACCTGGTGGGTTTGTAGCTATATAAAATATTTATTTTTATATCTTGAGAGAGTATCTTCATTAATATACAAATACACTAGAACTTGTCTGGGGCCTTAATGCATGTGATTTGTAAAAATGATCTAGGTACTTTATTGATACCCTCTTATCCATCTTCAAATAAAATATATACCACAAATAAAAATAATCCCTAGTAAGCCCCTTTAAATATTATCCTTTTCTTTGTTAGTCACTGACTGCTCCCTACTTTATTAGGGATTGGTTCGAGTAATAAAAATTTGTTCGTTCAAATACTCTACCTAACAGTAAGTATATAGTGTAAATTTAGTGCAAAATGAGTAAAGTTGAATCCCACAATGACCATATAAGGATTTAAGATTGACAAGTAATATAATTTAGACAATATAGTTTTATCTCAACGGTATAAGATGAGTTGAGTTATGTCATTACAAATGACAATTATATACTATATAAAGACAAACACAATTTGTAAGAGTTTAGAAAAATTAAGGTGATAGAGAGTATGTCGGGGGTTGTTTCACAATGATATCCCATTGTTGTTTCTTTTTGATCTATCAAGTCTATTACGATTCATTCACTATAAGCCAATCACAATAGTGATTAAACCATGGATTCTAAGTAGAAACAATGTGTCTGTTTTAAATCATACTTAGAACTCCAAAAGATTTAAAAGATTTGTACAACTTTAAAATCTCATCTCTCGAATTTCGTTTGAAAAGCCTTGTTGATTAATGTATTTCGTTTGAAAGCTTATTTATAAATCTCATCTCTCGAATTATGAATTATCAAGTTCGTAGTTTTGAAAGGTTATCAATCAATTAAAAACATAAGAAACACAAGCAATTATTTATCATTCATTGTTAAGAATCAAAACACGAAAATAGAAATGGGATCATACTTGAACTGAAAGGGATATTATAACGTTATTCAATCATGGTTTATCTAAACCCTAGAATACAAGAGATTTAGCTAGACATGTTCAACAATTCATTCACACAATTAATCGAACACAACATAGACATAATGAAAAGAAAGGATAGAAATTACCAAATTGGTTGAAGTTGATCCTTAATTCTAGTTGTTACTTGCTCTTACTCTCTTAATCTCAAACTCTTATTATAGCCTAAACTATGGTGGATGATATTATATGGTGGTAAGTTGTGTTTGACGGATGTCAGTGATGTCTCTGGAAAGCAACCAAGGAGCCTTTTATAGTAGAAAATCAAATCTTGGCCATTAACTCTGATTCTGGGCCATTTTATAATGCATGTTACCCATTATTGACCAACTATCAATAGATTGTTGGGCCGATAATAGGTGTCATGAAAACAGGGTACAAATAATGACCCCACTATCGATTGATAACATATTCGATAGTGAGTCTTCGGCCCTTGTTGACTTGTGGGTTGCGTGGGCTTGCTCCAAACCTGGTCCAATGGCCTCTTTTCTTTCTTATATTTGCTTGATACTCTAATATTATCATTCTTAATCCGTAAATCTCTAAATTCCTAAATAAAAAACAACAAAAACATATCAAACACTTTCTTATCTTCGGCCTAAAACTAATTGTTTTGAGGATAAGTTAAAGCATTATAAAAAGTTTCAAGTTTTTAAAAGAGGTACTTCACGTAGGTAAGTAAGGTAAGTATAAGAACTATTGATTCCTCTTTGAGGATACGTAGGCAAGTTAATTCAAATATTAAAAGTTAAAGTTTTGAATTTTAATTTTTAATATAAAAATTAAAATAAAGTCCTTTAAAAAAAATATTTTTTAAAACTCTTTTACTTAATAAAACGAACTATGTGTACTTTGATTACTTTTTGTGGATACGTAGTCAAGTTAATTCAAATATTAAAGTTTAAAAATTTTGAATTCTAATTTCTAATATTAGAATTAAAATCAAGTTTTTCTTATTTATTAAAACTCTTAACTTAAACAATCAATTCTTCAAATTTTATTTAAGTTTATCATTTACTTTTATCTCCTTTTTTAATTCATTATTTAAAAATCAAAATAATAATAATAATAATAAAATGAAAAACCACCGTTTTAAAAAAAAGAATCCGATGGTTTCGAACCAAAATGAAAATCGGAATCGGAATCGGAAATCGATTCTCCGCCGGTTTGATTTCGGTTTAGGGGTGATCGATTTTTACAACCGTTAGTTAAAAAATGGCCGGTTTTAACCGAAATGACACCTCTTAAAAGAGTAGGTCTCCTGTGTGACGGCCACATGAATCATTTATCATGTGACGGAGCTCTATACCTATTCAGACCGGATTTGATCCATCAAATTGGGTCGAATTAGGCAGATTTATTGGGTTTGGGGCTCCATCACATGACAGAAGACCCGTGTGACCGTCACATTTGAGTCTTTGCCCTCTTAAAATATGGATTCAACTTCTTCTTCCAATTTATCTCCGGTTACCAAATGCTTCAATTTGTTACTCCCTCTATTTTCAAAAAGTGCATTTTAGAGACTCAATTTTGTTACGTAAAAATGTCGTTTTAGATTTTTTTAATACTTTATTCTAGTTTTACTCCACTTATTTTAATAAAGGGATAATTTTTTTTGCCCCCCAATGTATGCAGTTTTTTCCACTTTGCCACCCGAAGTATTTTTTGTTTCACTTTGCCCCCTGATGTACAATAATTTTCGATGTTGCCCCCCAAACTTTATTTCCAGCGGAATATTCCTTCTAGATTCCATCGGCGGGCAGCTGGGGGGTAAAGTGAAAGAATCTTATAGTTTGGAGGGTAAAGTGTAAAAAATCTTATAGTTTGGGAGGCAATTAAAATAATATAAATATTAAATTTTTGTTTTAAAATTTTATATTTTGAAAGATATATAATTTTTATCTTATACTCACACACACACAAAGTTGTCAATACAATTCCAAATTAAAAAAAATCCATAAAATTTCAATTAATATTTATAATTTTCTAAATATAAATATTGTCAATACATCTTTTATATTATTAATTATTAAACACATGACTAAGGATTATGTAAATTATTATAATACAAAAAATAAAATTATCATTCAATATTATTATTTGTATAAAAAGTGTGATTAAATACTATATCAATAATGAGTATATTAATTATTATATGAGATTATAATTATTGAATGATTAATATAATTAAAATCTTATAATATCAAGATTTTAATTACATTAATCATTCTATAATTATAATCTTATATAATAATGTACTCATGATTAATATAGTATTTAATCACACTTTTTATACAAATAATAATATCGAATGATAATTTTATTTTTCGTATCATAATATTATAATGCATATACTAAATACACTTTTATTTTATTTTGTTCAATCATAATACATAATAATATATTATTATGTTACTTAGTCTAATAATTTACATAATACTTAGTCATGTGTTTCATATTTAATAATATAAAAGATGTATCGATAATATTTATATTTAGAAAATTATAAATATTAATTAGAAATTTATGTTTTTTTTAAAATTGGAATTGTATTGACAACTTTGTGTGTGTGTGAGTATAAGATAAAAATTATATATATTTTTCAAATATAAAATCTCAAAACAAAAATTTAATATTTATATTATTTTAATTTGCCCCCCAAACTATAAGATTTTTTACACTTTACCACCCAAACTATAAGATTCTTTCACTTTGCCCCCCAACTACCCGTCGATGAATCTAGAAGGAATATTCCATCGGAAATAAAGTTTAGGAGGTAACGTCGAAAATTATTGTACATCAGGGGGCTAAGTGGAACAAAAAATACTTTGGGGGGCAAAGTGAAAAAAAACTGCATAAATTGGGGGGCAAAAAAAATTATCCCTTTAATAAATATAAACAAATTTATGGTAGTAAGATAATTAAAAAAAAATAGATGAATAAATTAAATAAAAATATTATTAATTAATTGAGGGCATTTTAGTCAAATATTTACATTCATTAATTTTAAACATAACGACGGTTAAATTTTTTTGAGTATTACTCTCTCACTTTCTTAATATGTTACTCCCTCACTTTCTTCATAAGTGTCGTTTTAGAATTTTTGTTAAAAATTAAGAAACATAATATTTGATTAATACATCCTCAATCAATTAATAATTTTTTCATTTAATTACTTTCATTCATTCCCTCTAATTATTCTATTATCATAAACTTGCTTATATTCCTTAAAATAAGCGGGGATAAAATTGGAATAAAGTGGCAAAAAAAAAATTAAAACGACACTTAATTTGTAACAAAACTGAGTTTTTAAAACGACACTTATTTTAAAACGGAGGGAGTATTATATATACCGAGGTCTATTCATATCATTCTACAGAATACTGAAGTGTAACCTTGCAAAATGCACCTTGCAAAATGCACAGATAAATTAAAAGTGTCTGTTTAAATTAAGATCCATCAATTAAATCAGAAAGTGGTGGAAATGAAAAGATGCATACTAGTGCATAACATAAAAACGAGGCCCCCGAGCCAACCTATAACAATTGCTTCTGATCACTTGCACTTGGAGTAAAGGTGTAGGGGACATAATTTCCATGCAGCTCCAAACATTCATTACTCTCAATTCTTCTTCTTCTTCTTCTTCAAGCTTCAGATTCTCATTAGAATAAAGCGCTTCTTTCGCTTCTCTTTCTTTCGACGAAACTTCCTGAAAAGCCGACTTTAATTTTTCCAACGCCTTATTGCTTTTCTCGACTTCGTCTCTAGAAGCTTCCAACTCATCGACGAGCTTGCTTTTCTCCTCTAAAATAATTTCAAGCTTATCGTTGATCTCTTTGTACTTCGCTTCAAGATCCTCGATTCGTACTTTGTAGCTTTCGTTCTCGCCGACGAGCTTACTTTTCTCTAGTTTTATTCTTTCGAATTTATTCACTAGGCGATTTTCACATTCGCTCATATCCCGTTTCAGCCTTTGGCCTATTTGTTCCAACACGGTGTCGAAGCTCTCTTTACGCGTCGCAAACTCACATTCGTCTCTAGAAGCTTCCGACTCAGTATCAACGGGGGGCTTGGGCTTAAACTTGAGAGATTTCAATTTGTAATCCGCTTGGCGATATTCTTTTTCAGCGACCTCGAGGATGTATTCCCGATAGTCGACCTCATGCAACAAATGGATATCTTTTTCCGAGATCTCAACATCTTCTTCTTCTTCTTTTTCAGCGGATCCCAGAATATGATTCGCTAGTTTTTGCTTTGCCTTTTCAAGGGCCTGTTTGGCTGATAAAAGAAAATACGAAATCCAGGCGTGCTCCTGCTCCACCTGTTCAAGCTCCTCTTTGTGAGCTTTTACCTTCTGCTTAACTGTAACTGTTCCAGAAAAAGAAGCAGACCTGTATGACAACAAAACTATTAATTAGTAGACCATATATATTCAGATAATATTAATTAGACAAAACCTTATTTAACCTATGTAATGTATTCACTTCTCTCATGAAAACTATTACTTTTTAACTATATAAATGTCACTTTTGTATAAAAAGTATAATTCGTGTACATTATATTATAAGATTATACATATATTAAATCAATATACAATAATTTAAGATGCAAATTGACAGATGACACATTTCAGAGGTTTTCGCAATATATTTTTTTTAAAATCATAAGTGATACTTGTAAAAAAAAAGTAACCAACAGCATCTCGGCTTTTAACTATTAGAGTGTTATAAATATTAGGCAAACTATTAGAGTGTTATAAATATTAGGCATCTCGGCTTTTAACTATTAGAGTGTTATAAATATTAGGCATCTTGCCTGGCGGAAGCTACATCTAGTACCTGATCGATGGTAACATTTATTTAAAATGTAAAATAACACTTTTAGAATCAAAAGTAACTTTTTAAGAGAAAATTTGATTATATATTATCTTTTGCTTATTTAAATGATTAATAAATACGTAAAATAATTTATTTATTTTTTTGGCAAAATGATACCTTTATAAATAAAAGTGATATTAACAGACGGTCAAATATAAGACCTACTCTATTAATTATGAKATAAAATGCAATATTTGATGAATATGGTTTTAGGTTCATTCTTTTAGTAGTTTTCTGMGTCATAACATAGACGCCCTTACACAAGTTTTTCTTTTAAACACCAAGATATCGAAAAAAAAAAAAGGCAAACTAGGACAGAATTAAATTATGAAGTGAATATTGAGTCGTATAGCATAATAAACTCCCAAATTATTGACTAAGGTAATTTAATAGGGTCTTTCCGAATGTAAAATCAAAATTGACTAAGATTAGGAATAGTACTAGGGCCAAAACGAAGCAATTATTGAAAACACCACATAAATCAGTACAAGTCATGATCAGAGCAATAATTTCTAAGTTGATTATGAGATGGCCATCGTAATAAACATATCTGATCATGAATTCGAAAGAACATCTACAAATTATTAATTGAGAAAAAGAAAAAGAAAAATCTCAGATCAACTTTTAAAATATATAGTGTTCAACTTCAACTTACTTGGACATGATGAAAAGCAAAGTATCTTTTGCYGTCAAGAAGATGTAGTAGTCCCTCCAATGGAAGATTGGGTTTTTTGCTATAAKGCTGAAAGAAATTGCGGGAGGGATATGTATATAAATAGGTCTCCAGAATAAATAAATAACGAAATAAGAAAATAAGAGAATTTATTAAAGGCAAATTCTCTTTATTGGGTTGTGTAGTTTAAATTGATGTATGGATATGCATGGACGATCTGTTGTAAATTGGATTAATTCTAATTAAATGGTACAGCGATAATTCATGTTAATGAATTGTATAGGATTATTTTACGTGTCGTGTAGATAATCGTAGCATTTTGAATTTCTCAAATCCATTTATTGGTGAGTGAGAAATTCGTGTAGATAATCGTAGCATTTTGAATTTCTCAAATCCATTTATTGGTGAGTGAGAAATGATACTTGGAAGTTGAACGGTTTGCTTTAATGCTTTATCGGTTATCCCACATTGAATGTTAGTCAATGTGGAAGAGAGTTTAAAAATGATTACATTTCTTTAATGTACATCGAGTGGGCCAGAGAGTGTTGTGGGTTTTGTGTAAACGAAGTTCACGCGGGCTCTTGGACTTGGGTTCGCCAGTCCGCCTTCGGCGGAGCCGAGCCCGACTCCTGCATTCTCCAGCCACTTTCCATACGCATAAACACCTGAACATTTGGAACAACAAACATACACATATTCTGCATTGCTGTGATATTACGGGACGAAGTCGTTTTATCTTTGGAGACGAATAGCCAAAACCGAAGGGCACTATCGGGGCTATTTCGTCTTGCGGACAGAGTGCATACTCGACTCGACAATATTTATTTTCTGTTTTATATATTTCTTTTTCCAGTTTTGTGCTCGGATATTTGTAACTATTCCAACACGATCTTGATCATCCCATCAACGCGCCATTATCTCCTAATTTGGAACGAATTGGGAGTTTATTTATTTTTTAAGTTTGGATATATAGAAGTTTATTTCAGAATTTATAATGCGAATATGGGAAGTTATTTTAGTAAAAGTAATCAAAGATATTGAAATATTTTCAATGATAAATAAAATAAAGAAAAATGATAAATACTTTATTATTATTATTATTAGATAAAAAACTGATTATATACAGTGTCCCCCAAGTGAGAGCACTGTAGAATTTTCCTATATATATATTTAATATTATATAAAATATTAATATTCTTTTATATATTTTAATACTATTACTAGAGTATATTTGTAGTTGTGTAATTAAGATAATACATATTAAATCCAAATAGTGTACAAATCTATACAATTTATTATACAAAATGAATTTTAATATTTCACAATTGTACAGAAAATTAATGTTAGTTGATTAAATTTAGACAAGATCTGAATATTAAAAATTACTAAATTTTAATACTTTTACACATGTACAAACAATTAATGGATTTGATTAAATTTAATTGAGAACTAAATGTTAAAAAGTATTCAACTATTAATTTTAATACTTAATCTATACGAAAAGTTAATGACTTTAATTAAATTTAATTACCAAGATCTAATATTTCAAAATTATTTTCTTACGTTCACGTTCATATAGTAATACCGACCATGGAAACACCCATTAACTATTGAATTGGTTGTAGGTAGTTTCAAATTACTTCAAGTGACGTTTTAGGCATACTTATTAATGTCTTTAATCACCCTCACAAAATTAGTTAACCGGTAAACACACTTTTTGCATAAGTTTGATCAGACAAAAAACAGCTTGAAATAAAAGAATAAGTGAAAAATGGACTTTACTATTCATTTAGAAATTAAATTCAACTTCCTTTTTTCCGGTAGATCAAAATCTTAAGGGTCGTATTCAATTAAAATTTTTTTATGCTTTTTAAAACTTTGGAAGTCCCGATGTATTCAACTTAGACTTTTTAAATGTATTCAATTGAAAATTTTAAAAACTCTTTAAAATCTCTAAAAGTATTAGGGTATTCGATTGTAATTTTTAAAAGTCTTAATACGTCTTGAGGTATTCAAATTTAGGAAGTTTTTATAATATTTAACAAATTGGAGACTTTTGTATTCAAATTATGAAGAAAAAATCATTGGGGAACTTTCACAAAAATTGTGAGATTATGTGAGACTCTCAAAACATTATAACAAAATATTAATTTCCTATCCGCTGCCATTTTAACATCATTACCGCATTCTCATTCAAAGTCATTTATTTATTTAATTTGATAAAAACATAATATTTTACAATCTTATTCAAATTCTTTTTCTTAAACTCACTATAAAAAATCCCGGCTGCTGACGACCAAATCCGTCAGAAAGCCGTCAGTATATGACGGCCTTCTGGCGGATATTGGCCTTCAGCATTCTCGTGATCAGGATTGCAGTATCCTGACGGGAAAATATTCCCGCCAGGACTGCTAACGACTTTTTTGACTGCCAAACCCGTCAGAAAATGGCCGTCAGTATTTTTGGCGGGTTTGGCCGCCAGGAATATCTGATGCCATCCTAACGGGTTTGACCGTCAGCAGTCCTGGCGAGTATGTGACCGTCAGTATTGCTTGCGGGTAATTGCCGTAAGAAAGTCCTAAAATATAATGACGGCCTTCCCCGTCAGTAAGGAAATGAAAATATTATTAAATTTTATGATATATTAATTGATGAATAAATTAAAAAAATAATAAACAAATAAAATTTTAGATAATCCAAAATAAATTATTCACTAATTAACAATCAAAACAAATTATCCAATAATTAAAAATCAATCCATCCATCGAATGTATAAAAAAAATCCCGAATTATCCATCCATCCAACTATCACCACCATCGAATGTCGGATCAGGGGGAGGTTGAGTAGAAGACTGACGAGACATGACCAGGGCAACAGCGGCTTCAATCTGCTGACGGAGCGCCAACTGGGAACAATCCTGCTCCTCGTGGATCCGCTGAATCTCCAGCGCCAGCTCCTGGCTGATCCGCTGAATCTCCTGGTTGGCTAGCTCAAGCTGCGTCTGCTGGGACTGGAGCTGCATCTGTAGCTGACGAACATCGGCGGTGGAAGTGGAAGAAGTACTGCAACCCTTCCGAGTCTTCCCGAACCATCCAAGGCCATAGTGTTGACCCTTCTTATTCCCGACAACCTGTAGATAGACCTCGTTCGGGTCTACTTGAGTGCTGCTATCATCAGACGACGTAGTACGCCTCTGCTCCAAAGCCCTCTCATAGTCCTACTGATATCAATATTTTCAGCTATTATTACTAAACAACTTTTATCAGATTTTATACTAAATAACTCAGATATATATAATATATAAACTTATAGCTATCCTCTGGGCTTTGGGATCCGTAAATGTGCCGTCGGGATTTCGATGATACTTTAGAAGAAGGTCGTAGTTAGTGGGTTGCGTACCCGTCTGAGTAGCCTGTATATAAAGATACATTTATAATATTTAATATAATGAATTAATTAAAATATAAAATTATACATGTTCAATAATATAATATTACTTAAAATATAAAATTATTATCGACTTACAATCTCGGCGGCCTGTCGATTTGCCGGCATAGACCCACCTCGGTGCTTCGCTATACCAGTCGAAGGGCCTCCGGGCTCGCTCAGTCTGTTGCGCCTGGCTTTCTCAAACTTCTCTACCTCCTCAGGCCTCTAAAACTCCACCAGCCATCTATTCCAGGTTGTCTCCCCTACGCAGGAAGGTATCTTCACAGCCAGTCGATATGCCTTCCTCCACTCGTATATACGACTCTTATAAGAATTTCGCATCGCTATATAGAATGTCGTCTTGATGGCATTCTCATCGTAGATACCTCTGTCCCACCACACCAATCCCTACAAAAGAAATACAATTAGACAAAATAATTAATCAATTTACTTAATACAAAACAAAATAAATAAACAAAATTACCCTAAAACGAGGCCACCACGTCTGATGATGGCTGTCCGAGATGTGCTTGAATTTRCACCCTACTGSGTGGATACGAGACTCGTGTATYGTCCTCAAATAGGTCGGCAAGTCCTTCGACGGACTTCGTAACCTAAAAATTAATAAATTTATTTCAATATATGTCAAATAATTAAATTATATATTGAACACAATAACAAAATTGATTAAAATGTTACTTACCTATTTTCGAGTACGAATACCACGATCCCGATAGTCCTGACCTCTGTACCGGGCGTGCTCCCCGCCTCATCATACGGGGTAGGTGGAACAATATCATTGAAATCTAGGTTGGTGGCATCATCCTCATGGGGTTCCGAGAACGATGAGTCGAGAGAAATCCGACGATTATGAGGACCCCTGCCAGACATCTAACATACAACACAATTTTATTAATAAATAAGATTATATATATATATATATGATTGTTCAGATTATCATTAACACTCATAAAATCTTCGAACCTCAACCCTAACTTTCAGACTCATCTTCGTAACTTTCTTTGTCTTCTTCAGTTAATACTAATTCATCGCTTTCTGACTCTACTGAATCATCATTGACCGACTCGTCGTGTTCGTGATTGAGAGAGTCGTTTAATTGGAAGTCGACATCCTCCAATTGTATTGCAGAAAATATTTCTACAACATCTTCTTGGAATGACTGTTGTTCAGGCACGTGAGGCTCGATATAATCCACCGTCGATTTAATTTGACAAGTTGCCCACCAATCTAGTTTGTCTCACTTCAAACTCGGATACAAACTGTAATGCACTTGAGTCGCTTGGGAGGCGAGTACAAATGGCTCGTATCGATTGAATCTACGTTTATGATTGATATCAACGAGTATATATTGAGGGTGAATTTTCGTGCCGGCTGTAGTTGGATCAAGCCACTCACATTTGAACAAGAGCGTCCTTCCGGTCGTCTGAATCCTGTGATACTCCAATTGAAACACTTCTAGAAGACGACCGTAATAATCCATGTAATCTGGCCCAGAATTTGTTCCTCTTATACAAACTCTTGTGCTCGACGTTGATCGTTCAGAACCATACGTAAGCGTGTGAAATCTATATCCATTTATCTTATACCCATTGAATGTGTTCACAACACGTGATGGACCATACGCAATGGACCTTATATAATCGTCATTTACATTGTTCAAAGGATCTCGTGCCTACAATAATTTTATATTTTAAAATATTATAATATATATTAATTGCCACGTAGTTTTAAAGATAATTAAGACTCATGTAGTTCTCAAACCAAACAGGAAATTCAGCCTCCAATTTTCGATTCAGTGCCTCATCTGTAATGTTCGGTTGATGATATTTAACACCATCTTCGATCAAACTGCACATTTATGTTTAAAATGAAGAATTGTTATAATATTTAATTAATAGACTTCGATAATTACAATTGCAACGAGCTTGAATCGTTAACCTGATAAATTGTTGGAGTTCAGCACAATTTAGTAACACATATCTTRGGGCCTCGGACAATTCTTCATCCGACAAGAATCTTTTCCCTGCGTCTGAGAAAGTTTCACCATTATTTTTAAAAATAGATAGAACGTTTGGATTGTCGTCTTCATCATTTTGAACTTCTTCATTACGATTTAAGTTTGTCCTTTTTGTGGAGACATTATCGTAGAAGTAGTACGAAACAAAATTCGATGCCTCTTCAACAAGATATGCATTTGCTATCGAGCCTTCAACACACGCTTTATTCCTTACGTTGTTTTTCAACTCGCGAAGATACCTCTCGAAGGGATACATCCACCTATATTGCACTGTACCAGCAATTCTCGCTTCGTATGGTAAGTGGATGGGCAAATGTTCCATTGAATCGAAGAAACTTGATGGAAATATCATCTCAAGTTGACAGAGTATTAGGGGAATGTCACGCTCTAAACGACTCATATCAGCAATTCCAATGACTCTTACACTCAGATCTTTGAAAAACAAACTTAGCTCTGTTAGTGCCTTCCACACGGGATGAGGAAGCAGTTCTCGAAATGCAATTGGGATCAACCGCTGCATAAACACGTGACAGTCATGGGTTTTCATCCCGTACAATCTTAACCCTTTCATATCAACACATCGACCTAGATTTGATGCGTACCCGTCTGGAAATTTGAGAGTCTTTATACATTCACATAATGCAACTTTCGATGGCTTATCGAGCGTGTACGACGCTTTGGGATACTTTTATGATGCGTCTGCATGAAGTTCGGGACGGTGATAGTATTCTGCTAACTCATCTCTTGATTTCGAAGTGTCTTTTGTCTTCCCTTTGACATTCATCACCGTGTTAAARAAATTATCAAAAACATTTTTCTCAATGTGCATAATGTCTAAATTATGACGAATCAAGTTAGTGCTTCAGTAAGGCAAATCCCAAAAAATACTTCTTTTTCTCCAACTACTATTCTTCGCTATTAGTCCGTTCACACGTTCTGCATTTTCATCGGTTACTTCAGAAGTCATAGACTTTCAATTTTGGTCAAAATCTCTGTTCCAGAATGGGCGTGCGGTGGCAGAGCTTCAACCTTTCTATTTTTCCTAATTTTTTTTATCTTTACGAAGTAGGTGATCACATTCTAGAAATTTACGATGGTTATCAAACCATGAATATTTCATGCTCTTTTGCAGGGTAAAAGCGTCTGAACGCTCCATGCAATACGGACAAGCCATTCGACCGGTCGTACTCCAATCGGACAACATCGAGTATGTAGGAAAGTCGCTAATGGTCCACATAAGGTCCGCTCGCAACTGAAAGTTTTGTATTTTAGATACATCGTACGAGAGAGCACCGTTAGACCACAACTGCTTCAGCTCCTCAATCAATGGCTGTAGAAAAACATCTAACTTTCTTTAGGGTTCTGTGGGCCCGGGACGAGAACGCTGAAAAATATGTACTGCTCTTTCATGCACATCCAGGGAGGCAAATTTTATGGTGTGACAATCACCGGTCACGACGAGTATTGTTTTCCAAAACTTCCAAAAGGTTGAAATTCGTCTGTACATAGACCCAATCTTACGTTTCGAGTTTCAGCGGCGAACTATGGATGGGTTTGATCGAAGTGCCTCCAAGCCTCAGAATCTGACGGGTGACGCATGACACCATCCTCTACCGTATGTTCTGCATGCCACCGAATATCTTTTGCCATTGTTTTAGATGCGTACAACCTCTGCAAGCGGGCCGTTAGAGGAAAGTAAAATATCTTGTTGTACGGAACTAAGTTGGACTTGCGCCATTTAACTTGTCCCTTCTTCACGGGTTTGAACCGTGGATGATCACAAAACTTGCACTTATCCAGATTCAAATCATCCTTCCAATAAATCATGCGGTTCTTCACGCAACAATCTATCTTCTCTACCGGTAACCCCATACCTCTCAACAACTTTTTACTTTCATAGAAATTATCTGCAACATTATTGTCTTCTGGCACGATCTCTTTGATTAAATCAATAAATTGATCATAGTATTTCTGAGAAATGCCATACTCCGATTCAAATTCATAAGACGGGAAACTAAAGACAACCGATTGTGTTTCTCGCAAACGGGATACAGAGGTTATTTTGTAGCTTTCAGAATATCGAAAAATTTATTCGCCCTGGGATTAGGTGATTCATCCAACTCAATATCATTTATATAGAAATCGGGACCGACAACATCTTTCACCATATTGATGTATGCATTTGATGATCACACGACTTCAATATTAGCAGCCGATGAGACGAGATCTGTTTCCCCATGATGAGTCCAAATGTAGTAATCAGCAATGAACTCTTTGGTACCGAGGTGACATTTTATCTCATCGATAGACCAATAACTAGAGTTTCTACACTTAGTTCGTGGGCAAGGGCATTTTAGTTTATCATCGTCCCTCTCTGCAGAATCATGCGTGAGTGCAAATTGTACGAAACTATCTACACCGGCCACGAACGCCGAATCTAGAAATCCGGCAATATTTCGTTTGTACATCCAACTACGATCAGCAGTCATCCTAAGATTTTTGAGTGTTATTCGTGATTCTATAATCAATGGCCGGAAAAAAATGTGGCAAAATTTCGGCAGCATTACGAGAAGAATGAGTAATTCGAGTTATAATTGGTAAGACTTCTATCCCATTCAAGAACGTGACATTTAGCAGTATGTATTATCTTAAAATATGCATTTTTCTTAGATTCAAAATTTCGGCAGCATCTCCCCTCAGTTCTCGTAGTACACGTATATTTCAGTGCACCCGAAAACAATTAGAGAGATGCAAAAATCAAAATCTCAAAACTAAAAAAAAAACAAACATACACATAAGATAACCATACTACAAGTCACATTCTCAAACTGTCCAAAAATTGGACAATTCGAAGTTTAGTATCAAACTCTATATTTGATAATAAATCTCAAAAGGGTCTAAGGAATATTGAAATAATTCGAAACTTAGTTTAAAATTTTCTATTTGATGTTAATTCTCAAACGAGTGATTTAGATATAATTGATTCTCTACAACAATATGAATCGCGTCACTTCGCCAAGGTTCCAAACAATTACCACCATTAAATTTTTAAAAATATTTTAAAAATTTAAATAAAACCACGTGACACCCTATCACGGTTTTTTAAAAAAAATTTGAAAACCCGCTATTGGAGGGATAACACCTCCCGGCCGGCGCCGTAACCCACGTCAACATCCAACGATATACAACCAACAACACCAATGAAAATAATATATATAAACAAAATTAAACCCCGACCGATCACTACGGCCTCTCATGCATGTAAAACATAATTTTTTTTTAAATCCCGGCCGATCACCACGGCCTCCCATGCATGAACAATATATATACAATATAATGAGTGCATACATATATCACAATATAATTTGCCCCTAAAGTTTATCGAAATTTAAAAGCAGYRCCTAACAATCTAAATACAATGAAACCCTATTTTCCTAATTATTTACTAAATTAACRCATAACTATCTAATTATATACTTTGTGTACGTATTTTCCTAAAAATTCACCAATTTAACCCTAATTTCAAAATTATTTACGATTAGACCCCTAATTTGAAATCAAGATTTTATTTCAAAAATAAACTCTATTTGAAACCTAATTATTTTAACTAGAAAATAAAAGCAGAATTTTAAATAAATCTTTATTTAATTTATAATTATTTTAAAAACTATAAATTTATTCAAATTAAAATAAAAAAGAATGATAAATTAACTACAATTTATATTAAAATTATTTAAATCCCAAACTTAATTTAAAAAAACAGATTTTTATTTAAAAAAGAAAATTAGATTTTTATTAAAAAAAACAAATTTTTATTTAAAAAAAAACAAGTTTTTATTAAAAAAAAGGTTTATAAAATGATAAATATATACTAAACCAAAACCTAATTATATAATTATTCCTAAATTAAACCTTAATTATATAATCAACCCCTAATCAAAGAATAATTAAGTAATTAACCCCTAATTTAATTATAATTAGGTAGTTAATCTCTATTTGAATTATAATTATATAATTAACCCTACTTTAATTTTAATAATGTAATAACCTCTAATTGAATCATAATTATATAATTAGTCCCTACTTTAATCCTAGTTAGGTAATTACCCTAATTAAATAATAATTACATACTTGATCATAAATATGTAATTAATCCATACTTTAATCCTAATTAGGTAATTAATTCCTAGTTGACTCATAATTACATAATTAACCCTTAACTACGTGTAATTACATATTAACCCCTAATGTAATTATAATTATATAATTAAGCACTAATTTATTTTAATTACACAACAAACTCGAATTTCAAACACTACTCCCTAAATAACCACTAAACCTTAACCTTGAATACTAATTATCTACTAATTATATAATAAATCAACAACAGATACACAAAAAATATACAAAATTATAAAAATAAAAGTGAAAGTGAAAAACTAACAAAAATGAAACTGGACTTACCTCTTGAATTGGGCGACGCTCGGTGGCAGGCAGTGGTGGAGGTTGGAGACTGGAGTTGGCGTGTGGTGGAGGCGGCGGCTGTAAGTCGGCTGTGATTGAAGTAGTGGACGGAGGTTGTACAGTTGGGATTCTTGGCGGCGACGGTGGCGGCACCTTCTACTACCTTCGGGAGGCGATGGGTCGGCGACGACGACGACAGCTGCGAGGTGGCGGCGATGGGTCGGCGACGGGGGCAGGGGGTGGGCCAGGAGACGGGGTTGGGCGATTTTTTTTTTTTTCGTTTTGACAGAATGAGGCGGGGAAGAAGGGGGCCCGATTTTTTAGGGTTAGAATCCCTGACAAGCAAGGCCGTCAGGATTAGCGGTACTTATACGCTGACGGGCAAGGCCGTCAGCATATATATTTTTATTTTTTTTAAATTAGAAATTATATACTGACGGGTTAGCCCGTTCAGAATAATTAAGCGAGATAAATTCCCGTCTTTCCCTGAGGGGCTACTGACGGGTATATTTGCTGACGGCTTAGGCCGTCAGTGAAGGTGCCAGCAAAACTTTTCTGACAGTAAACCTGCCAGTAATACT
>BMAC01000503.1:819233-834620 GCA_014905375.1 Phtheirospermum japonicum
CTTTTAATTAAATAAGGAACTAGTGCTTTTATTATACAATCACAATACTTTATTAATATTTCAGTTATATACACCAATAGTACTTTTTGCAAACGAAGTTCAAAACCGAATTAATTCTCCAAGGAAGTAACGCATGTGAATTAGTACTCATCCCACGAATGACCGTAACACCATCGGATCCTAGGTTGCCGTTTAAGTTCAACGAAGGGCAATTTCCGAATATTCTGTTGTATGCAATGACAATTAATAAAAGTCAAGACCAATCTTTATCCGATGTTGGACTTTTCTTGAAAAAACTTGTGTTCAATCATGATCAACTGTATGTTGCAATATCAAGGGTGACCAACCGAAAAGGTTTAAAAATCTTGATTTGCGATGAGGAAAATAGACATAGAAAAAAAACTACGAATGTTGTGTATAAGGAAGTATTTCGTAATTTGTAAATTATAAACTTCTGATTAATAATAGTTTTGATAACCATGTTCTATATAATGTTTAATTCTACAATTTTTTAAATTTATTATTTTAATCTTTATCTTATTCTACTTTTGTTTAGATTAGTATAACCACTCATTTATTATATTATCAATATTAAAATAATATTAAATATTTAATAAATTAAACCTTAAAATTATTCTCCCGTGCATCCCACGGGTGTAATACTAGTTTGATATAATAATCTAGACTATAGAATTAGTTACACAATTAGTTCATGAGTGTAAATTAATTATGAAATAAAAAGTCTTAAAAATAATTACTGTCAGTTAACACAGCTACATCTAAGAATATTAGGCCCAATTCAAATACTTACATATCCAATATATCCGATTTCACCCGCACTACACGGAATAATACAGCTAAAAATATATTAAGCTCAATTCAAATTCTACATTGTAAATTCGTAGGATCTATGGTTATTTGAAATAAGTATTACTAAATTAATGTTAAATTCAGTGTTACAACACCTGAACTAACGTCAAACGATTTCAGAATTATAAATAACAAAATAAGATAGATGTTAAGACACTTATATTAACATCAAACAATTTATATAACCAAAAGCACTGGAATAATAAAAACACTTTGAACACAACAATTTAAATTTCATTCACAAGCAAACGTACTTGTGAGCTTTGGTATTCAAACCCGAAAACTATATTACTTTTGAATCGTTCAAGATCAAATACAAATACAAATACAAAGTAATATATGAAAAAGACTAGTATCAACACTTGATACTAAAATACTTGTGGCAATGTTTGTGATGATCTTCTTCATTGGTTATGCAACTTCGAAGATGTGCTTGTTTTGTTYCCTCAAGTCCTTCACTTGCTTGTGTTCTTCTTGCTTCGTCCGTGCTGCGTCTCTTGTCAAAATCCGTATCAAAAGTCACGTCTTCTCTTGGCTCTTCTTGTCTTAAATAGACAAGACTCCTATACTTGGTATACAAGTTTAAAATATAAATTAGGAAACCATATAAAGTCCTAGACTCCATCTAAGAAACAAATCTAGAGTCCTAATTTATTTTGAGTTTAAYAAAGGCAAACAACTAAAAAGGAAAAAGTTGTCAAGAATAAAATTCTCAATATACATAACCAATCAATCCAATCTCATCCGCACCAGTCGAAACGCACATACACACCAACCATATAAACACACGCCATAATACTTTTACAGCCACAAACAATTAAACACGAGAATTTTATTTCGTGAAAAAAGAATAAAAAAAGTAAAAAAGAAATATAGTCAATAAAAAATGGCAAGGAAGAAAGTAGCCTTAGCATACACCAGAAACGAAGCCATTAGAAAAGTATATAATCATCATGTGTGTGCTAGTAACACTGTTGTTGGTAACATCGGAACCATCACCAGAAGTAACACCAGCTCGAGTGGGCGCCCGCCATGGGAGATCGACAACCAATCTGCCTTTCCGCTAAACGCATCATCAGCACTAGGCCTAAAACCCTGATTCTCAAGCAAACTGAAGATGAGAGACGGAAGACAAAGAGAAGAGACAGCCTTGGTCGTAGCCAACCGAGTAACCACATCAAACACGTGCTGGCCAAAACTAAACTTTATTACCCGGACAAGCTTGTACAAGAACTGTGTCTAATAGCTTTCATTCTCGGCTTGAGTAGAAAAAAGTGCTTTTCGTGCTTTCTGATCCGGGCCCTAGCCCACCCCGTCTCCATCCAAACAGTGTCAAAAATAAAAAATGGTAAACTCATATGGATTTTATTTAGTAAAAAGAAAAAAAAATCTCCTGGCTGATGCAGCGGAGCATATGAATATACGCGAGTACCTGTTCTTGGCGTTGAGAATGCAGAAGTAAAATATCGGCAAGACAGAAAGTAGGGAAAACCCTAAGTTTTTCTCATAAAGATTCCCCTTAAAAATAACAATGGAAGTCCTATTAATAGCCAGCGGACGTAAAATAATTAAAGGGCCATAAACAATGGGCTAAACCAAAAGAGACTAAAATAAAATCTAACCAACAATAAAAAAAACAATGCAAAAATAAAGAATAAACCAAACAACTATTCAATTTTCACCATGCATTAGTGTCGCAGCTTCGTCTCCATCACTCTTGCCGTCTTTGAAATGATTCACCCTCGAATTGACAACAGCTTCGTCTTCAGAAAAGTTGTCACCATAAAACGGGACAAAGTGTTTGACATTAAACACATCAGAAGTGCAGATGTGACTAGGAAGACGCAGGCTATACGCATTGGAATTAATTACCTCGACCACCTCGACGGGACCAATTTTTCAAGCCGCAAGCTTATTGTATTCATGCGCAGGGAATTTATCTTTAGTCAAAATAACCCATGCAAAATCACCAACAGCAAAATTTACCTCACGCCGACGGGTATCTGTCGCTCGTTTATACTTCATATTGGCAACCTCAAGGTTCGATTGGGCAGCGACATGGATCCGTTGAAGATCTGCTAACATGTCACCAGCCTGGCCATCCCCAGAAGGCGAAGCTATGCGAGGTGTAAAGTCCACAGCCGTGCGAGGAATGAATCCATAAACCACCTGAAATGGGCAATAACCCAAACTCTGATTAATAGCAATATTATGGTCGAACTCAGCTGCACTTGATTTTTGGTCCCATGATTTCAAATTGTCGCCAACGAGACACCGTAACATATTCCCCAAAGAGCGGTTGACAACTTCAGTTTGGTCGTCGGTTTGTGGGTGATATGCACTGCTAAACTCCAGAGAGGTATTAGCCATACGCCACAACGATCGCCAAAAATGACTAAGAAATCTCGTATCGCGATCAGAGACAATTGAAGAAGGGAGCACATGTAGGTGTAAAATATCCCGAAAGAATAAGCTGGCAACATTAACGACATCAGTCGTACGTTTACACGGGATAGAATGAACCATCTTGGAGAACCTATCCACGACCACAAATATCGAGTCATTTCCTTATTGGGTACGAGATAAACCCAAGATGAAATCCATACTAATTTCTAACCATGGACGGGAAGGCACAAGTAAAGGACGATATAGCCCGACATTAGTAGCAATGCCCTTAGACAACTGACAAATCCGACAATGCGCCACATAACGGGCGACTTCCTTATGCGCAGAAGGCCAAAAAAAATGCCTCAACAACAACTCAGTGGTGCGATCTCGCCTCACATGACCATGGCCATGAACTTCCGCAATAAGTTTGAGGCGTAAACTGCAACTTGGAACACAATGTTGGTTATTTTTAAAAAGGAAACCCTCAACCAAAGAAGAACCCAAAGTGGTATCATGCAGCAATCTGTCAAGGACCAAACTGAAAAAAGGATCGAGTAAAGTTCACGGAAACTCTAGAACCTAACAACATTAATATGGAGTTCAGCGAGCAGACAAGACCGACGACTCAAAGCATTAGCGACATGACTGGAGAGCCCGTATTGATGGCGAACGACGAAAGTAAATTGGTGTAAAAAGGAGGACTATTTAGCATGTCTGGCAGAGAGGGTAGCTTGTGTCGAAAAATGCTTCAAATCCTCGTGATCCGTATACAAGAGGAACTCACAATGAAGCAAATAATGACGCCAATGCTGTACGGCGCGAACAACAACATAAAACTCTAAATCATATGTGCTATATCGAGTGTGGGCTCCCATAAGTTTTTCACTGAAGTATGCAATGGGGCGAGAGTCCTGACTGAGAACAGCTCTGATGCCGACTTTTGAGGCATCGCAATGAAGCTCGAATGGGAATGTGAAGTCCGGCAGCATTAAAATTTGGGCATGAGTTAATTTGTGTTTGATAGTCCGAAAGGCAGTTTCGGCGGCTGGGCTCCAACAAAAATCTTTGCCCTGCATAGTGTCAGTGATTGGCGTCATAATGGTGCTGAAATGCGGAATAAAGCGACGATAAAATGATGACGACCCATGGAAACTCCTAGTGGTCGTCATAGAGACAGGAGTCAGCCAATCGCGGATAGTGGCTATTTTAGCATCGTCCACCTGTATACCTTTTGAAGATATGCAACACCCAAGAAAAATGACCGAAGGAACACAAAAAGCACACTTGGATGGAGTTGCGTAATACCGCTAAGTACGAAGAATAAGAAATACCTCCCGAATGTGTGCAAGATGATCAGAATCAGATTTGTTGTAAATAAGTATATCGTTGAAATAAACGATGACACACGAACTGATCAAAGGACGTAAGGCCTGATTCATGACTGCATAAAAGTGTTGGGCGCGTTAAATAAACTGAAAGGCAAGACTAACCATTCAAATAAACACTCACGTGTTTTAAAGGCAGTCTTCCACTCACCACCCGGGCGAATGCGGATTTGGTGATAACCGCTTTTCAGATCAAGCTTAGTAAATATCGTGGTGCTGCTAAGTTGATCCGACAGATCATCGAGCCGAGGGATGGGAAACCGATACCATACTGTAATTTGTTTATGGCGCGATTGTCAACACTCATGCGCCAATCGCCAGTCTTCTTTGGAATAAGAAGTGCGGGTACTGCACAAGGGCTTAAGCTCTCGCGAATAAGACCTTTGCTATGTAATTATTCAACCTGGCGATGGAGCTCTTCATGTTCTTGGGGGCTCATCCGATAATGCGGTTGATTCGGAAGCGGTGGAAACACGTTGGAAAATTCCTCTAACAAAGAGGACACTGCTGGTGAAATAGCCGAAACAACACTGATGTCGTGGGCCAATAGTAATATAGTAAATAGTGCTACGGACATTTCATGCATAAAGTCTTTACGAGAGAGGAGGGTGACCTGAGCAGTGGGTGGTGGAGGTGGCGTGACAAGGAATGATGGCAAGAGTGTAATTTTGAGATTTGCAAAGGTAAAATTGTATGTATTGCGTCTGCCCTCACGAGTGACGCCGCGATTGAATTGCCAAGGACGTCCCAAAAACAAATGGCCTGCGTTCATCGGGACGATGTCACACCAAACAGAATCCACATACAGCACCAATCGAAATATTAACAAGCACGCGGCGATCCACACTAATAGAATTGCCCCGTTCCAACCAAGAGAGATTATACGAGCGGGGATGGAGTTCAGATGCAAGAGAAAGCTTAAGGACAACATCTGCAGCGATGACGTTCTCACATGCGCCAGAGTCAATAATGAAACGACGAATCTTGCCATTAATAGTGCACGTAGATTCAAATAAAGCATGACGCTGATGATCATCAGCTGACTGTTTCGGGGCGAGGCAGGCGCGACACAAGATTAAAGAAGTGCGTGTGTCACCATCAAGAATTTCCTCTTGAGGGTGGTCAACATCATAGATGGGAGGAGCATCAGGCATCGTACCAGKGGGGTCGTCCAATAACAAACCACGTGTACCTTTGTTCTTGGGGCAATTAGCCATACGAAGGCCCGGCTCATTGCGGCTAAAGCACCTAGGTGGCCGAGTCATAGA
Source organism: Phtheirospermum japonicum (assembly GCA_014905375.1). Lineage (NCBI taxonomy): Eukaryota > Viridiplantae > Streptophyta > Magnoliopsida > Lamiales > Orobanchaceae > Phtheirospermum > Phtheirospermum japonicum. The sequence goes on from BMAC01000503.1 coordinate 825,145, forward strand.
TTTGTTTTCCTACAGATGGTGTGGCAGCAGGAAGGCCTGAAGATGGAGTAGGTCGTGTGGGAGGAGCAGTGTCAGCCTATCGGGGAATAAAGGAGGATGGACGCCGCTGTAATTGTTGTTCATAAGCGATTGCTCATTGATGTGCTTCCGACACAGATTCTGGGGCGAGCAGATTCAATATGTCCAAAAATTGGGGGCGAATATGTGATCTGGCTACTCATATAACTCTAAATGCGACGAGAGCTGATGAAAATCGTCAATGTAATCATTCATGGAACGCTGTCCTTGATGGAGATTCTGGAATCTGGTATATAGTAATCGACCATAATTGTAGGGTAAGAATTCCGAGTGCATAAGAGTTTTGAACCGGTCCCACGAAACAAGGGGATGATGTCCATGATGGGCGCGCAAATTCTTCTGTTGACGCCACCAAGAGGCAGCGCGCCCCCAAAAACGTGTGGCGACAAGAGAAACTCGACGACCAGGTGGTACGTTGAGATAGTCCAACAATTCTTGAACTGTGAGTAGCCAATCGACAAAATCCTCAGGTTCCAAACCACCCTCGAACTTCGAAAAATCCAGGTGGATACCCTTCTCCCAATTACGATTTTCWTCCGCAATTCGATGATCACGAACCCCAAGGGAGCAAATGGGTTGTCAATCGTGATCTCATCATCCGAAGAATCATCAGCAGCCATGTTGTCATTGGGTTGATTGAGATTGCGTGGGGGAGCCTGATGGACGGGCAGTGTCGGGCAACTACAAGATCGATCGGAGGTATTGTAGCAGTTGCTTGGGCAGTAAGCAATTGCAGAATTTGGTTCATCTGGGCGGCTAAGGCATCAATACTGGCGGTAAGATTGCCATCACGGTTTTGATCACGACGCGGTGGCATAATTGTTGGAATTCGTATAGACAAAACACAATGCTCGTGCAGCGGAAGTTTAAAATTTTTGTAAATCCTAAAGATCCATCCTATGAACGAATATATTTAAACGATAAATAACAAGATAAAAGCATGTAACCCTTACAGTAAATCTAGGTTCGAGTTCGACACTAAGGTATCCACGCGATTAATTCTCCGACTACAAGATCCAACTCCAGTGTATTGCTATCGTGAAGAAAGTTAGAAATTATATTTATACTAGGTACATAAGAGAATTCTAATCCTAAAAGGGTTGGACTGTCCAAGACATGGGCCCAAAATAATTTTATCCCAAGTACCTTTTATTAATATAACATAGATAATTAAATCCAAATCCAATTTAATTTAATTAAATAATTTCTATCAAATAGAGATTAATATCATAATTATTAACAATTACATATTACAATTCTAAATTGAATATTTAATACTTTCTTGATACACTCTTAAATAGAAAAACTAATCGCATATAGTATGACCCTATAGGCCTTTATATATGACATCAATCCAATGATAATTCAAACAAAACTCCTAGACGGCTTAGTTGGACGAACTTAATATATAAAGAACATTCACTTGAACTCAGCGAATTATAACCTTTATACAAAACTTTGGTGAAATTCCTTTCATTTCGAATCACTCGATTAAGTTTAGGATTTATCCAAGTGTCTATCTCAATGACATAATCAGTTTATCTCATCTTTATTAGTCGACAACTAGACAATACTTCAATTACTATATTGAATATGTCCCTTGCATTGGCCAATAACTTTAGTCGACCTAATATAGAGATTATGAGTGATCTCTCTCGAAATTCCAATCGAGGAATGAATTCTTTCTTGGCTCAACTACCACCTTCATTTACATCATTATGCATCTAACACAAGCCGTATCTACCCCAAAAGGAGTGCAAGCACTGGTCATGGTCAAAGTACATCACTCAGTAAACAAGATGCGTTTGACCTAAAGTCAAAGGATTATCACACGCTTTATACACTGATAAGTTTATAGACATACAATAAATAACTTATTAGTAGGGCTTACCAATACTCTCCAAAATATCCAGTGTCTATCACGAATAACTATTATTCGCAGTCGTGAGACTTACTGCATTCTCTAAAATGTGAAGCAGACCCCATGTCGACATATATTATATTATCAATATCCCAATCTTGATAATCATTAGTCGTGGCTATTTTAAGAGTAATGTTTTATCAATGACATCTTACCATATCAATGACAATATTAACTCTACGGGAACATTTATATGAATAATCACAAACAATCAAAATAATAATTTAATAAATGCAATGCCATATATATTACGATATATGGGTGAGTTCAAATGGAACCATGTCATTATATGTGAACTTGCGAACCAGTGCTTTGATTGTATACCAGCAATACTTTTATTATACAATCATAATGCTTTATTAATATTTTCAGTTATATACACCAATAGTGTTTTTATTATACAATACTAATACTTAAGAAAATACACAAAAAATCTGATCCATCCATTTAATTAGATCTAATGCCCATAATTGACCTTAGGTTCACATATAAGAACATGGTTCTCATTTGAACCTAATCCTTACGATATATATAATAATTGTGATCAAATATAATGTCTTTAAATCTGATTGTCTCTAAGACATTCATACTTTCAATAATCGGAGCATGCATGGCAACTGGATACCAACTGATGCAGCGGAGCATATGAATATACGCAAGTACCTGTTCTTGGCATTGAGAATGCAGAAGCAAAATACCGGCAAGATAGAAAATAGGGAAAATTCTAAGTTTTTCTCATAAAATTTTTCCCTAAAAATAACAACGGAAGTCCTATAAATAGTCTGCGGACGTAAAATAATTAAAGGATCGTAAACAATGGGCTAAACCAAAAGAGACTAAAATAAAATCTAACCAACAATAAAAAAACAATACAATAATAAAGAATAAACTAAATAACTATTCAATTTTCAACATGCATTAACGTCGCAGCTTCGTCTCCATCACTGGCCGAGCCTCCTTGCCAAATAATTTAAAAATAGTTGATTTATATGTCTTTTTTTTTTTTTGAAAAGATCCTCCAGCTCAGTTCCGTATCTATCAAAACAGTGTTAAAATAAGAAAAACAATAATTATAGACTTACTCGATTAAAAAAAAACACAAAAAACTCACTCGGTTCAGCCTACGCTTTCGTCCTAACTCCGCCACAGTTGCTAAACCCGCGCAGCTATATGTGTGTGCTCGAAAGAGGCGCATCAAATAATATTATAATATGTCTTTGGATCAATGAAAGGGCCATCGAAGATGATCTTGATTGAACTATAAAAAATTGCAAATAACGGCAAAATGTTCGATGATTATGTTATGTTAGAGTATTTGCAACCATATATGTTTAATTTTGAGTAATTTTAGTTAGTCAAAGATTTCAATTAATTAGCTTATTTTTTAGTTCTCACTATTCGTTTTGAATTACTCAAAATGAAACTAAAAAATATAGTCGATTTGAATATAAATTGATACACCAAACATAGATATTAGGAAAAAAAAATACAAAGAAACATTCGTGCTAATAGAAATCGACGACATATTCCATTTCATTTTCTTAGTATTTTGTAGTTAAAGTGGTTTTCTCATGAACAACTAGGATGTAAATGAGATGAGGGAACATACTTATCAAGTTTTAATAGTTATATTTTGAGTTTGTTTGAAATTTTGTTCAAGTTAGCATTGATGGAGTCGAATTCGAATCGAAATCGAGTAGTTTGATATTTTTTTTTACATATGTTATGTTTTTCTACTTATCGACCATGAGACGAGCTTTTAATTTTTATAAGTTTGCTTGAAAATCTTGACAAACTGAACTTGTTCTAACTTTTAACGAACGAACTCGAATTGAATATTGAATAACCTCCTTTTGATTTTCAGTCCTAAGAACAACACATCTAATTATAAAATCCTGATCAACCGCAAAAGGGCCATTTTCTGGAAACCCGTGAAAGGCCGATATAAATATTTCGTTCAACAACTAAACACACCGTACGAAATTCTAAAATTATATGATTGGGTTTTCGAAAAATAGATACTTATAAAAGAGTTGGATTATTTTATTTTATATTATTTTCTAAAATTTCCGACCACAAAAAAATCAAGGAGTAGGAGCTGATGGATGGACTTTGGGATTCTTTTATCTCCATCAATTGACTACTTTGGGATACTTGAAAATAAAGTTTGTTTTCTCTTCTTTTCGTTCTCTTTAAAAATAAGTTTCTCTTCAAAAATTTGTAGAGTATAATGATATAATCTAGATGCATTACTTTGATTTAGATTTTAAATTTTTTTTTTTGTTGTTGTGCCAACCCAACTTAAGTTTCATTATGAATTTTTTATATTACATAGAGTATAAAGAAGATTATGGTAATGTGTGTAAATTAAGTATTCAAATTCCTATTCAATTAATTTTGGACTCGAATTGATAATGATTGTTAAGCATTTTGTTTCTTCATTTGCCATAAGGTTCATACAGACAAAGGAAGATTACATGGATCCTTCATGGGAACAAAGACTGATGAAATGGTACTATGAAAAACTCTTCAAGGAGTATCCATTGGTGTGTGATTCATTTACATTTCTAGATTTTTATGTCTGAAAATAAGTATTAGTGTAAATATATGCAATATTGAGATTTATACAACACTGACGTTACATTTATGATTCATTAAAAGTCAACGCAGTTAGTGAGGCTGCGACACTTGATTTGCTAACAAGAGAAGAAGATCAACATATCTTTGTGATTTGCATATTTTTGTACATATTTTCATTACCGTTTTTGTTTCACGTTGCGTGTTTTTCGCTTGCTTTTTGTTGATTTAGGAGTCGGGTTGGCCATCGTTTCGTATTTTTAGATTTTCTTAATTTTTGTACGTTTTAGTATTGATTTTCGTAGTTTTTCACCTTTCCGTTTTTCTTGGCCGTAGGACGTCCAAGCGGGGCCCACACTCGTTTGGCATCGTTGATACTCGACTCGGAAATGGATGGACAAAGCAAGGAAGCGCAACCAACGAGGTTCGATAAACCGGCGGACGCGAAAAGACCGAGAAATCGAGCCGGGCGCTGGAATCCAGTCGACCGACTGGATGTTCAGTCGATCGACTGCATATCTGGTCGATCGACTGAACCCCCAAAATCGACTGGATTCCAGGGGATTTTGGCGTTTTGGACAACGCAGTCGATCGACTGCCTACTTGGCCGATCGACTGGTTCCTCCGAAGATCGACTGAATTCCAGGGCTTCAGGCCGTTTTGACATCGCAGTCGATCGACTGCTTTTTCAGTCGATCGACTGAAAGCAGAAATTTTGAAGATATTAGCAATCAGACGTCATTTCACGAGACCAACTTGTCCTGTGGCTTTCTTCTCCAAGAAAGCTTCTCCAAACCAGAGAAAAACTTTCCTTTTTTATATTTTGCTCATTTTAATTCCTATAAATTCCTAGTAATTAGTTATAGATTAGTTAAGTTTAAATCTTAGTTGTTTAATGTTCAAACTTTGTTTTAAGTTTCGTTTGTGAAGAATCAATCAGCTTTCAAGCTTTCCTCCTTCAAGCTTTTGTAATCACACACATTTGGTAATATCTTTCTATAATCTAGTTTCATTTTCATGTTATTCCTTTTTAATATTGTGTTGTGTTTTGCATCATAGTTTAGTGGCTCTTTTGCTTATCAAACTTTCAATTTCATTTTCTAACTTTCTAGCTTTTGAACTTATGCTTTTAAGTTGATAAGTTGTTTAGATAAATCTTTAAGTTTGTAAAAGTTTATTAAATCTTCCTTTTTAAACCTTTAATTAATGTTAAGTACTTTGTTGACTTATTCAAATAAGTTGACTTTAATTTTCCCTCCATTTTTCTAATTTCAAATAATTAAACTTTAAAAGTTAAGTAGTTTAAATTGATCGTTTTTAATATAAGCTTTAATTTCCTTTAAAAGTTTTAATATTTTCAAATCTTATATTTCAATTTAAATCTTAGTTACAAATTCAAAAACCGAACAATAACTACCGCTTTCTTAGGTTAAATTAGTTTAATCAAAACCGACGATAAGAACAACTGAGAAACCGAAAGCCGATCACATCCATCCTCGAGAGACACGACTCGGGACAACTTACCGCATCTACAATCGACTCCGTACTATTGCGGAGACGATTCTTAGAGCGCTAAGAATTCCTCGATCACTTTGCAAAGCTGGAAGAATGTGTTTCGACTATTCTTAGCTTGGCAATAAGATGTTTGGCGATCTCACCTGGTGAAAGACATGATTAAAATAGTAGCTGCCTTGCAGAGGATCAAATCAAAAGTTGTGGCAGGCACCACAAAGCATCGACTGTCTGCGTTGTCTATTACTCCAGGACAATATCTTGAAATTGGTGTATAGATGATGGGCGCGTTTTGTGCATGAGAAATAATTTGTGGTCATGTCAAAGGTCCGACATGGGTTTAAAAATTGTGTTATCAATTTACAAAGATTTTATTATGTTGCAATGTCGATCGAGAATAAATTGTGTTATCAATTTACAAAGATTTTATTATTCGAAACATGTTTAATGGAAAGAAAATTAAATGAAAAACAAATTTAACAAAAATCCTGAATTTACATATGCAAACAAGAACTTCGGTCTTAATTATATTTTCCACCTCTCGAATGAATATGATAAGCTTATAAAATATAAATTTGATATCTCTCAAGGGGTCCTTAATATTTTCTCAATTTCGGTTATCTTCGGGTTTAAACGTCACATTAAGGGTAATTTGTTATGTTTAACAACTAATTCCGTGGATTGCATGCATAAATGCACTTGAAAATTATTCATTGTGAAAAAGATGTAATGTATATAGAAATATACAAGAACTTGAACGGTTTTTTATATTGGAACGAGACACCACATAAGTTTAAAATACAATTATACTTTAAGATTTTTTATTTTATTTTTATAGCTATCACAAATCTTACAAAAGTGTCATTATAAAACTCGCGTATAATGCACAATCTATTTTCTTTATTTCACAATATTGATAGTTAAGATCATAAAGGGTTGAAAATTTTTTGTTGCGACGAAAATGATATCATTGTAAACAAAACAACTAATGTAGCATAAAAAATTCAAAATTTAAACTGAAACAATATTTTTTTTTTCTTTTTGATATAATAATTCACATTCTTAATTATTTTTTTTGATAAATTTCATCTTTTTTACATTTTCTATATGTGCCCGCGATTTTCGCGGACTTTCACACTAAGTACTAAATAATAAATACAGGCTTTTGTGAAAATTGAACCAACCACAATTGAAGTGAAATTCATACTAAACGTGCAATCTATACTAATTCATGCATACATATCTGAACTAAAATCATACTGATTCAAAAAGACTATCTGCATTGAATTAATACTAATTTAGCCACCACCACAATGTTTCTGTATACTATACATGCTAACTAATCAAACAAATGATGGAATGGATCGAAGAATATTGTAATGAACACTTTTAACGACCAAGAAAATACAAATACTCCGTAAAAAAATGAGTTGTAGTATGAAATCTCAACTCAAGCAGAACACATTTTCGAACAACCGAAAGGCAGTGAATTCAATTCTAAAATGGCAGACAACACAAATTAATGCAAACAATCAATAACCGAACTCAATTCACACTCGACAACATTACAAAATGTGACCAAGGATATTGCAACATAATCTGACATGAAAATAAAAAAATAAAAAAATCTGATAATTATATTGTGATTGGGAATTTGAATGGAAAAGATGACAAGTTAAATTGCATACGAACTATTTAATTGATAGACGTGAACTGAGTTACACACTCATGACAAATATCGAACTGTGAAATACGAAAGAACGGAAAGTAAACATAATCGTATCAATTACCATTCCCGAATAACGATCGTCAAAAGGAAATTTGAAGAATAATCAAAGTAAACCAAATCTGAAATAAATAACCTTAATCCTTTCGGTGAAGAAGATGAGAATCAGAATCCGACAAGTGATTTTTTTTAAGACGAGTATTTTAATTTGGCTGATAGATTGACAGCCAGCATTAGAATTCGAAGAAGAAAAATCTGAATCTGATTATTTCAGTTCGAATGGTATGAATTTTCAGAGGGGCCGATCAGAAGCAAACTTCGGGGAAGACGATCAGAGGCAGGATGGAGAAAGAAATCTGTAACTGAAATATAGCAGCAATCGTGCTTCTTTTTCAATGCAGAACGACAATCTGGTACGACTCGGTTAAGGGCATATATTAACAATGGTTTCTTCAGGGGCAATCCAGCAATTTAAAGTGATTAAATGGTACATACATGTTGGTTTTGGCAGTAAATGGAAACTTTCCGTTAATTAAATTATTTACCGTACCCCCATATTCGAAATCTTGGATCCGCAGTAACTATTCTCACCATTTTTCATTATCACTGTTTAACATCGAAATATCAAACGTTTATTTATATTTGCATCAAAAATTATCTCAATCTTCATAGTTAAATATTTCAAAATACATRAGTATATTCTAACCAATTAAAGCAGAGAAAAGTCACCTACAAGCAAATCTATACTATTTTTTTTTTCAAATTATTTTAAAAGAAGAATATGATTGGCCAGGGTGGATTTGGAGTTGTCTATAAAGAGATGCTCAAATCTCAGATAGCACTGAAGTTAGAAAAAACTCTTCTTGATTTGGATTAGAAAGGGGACGATGATTTTTCATCAACGAGGCAGAGAATATGAGCATGATTTTCATTTCAGCCGCTAGTGCCGTGTCTCGGTCCAATAATAAGTTGTGGACCGACTCGTTGCTTGTGAGTCCATATCTATGTTGATAATGTAAATTAATCATGGTTCTAAAAATCGATAGGTGGGCCAATGCCTAGATGTGGCCCAGAATTGAAGCATAAATATTCTATTTTATTTCAATATTTAGGTAAAATATCCTGTTACATTTAAAAAAAAAAAAAAAACAAAGTAGCAATCCAATAACTCAATAGAAATTTTGAACAAGTCAATATAAAATTGCAATCATACATACTGCATAATATAAGGCTTATAGTTATGATATTCAGAATATTAACTTTCAAACTAATATGTATTAAACATTAAATTCAATTCCATGGCATCAATGCAGAGTAGTAGTGAATTCAATTCAATGTTTACTGGAACACAAACATATATTTCGCAAAAATAAGCTTATCATCAACAAAAATAAGTTAATTTTTTCAAAGTTCTTCTTTGAGTACTTTCATCAAACACATTGTCTACATCATTTGGTTCAAGTATTTCCAGCTTCAAATCTTTTAGTCCACATCTCAATTTATCAATTCCTCACACCTTCGTATCATATCCAAATTTCAAGTTGTACATAACATCAACAATCAAACTTCTCAAAAAATAGGGTTCATAATTCAAAAACCAAACAAAGCTTCACCAAAATACAAAGAGAAAACACATACCTGCTGAAACGCACCGGAGCAGCG
>BMAC01000504.1:22869-39284 GCA_014905375.1 Phtheirospermum japonicum
ACCACCAGGAAGTTTAATTTGAACTGAATGCACCAATTCCTCGTCGGCTTCAATTTCAACTAATACCCGAGCGTATGAGACACGTTCTCATTTTTTGTAAGCATGTCGGTTACGATTGGCCTTCCCACTTTTGAAGCTATTTTGCTGAGAATTTTTTTGTTCCAGCAGTCGAGCGGCAGCCCCGTCATTTTGATCCAAACTGGGATGGTGTTGGGATAAAAACGATCAAACTCAAAGCATGACGGCAATCGGGACAACATCAAAGTTCTCCCATAAATTGTATACGGTCCCCCAGCAAGTACGTGTTCTCGATGCTCCTCATTTTCGAATTTAAAAATGAGCCAGCCCGAATCGTGAGTAAAAAACTGGTAAGGAATTTTCCACATAGCGCATAACTTATCGATCGCTTGTTTTCCCGGGAATTTTGCAGCAAAATGCCCCGCCAAACAAATCCCCAAGCGTCATCTACTTTATCCAACCATTCCTCTTTAATTTCGATGACGTCGTCATCGACGGGATCATAATTCAGATTTTCTCCCTTTGAAACGTCTCTGTTTTGGGCCAATGAAATCCAAGCTTTCTCGTGTGGCTGAGGTGTAGGTGCATTATGCAAACTTATACCTGAAACAGCCTATGTATTTTGCCCAGCTGGTTCAGGCATTTCATCGAGCACCTCTTGTGCAGCCTTGACTTTCATAATTTCTGAATTTCTGGGCATCTTCAACCTGACCCCTTCTGGGTCCGTTTCATCCTTCCACCATCTCAACAACATCAACACAATTCCCAATAGGATTATCAAAGGGTTCAGCCATACTTACCACTTTTTGTTCCGATTTTTTTTAAAATCTGTTTGTACGCTGTTGGGAAAAAAGATGTTTTGCGCAACATATTTCTTGCCACTTTCGTCATCTGAGTTGGGTTCGTCAGTTTCCCAGCTTGAATCTTCATCCTCGTCAATTGTATTTTCGTCCTCGTCGCTTGTGGAATTTTGATTATCAACGTTGCTTGATTTCATTCTTGGTTTCGTCAGTCAAACGGCCGCCACTCCTGTCGCCATCCATCGCAGCCACGCCGCCGTCTGGAGGTTGTCACCGCTTGCCTAGCAGTCGGTCGCTCCAACCACCGGCATCTCCAAGGATGTGGCCCAGCAGCAAGGTCTGGCGGTGCAGCGGCATCTCGTAGGTAAGTTTGACCCCCATTCTATTTTCCCGTTTCAGTTTCTTCTTTTTTTTATTGGAAAAGTCAACCGCTGATTATGAGTAAAATGATTGGTCAGGATTCATTCTCATTTCTCACCCAGGATCCATTCTCACATGATCCTATATACATATATATATATATATATATATACTATATATATATCCACCAAATATTTAATTTTATAATAACAACCTTCATTTTATCTTCTTTATTTTATTATTATTGTTCCCTTCATAATCTAATATCATCGGATGTATTTGTTTCTCATGCTGCAAAATGGGTAGAATAGCCTCGCTCCAAATTTTTTCCCTTCAGAATAACAATTCCTAGTGGCATCTCACAATTATTTTTTTTAAAGAAAAATTGAGCATATCGCCAATCAACGTCTCAAATTTGCAACGCCGATATGAATGACGTCTCTGAATAATTTTTTCAATTCCATCCCAACATACATTATTTGTCGACATCAATAAGAAATTATTTATTATTCAATTTTGCTGAAGATTTTAACTCACGTGTTGTAATAGAATAATTCTTTTTTTTTTCATTTTCGCCCCGAGATGTCGTTCCTATTGGCGTCTCACATGATTTTTTTTTTTTTTGCAATCCATCCCTGAGATGTTGTTTTCTAGTGGTGTCTCAACCCATTTTTTTTGGGGGTTTTCAAATAGACCCGGGATATTTTTGATATTTTATTTCTTTTTTATATATATAAATTGAGTGTGCCGCTAATGAAGATTGCATCTTGAATTTGAATAGTGTCTAGACTCCAATTGGAATAGTGTCTGGATCCATTTTATCAATTTCTTCTTAAGCATATAGCATTTTGCCAACACCAACTAATAAACAATCTGTTTATTTAATTTTGTAAAGAAATAATATTAAAATATAAAAACATAAATTAAAGAAGCATGTGAACCCCATAAAAATTAAGTTTTGGATTAAGGTTGTTAAATGGAATAAAATGGGAAGGGAAGGAGAGGAAAAATTTGAGTGATGTGGGGTGGGGGGGGTGGGTGGGGTGGGGGTTAGGGAAATGAGTCCCTTGATACAGATGCTCTTATATTGCCAATATCTATAAACCCGACTAAATGTGATCGGAAAATAATTCAGATACAAATAGAAAATGTATGGGAGATAGGGTCCCTTGCCTAATACCTCGAGTAGGAATAACAATACTAACAACTTTGATTCTAGTTCCAAGGATCTTAAAATGTGTAGAAATGGGCTTATGATTTCTCATCTCCTTTCAGCTGATGACTCTATGACTCGTTAATTTTTTGTGAGGTTGACTCTTTGCTGACAAATGTTGTTTTAGATGTATTGGGTAAGTACAGGGGTTTTGATGGACATATGGTGAACATGGATAAACCGTCTGTTTTCTTTAGTAAAAATATTGCTACTATAAAAGACGGAGAACTTCATTATGTTGTGGAAGCGGTGAAAAACACAATTGAAAGTTAGAAAAATCATTCTCTCAGTAAGGCTATCTTGGATGAATTGTATGTTTATGTTATGTCTGTGTTCAATTGCTGATACGACATCTAATATTCAGGTCGGTATATATGAGGGTATTTACGTCTGTAAGGCGACCTCTCTATAGGAGGGCGAAGCTGTGCATAAGAGCGGTGAGCTCTTATATGACAGTGTCGAGCTCGTAAATGGGTGTGGAGAGATCTTAATGGGAATGACGAGCTCTTATGAGGTAAATGGTATTATAACAGCTCGGTATTGAAAGTTGGGCTATGTGGTTAATAGTATCTTGGGCCCTGGTGATCTGATATGAATATGGTATGGGACCCCGACGAATTAAGGGTATGGTAAGGTTATTGGCCCGTGGTTATTGTGATAATTTAACAAAATACAAGAGTTCTAATGTTTATGGTAGCATATATGAGGAATCATAATTCTAAGTCGTTGTGGAACCCTAGATTTGGAACACGTCTCTTGCATATCTCACATTTATTATAAGTTGATTTTTTTATTCTAATTTGAGCTCTCACTATTCATTATCAAAAAGGGACTGACTTAAGCAAGTCATCGTAGGGCTACACCGGGGCTGTCCGGTTTGAGTTTTATTTTATTGGTTGATCAGGTCGCCAGGAGTCATCTGGAGGTCTATCAGGTCGGCAAAAATGAATTTTAGGTCAATATTCTTTTTTTTGTGTGTGTGAACCAATACTTTTGGTCGCACCAATTACCTATGGCGGTATGCAAAGATATTTCAGGTAGCAGCTCGTTTTTGGTTGAAATAAAAAAGTCTATAAATTATTTATTTGTTTGTTTATGTTGCTATGTCGATCTACTGTTTTGAGCAGGTTTTTTTAATGGACAAAGTCTAGGGATTACGTTGTGATTCAGTGGGTGTCGTTTTGTTATTTGGATGGGTTATTGATGACAAGACTATTGGGTTTCTGTACACTGCCAATAGCCGTGACTAGGGGTGGCAATATGAGGCACGACACGATTGACCCACACGAACACGACACGATAAAATAGGGTTTGAGCTTAGCCTTATCGGGCTGGCACAATACGGCACGTTAAGAAACAGGTTGATAACGGGCTAACCCGATAAATACGATAAAGTACGATAATATTTTAATTTCCCCTTTTTATATTCATTACTCATTGTTAGTTTTTGTGATTTTTAATTTATCGTTAGTACATTGTCATATTATAATTTTAAATGTATTAGGCAATTTGAATTGATAATTTTATAAATATATATTATATTTATTAATAAAATTATGTATTTTATTAATTGACGGGCCTAATGTGCTTAACGGGCTGGATTAAATAAATTCAGCATTTTTGTTTATCGTGCCTATCGCACCGTGTCGTGCTTTTCGTGTTGTGTTCGGGTTTAGATTATATGCTCGATAAGCTTATCGTGTTGAGATCGTGCCTATGCTTATCGTGTCGTGCCTTATCGTGCCGGCCCGATAAGAGCCCGGCACGATCGATTTTTCACCCCTAGCCGTGACTATCATGGTCCCTACTTGTTTGGTTGTTTCTTAAACCATTTTCTTTTATTCTTAGTAGTCCTCCAATGTTACTTGGATGTTTTTGGTTTGTATCTGGAAGATTCGGGTTAATAACCCATTGTTGTAGTTTTTATGAGTCAAATATATATGCTCTATTTCACTTTTATATATAGAGAGAGAAAGAGAGAATTAGGATCATATGGGACCCATCCCATAGGTGGGAATTAGGAACCGATTTGGACCATTTATTTTGAATAGATGAACGGATAGAGCTATTTCTGGATTTATTTGAATTGCAGGCTGAGTAAATAAGTAATGTGGCATTTTTGTCTTTCTCATTCCCTTATGTGTTTACAATTCCAATTAACGTCGCATTTCCTTTTTTAACAAGATTTTTTTTGAGATCGCAATTTTCTTTTATTTCTGAATATCATTCAACATTTATTTCCTTTTCATTTGTCAGCCATTAAATTTCTTATCTCTCTAACCTACCTGAGTAAAATTTTCTGTCAAAAGGGTTGCTTACAAATTAGTGGAAATATAATTATATGTCAACACCTTAGCCATTACTCGAAATAATGTTAAATGGATGCTTGAAACATCATTGCTCAGCTCAGAGATATTGTGATACTCAGATATCAAAATAATGTAAACATTTACATACCCATTATATATTAGATTTTCCAATTAAATGAGATGATATTAATCTCAGACGTTCATATATGAAACATAAAAATTAATAAATAATTAGAGATGTTTGAACCAAAAAAGTTTGCCAAAGATGTTTGAACCAAAAAAATTTGCTCAGTCACTGCTCGAAATATTCAATACTTCATCATAAATCTAATAAGAAATATCACTATCATATAATACGATTCTATAAGTTCTGTATTTTGCTCCATATACATTCCCATCAAATGAATGTACCATACCATCACATTTTAGATAAGACTCAATTGGAAAAATTGAAAGCAACGAACAATAAAATAAGCAATGCTAAATCATTGAAAGTAAGAATTGATTCAATACATAACAAGAAATCAGATAAGTAGCGCCAAAATCATTGAAATTAAGCATTACATTAACTCATAATAAGCTCAAGTCCTAATAAGGTGCCTAAAGTAGCAACTACGAGGCAATTTATTTATTATTTATAGTTATAAACCAACGAGATCAAATTGGATTCAACATAAGTTGAACCACAACTATCAGCTAGTTATCACATGACAGTTGGTAATGCAAGCTTGCGCCATTCTTTTTCCGATTGCTAGCAGCGTTGTATGCAGTCGTTGCACAATACTTGGTCCTAAAAAAAGCATGTGTCGCAATCTCTTATTTAGGCTACTTGTTCACCTCCTGATGTCGTTACCCACGTATATCTCCATGTGACGCATCATATAATAGCGAAATCGCTTAGAATTTTTCCATTCCTCCACGACATTTTCCCAGCTTTCTTATCTTTACTTGTCACATCCCAGTTGACTGCCTCTGTCACTAAGCCACTGTCGGTCAAGTATTGAGAGTAAATGTTCCTGCCTGCATTTTTCCTCTTGTTCTAAGCATTCAAGAATTACATTTTAGCACAATATCAGTGTAAACAACAAATACTATAACAAATGTAAGACAATATCTATAAAATGACAATTAATCGCATGATTTGAAAACAATACAAGTATCATCAAATATGCAAGGTCAAATACACATATTTAGTATCCTACTATTGTAAAAAATAGCACTACAGTATTAGATAATTAACATGAACTTACAGTGAACAACAAAAAGTGCAAGCTCAATGTCAAACACACATATTAATAATATAATGCCAAACAAAACATCACTATAATATTTATAGTATACCCAGGCACTTAGAATGAACAACAAGAAATGCTAGTTTATAATGTGTATGTTAAAGCATATATAGGGCTTCAATTAACACCATAACATGTTTTAGAAAAGATAACCCAAATACAAGCAGCACTAAATACATATATAAGCACCATCAAACAGAAGTATGAGCAGTATAATACTTGTAAAATTGCACTGCAATTTTGTAATATCTCCCGATCAATAATAACAAAATGAATTGAAACCAATACAATTTTCAGAAAATTAAGCAATGTCAATGCTCATAATTAGCATTATACTACTGTATAAAAAATTATAGCAACAATTCATCTCTGCAGACGAAGCGAATGCCCAAAGAATTGGTCGCAACTTCATTTTTTGGATATGTTTATGAAAATCCGAATAAAAAAAAGGAAAAAAAACATAAGAAAAGAAAGCCATGACCTTTTTGTTCCCATGGAAACATAATTTCAAATTGCGGTTCTTTCACAAAATAAATACTAACACTACCAAAACATAACTCACACAAATCTTCCAAAAAAAAAAATACAATGAAAGCCCTGTTTATTTATCCTCGAAACCCTGATTACAAATCGCAATTTTTACTCAAGGATTGAAAATTAGCAGACTACCACTACAAGCGAAACACACACAAAGAAACTAGCATCATTACCATAATAATCATTGTTTACACTTTTAAAAAAGGATCACTTGATTGTTAAGTTCTATTGGAACATTTTCGACAGTAGCACGAAAAACCATATGCAGATTTAAATCGCAAACTAGAGAAGCAACATATATTTGAAAATGTTAAAACGTAGTGTACCATAAGGACAACAATTCAAAATGTTATGAAGAAACAATCATGGCTAGCAAAAAATATTCTTCACCCGTTCTTGAACTCATCGGGTTACAACAAACTAAACACTATTGACAAATCCATTCGTCAAAGCGTTATGTTCCTAGAAACAAAAATAATTATAACAACAATAAGTAAAATGCATCACCATTGCATTGAGAAGATCACTACTAAAAATAGTATGAGCACATATAAGTTCTGACCCCAATACAGCATATAAGCAATGTCATAATGTGTTTTTAGACATTATAATCCAACAACAATAGCATTAAGAAAATAATAACTAAGCATACCAATAATATTAAGATAAACATATATAGGCACTTTCAAACACAAATATTAGCAATATAATACCAAATAAAATACCACTACAATGTTATATTATTTACTGGCCCTTAGAAAGAACAACACAAAATGGCATTACTAAACGCATGATTTGAAACCAATACAAGAACCGATAGAGAAGGGTTGCCAAATACACATGCTTAGCATTATACTGTTGAATAGAATGTTAAAGTAACATCACGTAATCATTAAATTAGCAAACTATAAATAAAAATTTACCCACAACTGAATCATAGTTACTAAACTATAATGTGTAGCACCACATAGGTACTTAACTAGCATCAGTGAACACAAAAATTAGCAACCAATACAGGATATAAACAATGTCATAATGTGTTTTTAGTTAGTATAACCCAACAACAGTAGCATTAAGAAAACAATAAATAGGCATTCCAATAATATTCATAATGTTAAATACATATCACGGTAAATACAATAACTAAGCATTGTCAAACACACATACTTAGCATTATAATATTGAATAGAATGTTAAAGTAACATCACGTAACCATTAAATTAGCAAACTATAAATAAAAAATTACCCACAAGCTGAATCATAGTTTTTAAACTATAATGTGTAACACCACACAGGTACTAAAATAGCATCAGTGAACACGGAAATTAGCAACCAATCCACGATATAAGAAATGTCATAATGTGTTTTTAGTCAGTATAACCCAACAACAGTAACATTAAGAAAACAATAACTAAGCTTCCAATAATGTTAAGATAAGCATATATAGACACTTTCAAAGAAAAATATTAGCAATGTAATACCAAATAAAATACCACTACAATGTTATATTATGCACTGGCCCTTAGAAAGAACAACATGAAATTGCATTTCTAAATGCATGAATTGAAACCAATACAACAATTGAAAGAGAAGAACTTTCAAATAAACATACTTAGCATTATACTACTGAATAGAATGTTAAGTAACATCACGTAACCATTAAATTAGCAAACTATAAATTAAAAATTACCCACAAGCTGAATCATAGTTACTAAACTATAATGTGTAGAACCACACATGTACTTAACTAGCATCAATGAACAAGAAGATTAGCAACCTTCAACTTAAAATCTGACCACAAGGTACCAACAAGCGGCCAAAAAACACGGATATATCCATAATTTAAAAATAAAGAAAAAGAAACCAAGAACAATGACTTTTTTTTACCAATTTCACACATGCAACCAATAAACCTGAATATTAAAAGCCTAAAAAGAATATCCAAACACTAAAATATTTTTTGCACAATTAGAATTTTAAATTAACATCAATGATCAATTAAATTAGGAAACGATAATAAAAAATTGCCCACAATTCTAAAATAATACAAACCATGTGGTATCTTAGTACCCCTAGCGTATTATATAAGCATCATTGGATCATGAAATTAGCAAATCATCAATTCCATATCTCACACACAAAAAAAGGAAAAAAAGTCTAAATTTGAACGCTAGCCTATAGACTATTATACCCAAAACCATCATGATATAATTTGCAACACGTTTTGTTAAAATTTCAAAATAATTTAGCCAGAGGTCTGGCCAATTACACAATGACACTGAAAAAAAAAACTTACTAATCTTCTTTTCAAAAGGGATAAAAAAATTTTGCCCCCCAATGTATGCAGTTTTTTTCACTTTGCCCCCCAAAGTATTTTTTGTTCCACTTTGTCCCTGATGTACAATAATTTTCGACGTTGCCCCCTAAACTTTATTTCCAGTGGAATATTCCTTCTAAATTCCATTGACGGGCAGCTGGGGGGGCAAGGTGAAAGAATTTTACAGTTTGGGGGGTGAAATGCAAAAAATCTTATAGTTTGGGGGGGGCAAATTAAAATAATATAAATATTGAATTTTTGTGTTGAAATTTTATATTTGAAAAAGATATATAATTTTTATCTTATACTCACACACACACAAAGTTGTCAATAAAATTCCAAATTTAAAAAAAAAACCCATAAATTTCCAATTAATATTTATAATTTTTTAAATATAAATATTGTCAATACATCTTTTATATTATTAATTATTAAACACATGACTAAGTATTATGTAAATTATTATGATACGAAAATAAAATTATCATTCGATATTATTATTTGTATAAAAAGTTTGATTAAATACTATATTAATCATGAGTACATTAATTATTATATAAGATTATAATTATTGAATGACTAATATAATTAAACTATTATAATATCAAGATTTTAATTATATTAATCATTCGATAATTATAATCTTGTATAATAATGTACTCATGATTAATATAGTATTTAATCACACTTTTTATACAAATAATAATATCGAACGATAATTTTATTTTTCGTATCATAATATTATAATGCATATACGAAATACACCTTTATTTTATTTTAATCAATCATAATCTATAATAATATATTATTATATTACTTAGAATAATAATTTACATAATACTTAATCATGTATTTCATATTTAATAATATAAAAGATGTATTGACAATATTTATATTTAGAAAATTATAAATATTAATTGAAAATTTATGGGGTTTTTTTTTTAATTGGGATTGTATTGACAACTTTGTGTGTGTGTGTGTGTGTGTGAGTATAAGATAAAAATTATATATCCTTTTCAAATATAAAATTTTAAAATAAAAAATTAATATTTATATTATTTTAATTTCCCTCTCAAACTATAAGATTTTTTGTATTTTACCCCCCAAACTGTAAAATTCTTTCACTTTGCCCCCCAGCTGCCCGTCGATGGAATATAGAAGGAATATTCTGTCGAAAATAAAGTTTGGAGGGCAACGTCGAAAATTATTGTACATCAGGGGGCAAAGTGGAACAAAAAATAATTTGGGGGGCAAAGTGAAAAAAATTGGATACATTGGGGTGCAAAGAAAATTATTCCTTTTCAAAAACACATCACACAACGAAATTGTCTATCAGCATTATATAATAAACATCCATACACCGCAGTAAAAATCAGCAACAACGAAGAAATAAATTGCTAAACTTACCTTTAGTTCGATGATTATTAGCGCGGCTAAAATAATTCAATAATTCCCCATTGTATAATTCCCAATGACTTTGTTTGCATATATATTTGAGTGCTTTAGAATTCTTGAAATCGCAATGGATTGGGTTTTATGGGTGTTTCTTTTTGGATCTGCATCTGGAAGGTAAGATTTTACAAGTCTGTTTCTGTGATTTTGAGGTTGAAGATGGACGAGATTATGCAATTTACGGTTTGGGGAAAAAGTAAAAATACCGATGATGCCCTTACAAATGGTCAGTCTTTAATAAATAGGCACCAAATATTTATCATTTACCATTTATATTGATACCAATAAGTACCGTCCGGTCAAAATTTTATATGACTGAGATTGGTTCTCGGTGCCACCCGTGTATATATATATATATATACAGATCAGACATTTATGAAAAATCAATACTTTTGAGTACAAAAACCAATACATCATAGAACAAAAATTAATATATTATAGAATCAGGTCGGATGGCCTAACGGGTCATGACCCGTCAATCTAATTTAGCACAAGT
Source organism: Phtheirospermum japonicum (assembly GCA_014905375.1). Taxonomy (NCBI): domain Eukaryota; kingdom Viridiplantae; phylum Streptophyta; class Magnoliopsida; order Lamiales; family Orobanchaceae; genus Phtheirospermum; species Phtheirospermum japonicum. The sequence continues at coordinate 33,664 of BMAC01000504.1, forward strand.
GTTTCTCTCTCTATCTAGGGAGAGAGAAGTTAGAATCATATGATAACACATCTCCTAGTTGGGAATTAAGAACTCATTTGTTCTATTAATCTTAATCAAATGGGTAGGATTATATTTATCAATATTATAATCAAATTTATATTTATAAAGAAAAGGGCTTTACTATCATTATTTAAAATACCTTTTCACAATCACTGAATCATTTATGAATAGGGGGAGGAATTGATTTTTATTCTCAATATTGCAACTCGGTGATATTAGTAATAAATATCACCGTGAATATTTTTTCGTCTCCAGTGAATTAATATGTGGTTATACTCCCCTAATATGTGGTCCAGTAGATTTGAATATGTCTACTGCAATTGTTTAATATTTTTCGTCCGCTATAAACTAGAACTGGTTTTGCGTACCCAATGCTAGCTATCGTGCTCACCAATTGTTTTCGTCGCACCAAGCATTTTTCGTCGAGATGTTTGAACCCTAGTTGTGTAGACTAATATTCTTTGTGTAGTATCATGAAATATATCTAGCATAACGACTTACATTCATTAGCATTACGCCCAACGGATATTTAACATCCTTTTGTTAATATGCACTACAAAAACAACAGCTTTTTATCAAGAAGAAAGATTCTCAGTAATTATCAAAAAATCCTCGACATTTAATTTACCGAGTGCAAAACCGAGGATATACTCTCTTCAGAAAAACCCTCATAGGTAAAAAATTTCGAGGAAAAATACGCTTTCGGTAAATTTCCCGAGGGTATTACAAGGTTAGTTTTTTTAGTAAATCCCGGGCCTTTGATCTAATTGCCCTCGAAAAAACCGAGGGGAGCCTCGCCCTCAGAAAAATTGAGGGCATTCTGCCTTCGGGTTTTCCGAGGGTAAATAGCCTTTGGAAAAATCGAGGGTATAAAAGCCCTATTTTTACGAGGACAATCATATTAAAAATAATATTTGGAAAAAAAGGAAAAAACTAAGGGGAAGACAGCCTCGATTTTTCAGAGGGGAATATGCCCTCGGTTTTTTCGAAGGGCAGTTTTCCCTCGGTTTCTTCATTTTTTAAAAATATTATTTTTAATTATTATGTTTAACCCCTTTTTTTTTATTATAATACCCAAAAAAATTTAAAAGAAATCATTAATAAACAGAAGTAAATTAACTAATTATATAAATTTCAAAAACTTACAAATATTAATTTTTTTAACAAAAATATTAGTAAAGATTTATAAAAATACTCGATACAAAAGAGTCCTATGACGGGGGAGGCTGCAGTGGGTACTTCTACAATCGAGCTAACAGCTCGACCATCTGCGCCTGAAATTGTTGCTGCTTCTGCTCACGTAGTAGCTCAAACTCATTATATCTCTACTCCATCGCTTGCTGAGCTTATCTCGTGGACTCTAACTCCTCCCTCTGCATCTGGACTGCGCCTCGAGCTCCCTCACATGAGTCCTATCCTATTGTGAGGAGGAAGAATCGCTGCCTCGAAAACCTTTGTAGAAGCAACCAACTTCCTGAAACAGTCGGTGCTGTAATGTCGGCCCTTATTCGACTCGACGACGTCAAAATAAAAAAGGTTAGGGTTAACCTCGTAATCCAAATCCTATAAAGAAGCACATGACTCATCCAGACGTCGCTCGTACTCCTCCTAAAATACAACTTGTTAGTAAATTCTACATTAAAACTAAAAAACAAGTTAAATAAAAGAGACTTACATTAGTAATGTATCTCATATTAACCCACGTGTCGTCGTCCTTCTTGTGCGTACGAACAAAAATCTAGTACGCAGTGGCCGGCTCACACGTCTCCCGCTCTTGTATCCAAATGAAAGTATCAGACAATTAACATTAAAATTATAAACAAATAAATAATAAATTATGATTTGAATTTACTTGCAATATCATTTGAATAATCGATCCTAGATCTAGACACACACACACACCCTATTCTTCGACATCACAATACCCAGACCAGCAGGCTCGCTCTTCCTATTAATGCTGCAATGTTCAAACCTCCTCCTGTTTTTGGGGCTTATCCCACAATACATTCTATTCCCTAGTTGAAATGCATGATATATAAATTTAAATTATCTATAATAATAAAAAAAGTTTAATTTAATAAAAAGACATAACAAAATCATTTACCTCCAGACCCTCTCGTCCACGATCCTTGGTGGCTAACCAGTCTGATCACGAAATTGCTTATACTCATTAAGTAGCTTCCCATACTTGTCCGTCATCGTCCTGAGAAATGTCACCTCTATAGCTTGTGGAGTATACATGTTTGTGTTCTAATAACAAAGCTCCTACAAAATAAAATAATAGTTACAATTCATTGATAATTCTAAAATTATTATAAAGATTAGTAAATTTAGACACAAAATAATAATTAACTGAAACATGTCCCACCATAATCGATGAATTTCAAGAACTGCCTTAAACTGCCACCCGGCGAGATGTAGTTCTTTCTCCATGATCTCCCTAAATATGTTGGTCAACCTGACCTCCCTGCTATGTAACCTGTAATTGTATTTGTGGTTTCAAATATAATTTAATAATAATGATTATTAGGTTTTTATAATTATTAATTTACTTACTTCTTCTCAGAATATATAAACTGGGTATCACCTCTCTGGTGGGCCCGAGTGCTGTCAGGATGTACCTGCATTAAACGGTGTCGGTGTAACCAAATCTGGAGTCGACGCTAAATGATCAGTACCAAGGCCCACATAATCATCATCAGAACTAGGTAAACGATTAACTAACTCCACGAAGACTCAACGGGGGGCGGAAGGGGAAGCTCGGCGGCAGCTAAACAGATTAGTGGAGGGCTGGTGGTTGGTGGTTGAACGACGACGACCTACTTTTTTTTTCTGTTTGTGCAGAGTGAAGCAGTTGGAGGCTTCTCGCAGCTATATTTAGGTTTAGGACCGAGGGGAAAAAAGACCCTTGGAAAAACCGATGGGTGCAAACTCCAAAGCCCGATGGGGAATTTGCTCCCCTCGATTTTTTTAATTAAAAAAATAAAAAAATAGAAAAAGCATATTTACTGATCAATTACTAATTCTCGTGATTTTAAAATAACGAAACACACCAAGTGATACCTTCACAAATATTATGACACTTTGTTACTTTATGTTACAATGAAACAAGTTGATCGATCGTATCATGGATACTGTTGATCAAATTACACGGCACGTGTAAATACGTACATGCTCGGTGATATTTTTCTAGTGAAACTTGGGTCAAAATCATCCCATGTGCCTAGAATGATATTATATGGTTTATTTGTACGCAATTATATATATATATATATATTTTAATTAAAAATTCAGAGGGGAGCATATTCCCCTTGAAAAACCCGAGGGAAAATAGTTCCACTCAGGTTTTTTCGAGGTGAATTTTCTCCCCTCGGTTTTTAATTAAAAAAATTTAGAAAAAGCGTACTTACGATCAATTATTAATGTTCGTGGTTCTAAAACAACAAAACACACCTCATGGTACCTTCACAAAAATTATGACGCTTCGTTGCTTGACGTTTCCAATGGAACAAGTCGATCGATCGTATCGTGGATACTGTTAACCGACTTACACGGCATGTGTAAATATGTACATGCTCGGTGATGTTTTTCTAGTGAAATTTGGGTCAAAATTGTCGCACGTACCTAGAATGATATGATATGATTTATTTGTTCGCAATTAAAATATTTTTTTTCTTTTTTTTTTAATTTTTTAATTAAAAAGACGAGGGGAGCGTGTCCCTTCGGAAAACCCTAGGGGAAATATTCCACTTAGATTCTCTCGAGTGGAATTTGCTCCCCTCGGCTTTTTTAATTAAAAAGTCAAAAATATTTAGAAAAAGCATATTTACCGATCAATTACTAATTCTCGTGGTTCTAAATAAAAGAACACACCTCGTGATACTTTCACAAAAGTTACGACGATTCGTTGCTTTACGTTTCCAATGAAATAAGTCGATCGATCGTATACTGTTGATCGAATTACACGACACGTGTAAATACATCAATGATCGATGATATTTTTCTAGTGAAACCTGGGTCAAAATCGTCTCACGTGCCTAAAATAATATGATGTGGTTCATTTGTACGCAATTATATTTTTTTCTATTTTTCTTTATTTTTTTAATTAAAAAATCTGAGGAGAGCATATTCCCCTCGGGTTTTTCCGAGGGGAATCCTCTCCCCTCGGTTTTTTAATTAAAAGAATCGGGAAAAAAAAGAAAATGCATATTTAACGATTAACTACTAATTCTCATGGTTCTAAAACAATGAAACACACTTTGTGGTAACTTCACAAAAATTACAACGCTTCGTTGCTTTGTGTTTCCAATGGAACAAGTCGATTGATCGTATTGTGGATACAGTTGGTCGAATTACTCAACGCGTGTAAACATATACATGCTCAGTGATATGAAATGAATTCAAAATGAGAAGACTAATGTTGCAAATTTTGTCTATAAAATTATCGTTCAATAAAATAACATTAAAATTGATAATAAGGATATTGAGCAGTGACAACCTGCAAAGAAATCTCTCACATCAGTGTACTATCCATCGGCTTATTATGACAAAGTGAGATGACAATACACAGTAGTAGAACATGAGCTTCCGAGGTTTTTTGTACTTCTAAGCAAGAAATATTATTTTTGTAAAACAAAAAGAAACAAAAAAGAAATTAGAAAAACTTGGTAAATAGTTTATTTTTAAACAATTGTATTTGTTTTATTTTTTTTAATTAAAATACCCGAGGGTAAATTACCTCAGAAATTTCCGAGGCAATCTATTTCCCCTCAGAAAATACCGAGGGGAGTTTACACCCCTCGATTTTTTTGAGGGGTAAATGCACTCGGTAAATTCCTTCTCGAAAAGCCTTCAGTAATAATAGCGACAAATATTGGCGCCGTATTTTTGAAGAATTTACCAAAGGGAGCATTACCGAAAACCTTCGGTAAAGCCCTCGGTAATAATTACCTTCAGTAATGCCATCAAAATTTGTTAGGACAATATTTCCTTAAGTGCTCCCCTCGATAAAATATTATTTTTTTGTAGTGATGTCATTGATAAATCACATCTATATTTTTTGTTGAAGGGTACTTAAAGAAAGAAAATGGAGTATATCATCAAGTATAAAATAGTATTTGCAATTATTGTGGCTTTTAAATTTGGAGTTGGATCTTGCAGTCGGAGATTAATCGCGTGGATACCTTAGTGTTGAACTCGGACGTGAATTTTCTGTAAGGGTTTCATGCTTTTATCTCGTTTATTTATTATATAAATATATTCGTTCACAGGATGGATCTGTTGAATTCAAAATTTTAAAAACTTCCGCTGCACGAGCATGGTGTTCGTCTCTACGAATTCCAACAAGTAGATCAAGTAAAATACATTGCATCTTATCTTGAATATACAATTATGAAAAATACATGTTGCTAACATTTGCAAACCACCTCATTCTTTGGGTCTAGGGCAGTAGTTTTTTTTTGCCCCTAACTGTAAAAATTTAAAAGCCACAATAATTGCAAATACTATTTTATACTTGATGATATACTCCATTTTCTTTCTTTAAGTACCCTTCAACAAAAAATATAGATGTGATTTGT
>BMAC01000504.1:44302-55419 GCA_014905375.1 Phtheirospermum japonicum
ATAAATAATATACAAAAATTAAAAAAAAACTGAAAAAATTTACATTGGCGACGGCTGTAGACGGGCGGCGGGCGGAGCTGCTGCTGGCGGTCGGCGGCGACGGCTGCGGACGGGCGGCGACCTACTGTGCGGGAGTTCGGCGGCGGGCGGAGCTGCTCCGGGAGTTCCAGCGGCGGGCGGAGCTGTGGACGGCGGGAGTTCGAGCGGCGGCGATAGGCGTTGGACGGCTGGGCTGTGGCTGGTGGCGGCGACTGGGGCGACGACGGCGAGCGAACGGGCGGCGACCTACTGTGCGGTCGGCGAGCGGGACGGCGACGGCGAGCGAACGGCAGGGCTTGGCGGGCCGGCGAAGTGCTTCTTCTTTTTCTCTCTTTCTTTCTCTTCTTTCTTCTTCTTTCTTTCTGTCTTTCTGTGTGCGCAGCGGGGATTGCCCGCTGATATAATTAGGGCATGTTCCGAGGGAATCAATCCCTCGGAAAACCGAGGGACTCAGAATTCCCTCGGAATTCCGAGGGATTTTTTCCCTTGGAATTCCGAGGGAATTTTCATTCCCTCGGTTTTTTAAAAAAAATAAAAAAATAGAAAAGAATATGGTTTATTTCCGGGTCGTCGAGGCGAACCCCTCCCCGCCCCGGTCGTAATTTCTCGAGTTTTGTTTCTATTTTTAATATTTTTACTATTTTTCCTATTTTCCCATTATTCATATAAAATCGAAAAAAAATAGAAAACGTGCACTAAACGATCGACGTCCGACCCCCGTGGTTCCACAACGACGAGACGCACACCTCCTCCAATATCAAAAATCACGACGCTACGTCGCTTCACGTTTCCAACCGAAGGAGTTCATCGATCAATCGTATCTTGTTGTTGGTCGAACCCCACGACACATGAGGGAACGCACGTGCTCGTTGGTATTTTAAGATCGAATTTGGGGTCAAAACCACCCTACGTGCCTAAGATGATAGGATCGGTTTCATTTTTTCGATTTTTATATTTTTTTTCTATTTATTTGGATTTTTTTTATTTTTTGACATTTTCGAGGGAATTAAAAATCCCTCGGAATTCCGAGGGATCCCTCAATCACAAAAGCCAGTGTGGTTTCAACAACATCCTGAGTCTCTATGAAGACAAGTTTATGTTGCATTATCTCTTGCAACACATTTAAAATGAGACCAATGCTAAAACAAAAGCCAAAGCACATTTAAACGCTTTTAGAAATTTTTTTTTTACCTTCAGAATTCCAGACTCATGCCAACTATTAACAATTCCATCCATGTAAGAATAACTGACGAAGAAGCACACAACTCCATCTGGAACAGCAGAGACCATTTCAAGCAAAAGTTTGCCGTAATTTTTCTCAACACCAGGGTCACTTCTCAAATCATACTTCGTACTCACAAGAAGCTGATCACTAAATAGAACAATCATTGAGGAAGAATTAAATAATATTATAATGATATAACAAAGTTTCCATAAGCAGGTGAAAACAGAAACACTAGAACACTTACCTTCCGCGAGTGAGAACCATAGGGCAAATGCAATCCCTTGTTAAGGACATTGTAAAGCTTCGACTAACCACGGGATTGAGACTAAGAAGACGAGGGTAGAGATCAYTGGGGCTCAGTGTCCCAGAAGTGATAACAACAGATTGGAATCGTTCGAACACAGGCTTTATGGCAAGAGAAGCATCGTGACAACAAAGCTGCAAGCGAAGATAACCGTTTCATAGGAAAAATATAATGGACAGGGTGATGGGAAGAAAAATACTGTTGAAGTTATAATTGATAATCAGAAAACTATTCTATAATTAAATGTAGGAGAAAAAAGTCTCTCCTGACCGTTAGACAGGTTCCCTAAAACCAAATCTGAAATTTTATATATACACCAAAAAAGTTTGAAAACCAAAGAAAAATAAAAAAAAAACACCCTAAAAAATGAGGAAAAATCAAACATAGAAAATAAAGAAAGAAAGAAAGAAAAACAAAAACAAAACCCTGAAAAACTGAAAAACCCTAAGAAAAATTAAACTAAAAGTGAAAGTACCTGGAGGACAGGGTCCGGTATATGTGGCATTCTTTCATCGAAAGGCTCAATAATAATAGAAAGCCCTCGACTGTAAGTCCCCACAAGAGTTGCCAGATCGCAAATCGCTTGTATGTGTAAAAATTCCTCAGTGTCGGTTATCTCCAACGTCAACATTAGGGAGTGAAGACGGTCATAATAAAATTTTAACATTTTCTGGTCAATTCCAACTTGGGCATTAATAGAAGCAACAAATGTAACGGGTCCCTCTTTTTCAACGTTTTCAGTTTGAAGCCGGCCTTTGAAATACTGGACCAATCTGCGTAAAYCAGACAAGAAATGSTCCGCACGCCTTATATTTCCAGGCACTGCTTCCTTTAATCTATCCTCAGGTAAGGTAGGATTTGCAAACCAGGTGTCACCAACTGCAAGAGGAAAAAGTTTGTTTGTTTTTTAATGAGAATCGGGTCATGGAGAGTTACATGCTCAATTCAAGTAAATTGATCGAAGAAATTGATGGACAGAGATAATTGGGTGTTTGGGTTATGCTGTTTTTCAAATTTCTGGCTGGGCGGCTGATTCAACTCTTTATTTCCATTTTTTGTTAGACGCGGTGAACCGTCGTTAAAATCGTTGATATCCAATTTTAACGTTGGTTTTGAGGAAACCTCCGTAAAATGACCTTTTTAACGGCGATTTTAGCCACAACCGCCGTTAAAAAAATTTTTAAGGCAGTTTTCAGTGAACCGCCTTAACAGCTTTGTTGAAACCACACTGGCGTTAGACAATTATCGCAGGGCCTGTGATTGTGGGAGAGGTGCCATCCCTAGTCATTACTAGCACAAGAAGAAGTCGAGGCAACACAGCTGGGTGTTCCTAAACCACAAGGCTCATTTTGAGTTGTGGGTCATAGGGCGGGCAGCTTTATCGACTCAAGGGTCGGGGCTTCAACAGATTTACAGTCTGTCGCTTTTGTGTTCGTTTTAGCTCCCGAGCGAGAGCGAGAAATAGGCGACTTTGAGCTAATCGGCCGACCATGAAGACCAAAGGGGACTTTGCTTGCTTCTGACTCCTTATTAGCTCTTTTACGACCTGACTTTTCAGAGGGTCGGCGGAACATGGAAGCCTTAGCTCATGTACGCTTTATCGAAATGTCAGTATATATAAATGATTCCCACGCATTTTCGAGTGCATATGCGGTCGCCTACGCTGGTCTTCGCTATGCTCGCCCGATTCTTCTTGGGGATCGACCCATGTTAGGCACACCTATCAGACCTGACCTGCCAAAGGTATTATCATCCATAAATCGGTTACTGATACAATAACTACCCATACACTCTTTTTACGTAGCAATAAGTCTTGAATAAATGGGCACCATTTATCATTTAAGTTGCCATGATTATGCACAGTTGAGATCATAATTTTTTTATGGTTGAGATAGGTTCATAGATGGTTCCAACCCTGTATATATATTGTAAACCTACACAAACATAATGCTTAAATGCATGTATCAGCGACCTCGAAAACAAGTAAACAACACTCAAAATCAACTTTCCCCGACCCTGATAAAATGTCTGAAAACCAACAAGAAATCTCCAAAATTCACGTAATATCAACATCAACGATCAAAATCCCACCTCAAGCAGAATCGACGGCTCGGATCAATTTGACGCCATGGGATCTGGAGCTCCTCTTCCTCGAATACAGTCAAAAGGGCCTCCTCTTTCTCAAGCCCAGCCCAGAAACCAAGCCCACTTCATTAATCAACCACCTCAAACAATCCCTCGAGCGCGCGCTTCATTTCTTCCCGCCGCTCGCCGGCCGCCTCGCTATCGCAACCATCACATCTGGCGGCGCCAGCCGCTTCTCCATCGACTGCAACCACGCCAAAGGAGGCGCGCTTTTCATTCACGCGACTCTAGAGGACTCAGGTCTCAATGTTGCCGATATACTCCGCTCAACTTATGTCCCTGAGATCGTCCAATCCTTTTTTCCGCTCACCGGAGTTCGAAACCACGACGGCGTTTCTCAGCCGCTGCTGGCGGTTCAGGTGACCGATCTGGCCGATGGTTTCTTCATAGGCTGCAGCGTCAATCACTTGTTAGTTGACGGGACTTCGTTCTGGCATCTATTCAACTCCTGGGCTGAGATATCCCGCGGCGGCGGCGAGATTGGTACTAATCAAATTTCTAAACTACCCTTTCTGAATCGAGATCGGCTCACTCTCGATTTAATCGGCTCAGGCAGCGTTGACATTTCTAATGCACATCTCGTGTTCGACAAAGGTCCTGTACCTAAAAGACCGAGCTTCTTGAGGGATAGGGTTTTTCATTTCAGCAAACAAAGTGTACAAAAGCTGAAAGCGAAAGCCAACGAAGAAATGGCGGGGATTATCAGTGAGGAGGGCCTAGAAATCTCGTCCCTGCAAGCAATCGTAGCCCATTTATGGCGATCCATCATACGGTGCCGTTTTGATAGAGAGTCGGCTGCTCAGGAAACGACGACGTTTGAGTTATCAATTGGTGCTAGGCAGAGATTAATAGAAAATCCACCTCTTCTAGAGCAATCCTACTTTGGGAACGCAGTTTTCCCGGGGATAGTAACATTGGAACCTGAGAAAATGCTGGAGAACGGTTTGGGCTGGACGGCGTGGCAGATAAATAGGGTGGTGGCCTCTTTTGACGGGCCTGATAAAGTGAAGGAGTTTTACATGGGCTGGATAAAGAAGCCCAGTTTCCTGCAATCTGATGGGTTTCCGAATAATTACTTTATTCTCTTAAATTCACCGAGGTTTGATGTTTATGGCAATGACTTTGGGTGGGGGAAACCGGTGGGGGTTAGAAGTGGTGGAGCAAATAGTTCTGATGGGAGGGTTTCGATTTCTGGAGGGTTGGAAGAAGGGAGTGTGGAGATTGAGGCGTGTTTGTTTCTTGACACTTTGTCTAAATTGGGAGAGGACAAAGAGTTCATGGAATTTTGATATCCTAGTTTGGTTTTTATCCAATGGTTTGCTACACATAAATAAAGATTAGTCTTACTCTTTGTCATTTTATTCTTGGTTGTTATTCACATTTAAAAATAATTAAAAAAATCAGATAATATGGGAAGCATAATTATAAAAACTGATTAATGATTTTTTCATAATATAAAAATATTTAAATGAATTTAGCTTAATTTGAGCAAATTCGATTATTGCAATAAAAAACATTTGAACATTTATTATTTTGTCAATAATTACCAAATTTTATTGATTGTCATAAAAAGAAATTAAAAAGCCGAATTTTTTTTTTTAAGTCTATATATAAGAGGCATCTATCTTTATATTATTATTGATACTCTATGTTCCATAAGGCGATAAAATAAAATGTCGCTCCTAAGTGTGAGACATCGGAAAATGTCTCGCCTAGTATCGAGGCATGTGACAAGGCGGTCAGCTTATTTTGTTGACCGTCTAGGTGCGCCTACGCTTGCCTAGGTGTGAAAAGACGCATTCCATTTAGACGAGTTTCCTGATTTTTTTAATTTAGCCAAATATTACAAAATCTATAATGACATCAAAAAATGATCAAATAATTAATATTTCGCAAAAATTATTGTAAGAGCGTCTTATGCAGACGATCATACTTTTACAGTAAACTATTATATTTTTATTGTTAAATTCATAATTTTCAAAAAAATGTGAATAGTTGTTTTGAAAAGTATGATTTTATAACTTATGATTTGAAAAGTATGATCATCTTACATGGGACTGTAAATAATAAATTTATTTTGTATAGATGATTAGTATTTTGCTAACTATATCAAAATATATATAGATAAATTTATTAAACATATTTTTCTACTTATTATAACAATATAATAAATAAAATAATAAAAATATTTGAAAACATTTTTTCATGCTTAAGTTTTGCCCATAACGCCTAGGCTAGGCCTGGAGTTTGGCATTAGACTATCTCCAATAGCGTTCCTATAATGACTCATTGACTATTTTAGGGAAACAAATACATTAATATAGCTACAACAAGCTCCATACAAGGACTCCCTAAAATAAGGAGCTCTTTTTTTATTACTTGGGCTCTCTAAATGTAGGGAGCAACTTTGGCTCCCTATTATTTTCTTTTACCATTATTTAAATTGGCTCCCTATTACTTTAATAACATATATGATATGATAAAATGTCTATATATAGGGAGTCTGTTGGAGTGAAATTGGAATAGAAAATCCTTACAGTAGAGAGCTATCATAAGTAAGGAGTCTGATAAAGTAAAATGAGAACATTACTTTACGGCGTGTTTGAACTAACATTCGTTGGGATACGGTATTCAGACTCTTAAGGTATTCAAAATTCTGTGTATAGTAAGAATTCTTGTATGTTACAGGATTCGGAATACTTTACTTTTTAATGTAGATGTCAAATCATGTCTGAAAAGTGGGTGATAATGTATTATTATATTATATTTGATGTCAAATCATGTTTGAAAAGTAGGTAGTAGTGTATTATTATATTGTATTAGTAATATTTAATTATTTAACTGTAAGATATTGTTGTTTGAATATTTGATTTCTGAGAATTCCGAATCCAGTATTCTAAGAGCAACTCCAGCAGTGCGTCAATAAAGCGTAGGCCTTTATTTTTCGCAGAATTTGTACTCCAATAGTCCTCAAATTCCTGCGCTATTATAGGGATGTATGCAGTGCAGCGCCAATTTTAGCACTGCACTGTTCTGCGCTATTTTTTTTTTTTAATTTAATGTAATATATATATATATATATATATATATATATATATATATATATATATATATATATATATATATATATATATATATATATTAGTTGTGAGAATTATATTATTTTTTTATTTTTAGTTATTATTATAGATTTTTATATTAAACAAAATTCAATTGTACATAATTTAACTTTTTGAATATTGTATAATATGTAATTTTATAACATAATAAATTTAAAGTATTATTAATTTTTAAATTAACATTAATATTTATTTTATTATTTTTCGTATTTTAATTATTTTAATGTGATAATTTTCTTAACTAATTTGATAAGTATTATTTTGTCAATTTTGAATTAAAAATATATTATTTATTTAATAATACCTTACAAAATAATATAAGACTAAAAAATTAGAAATGAAGAATATAATGAAATATTCTTTTTTAGTGCAAAATTTAGTGCAAACTGCTGGAATTGTTGTGCAAATTTTGCACTATTTTAATGTAGATTCTGCACTAAAATAGTGCAGACTGCTGGAGATGGCTTAAATGCTAGGGCAAACAGGGCCTAGTGAGATTTGTGGAGTTTAATAGGTAGTTTGTTGAATCAGTCTCACAACTTTACCACGTCTCGCACCTTTTTGAACCTATACTACGTTTTATTTAAATATTTATTTTCTTCAAATGTTACTCGAGAAAGAAAAAAAAAAAGAGCGTGGATATACGCACCCCAAAATACTATTAGTTAACCCCGATTAATAAGAACACCCCATAAAAAAAAAATTTAATGCATTTTTTTTTTTACTAAATCAAGCTCACAAACACCCTATTTTACCCCATATAGTATAATAAATAATATAAAAAATAAAAAGAATAATAATAAAATGAAAAGAAAAGAAAAGTAAGGAGAAAGAGAGAGAATCGACGGAAGGAATGAAGAAAGAAAAACGTAGAGAAGAAGAAAGAGATGGAAAAAAATGGAGAAAAAATTGCTTTGAAAATTTCATATAATTTAATGAGAGGAAGAATGGAATGGGGTGAGCCATCAAACGTACGGGATAAGTTTCTCATTGTTTTTGATTCAATTATTTAGGTTAGGTTTGAAGTTTTTGAAAGAAATTACCATGTTTTACTCTGGTTCGTAGAATCAGAGCCATCTGTTCGGCCGAAAATTTCAAACATATAGGTTAAGTTCATGAATATCAATCGAACAATATGCAAGTGTTCAAATAATATATTCGAACATATGTATAATGTTCGGTCAGAACTTTCGAACATACATCAATTGTTCATTAAAACCAGATCGAACATATTCGCGATTTTCAGACGCGGTGAACCGTCGTTAAAATCGTTGATATCCAATTTTAACGTTGTTTTGAGGAAACCTCCGTAAAATGACCTTTTTAACGGCGATTTTAGCCACAACCGCCGTTAAAAAAATTTTTAAGGCAGTTTTCAGTGAACCGCCTTAACAGCTTTGTTGAAACCACACTGGCGTTAGACAATTATCGCAGGGCCTGTGATTGTGGGAGAGGTGCCATCCCTAGTCATTACTAGCACAAGAAGAAGTCGAGGCAACACAGCTGGGTGTTCCTAAACCACAAGGCTCATTTTGAGTTGTGGGTCATAGGGCGGGGTGTCTCGAACCCCATAAATGTGATCGTTCTCTTATATACGATACCACCTCTATCCTTGAGATCTCCAATCAAGGCTAGTCTCATAAGATATCTCCTTTTCCTAGAAAGAGTTCATATAATGTCTTTTTGGGGAGGTAGAGAAAATGCATCTCACTTTTCTTTTGTTTTTAATAATATTAACCCAGATTTTGAGTTGTGGGTCATAGAGCTGGGTGTCTCGAACCCCATAAATGTGATCGTTCTCTTATATACGATACCACCTCTATCCTTGAGATCTCCAATCAAGGCTAGTCTCATAAGAGATCTCCTTTCCTAGAAAGAGTTCATATAATGTCTTTTTGGGAGGTAGAGAAAATGCATCTCACTTTTCTTTTGTTTTTAATAATATTAACCCAGAATTTTTCTATACAAGTCTCCTTGAATCCTTTCAATTTAATCCATATTGATTGGAATGCTCAAAATTATCCTTGGGCATCTAAATTTGGGCCACTACGAGTAAAAACATCTCCGAACAAGATTATAGCACAATACCAAGTGTGTCTGAATATAAAAAAAAAAAAAAAAAAAAAACAAATAAGACGACCAAGTCACAATGCAAGAATATACAGTAAAAACTCTCTATAGTAATACTCTATATAAGAATAAACTCCCTATAGTAATAAAAAGTTCAAGTCCCAACTTGTGACTAGTTATAAATAAGAATAAACTCCACATTGTCATAAGTCATACATTTTTCAAGTCCCGTCTTAAGGATTTATACCTCTATAGAAATAAATGATTAATATATTAAAAAATATTTATTAATTATATTTTTGTTCATCAAAATCAAAGTTTATAGTTACTAGATTCATATACATGGTCAAAGTTTATAATCCCTAGATTCATTTTAACTCAAATTTATAGTCCCTAAATTCATTTTTTGATTTAATTCAAGTGTATGTATTAAATTGTCAAACTTATAATCCCTACATTCATTTTTTGATTTAACTCAAGTGTATGTATTTAAATTTTTAGTCAAAACTATTAAATTAGTTACATGAACTTGTGAGATAGATAATTTACAATATATATGTTATTTTATATTTATATTATTTTTTATACGAAAAAATTATATTTTTTTTGTAAAACTCTATACAAAATAATTCCGTATAGTAATATTTTTCTCATTCCCAACGATATGACTGTATGGTGCTTTTACTGTATATCTCTATGTGGATGTGAAAAATATTTCAAACTACTCCATCATTTACATGATTAAATAATATTAATTACTTTTTTCATGTATAAAACGCGACTAATTAACAAACAACAAATCCCTTTCACGCTCCTATCACGTCGAGGTACTGCAACCTTTGGGGACTACTTATTAATTAGTTGTCATTACTTAGGGATGGCAATGGGGTGATCGGGGCGGGTACGCCTTTCCCACCCCCGTTCCCGCTTGAAAAAATCATCCTCATCCCCACTTCAAATTAAGCGGGTATCTCCGCCCCCGCCGCCGCCTCACCCCGGCGGGTATATTAATTACCCGACCGCAATACCCAATCACCCGCCCTATACCCGGTCCATACCCGTTTGTACCGCTAAGATTTTATTACTTAAAAAATTTTATAAAAAAATTACGGAGCTTGATTCTCAAGTCTACTTAAATATAAAAGAAAAAATTACAAGAAAATTCAAAAAAATATTTAGTCTATTACATTTAAAAATGGTTCAAAATATAAAATAAATAAATATTTAAATAATATTATATGCGGGTTTGAAACAGTAACAAGAACAGTAACAAGTAACAAGAACAGGTACCCAGCGGGGAAACATTATCCCCATCTCCGTACACGCCCCCGCAAAATCCCATCTCCATCCTCATCCCCGTCGGGTGGGGGCGGACGGGTCCCCATTTTAACGGGTTTATTGCCATCCCTAGTCATTACTAGCACAAGAAGAAGTCGAGCAACACAGCTGGTGTTCCTAAACCACAAGGCTCATTTTGAGTTGTGGGTCATAGGCGGGCAGCTTTATCGACTCAAGGTCGGGCCTTCAACAGATTTACAGTCTGTCGCTTTGTGTTCGTTTTAGCTCCCGAGCGAGAGCGAGAAATAGGCGACTTTGAGCTAATCGGCCGACCATGAAGACCAAAGGGGACTTTGCTTGCTTCTGACTCCTTATTAGCTCTTTACGACCTGACTTTTCAGAGGGTCGGCGGAACATGGAAGCCTTAGCTCATGTACGCTTTATCGAAATGTCAGTATATATAAATGATTCCCACGCATTTTCGAGTGCATATGCGGTCGCCTACGCTGGTCTTCGCTATGCTCGCCCGATTCTTCTTGGGATCGACCCATGTTAGGCACACCTATCAGACCTGACCTGCAAAGGTATTATCATCCATAAATCGGTTACTGATACAATAACTACCCATACACTCTTTTTTACGTAGCAATAAGTCTTGAATAAATGGGCACCATTTATCATTTAAGTTGCCATGATTATGCACAGTTGAGATCATAATTTTTTATGGTTGAGATAGGTTCATAGATGGTTCCAACCCTGTATATATATTGTAAACCTACACAAACATAATGCTTAAATGCATGTATCAGCGACCTCGAAAACAAGTAAACAACACTCAAAATCAAACTTTCCCGACCCTGATAAAATGTCTGAAAACCAACAAGAAATCTCCAAAATTCACGTAATATCAACATCAACGATCAAATCCCACCTCAAG
>BMAC01000504.1:55444-80393 GCA_014905375.1 Phtheirospermum japonicum
ATTTTAAAAGAAATAGCCTTAAATGAAAAGACTAAAATAACCTTACTCACAATATATAATTAAAATTGAAAAAATAAAATTTATGCAATTATATATATATATATATATATATATATATATATATATATATTATTTATTATAAAACAAAAATATAAACCCTCGTAATTTCTTCTTCATCCCTAAACCTCTCTCAATAACCTAACAAAAACTCACATTAAAATTTGTAAGAATGGAGGATAATGATAAGAACAAGATGAATAATGTTATTATTCTTGACATCTATCTGTTTAGTCCTTTTCTTTTTTTTTTTTTTTTTTTTTTTGTGTATTACTATTTATTGGGATGTCCAACAAAAAACGGAAATAAAGAGTTGAATCAGCCGCCCAGCCAGAAATTTGAAAAACAGCATAACCCAAACACCCAATTATCTCTGTCCATCAATTTCTTCGATCAATTTACTTGAATTGAGCATGTAACTCTCCATGACCCGATTCTCATTAAAAAACAAGCAAACTTTTTCCTCTTGCAGTTGGTGACACCTGGTTTGCAAATCCTACCTTACCTGAGGATAMATTAAAGGAAGCAGTGCCTGGAAATATAAGGCGTGCGGASCATTTCTTGTCTGRTTTACGCAGATTGGTCCAGTATTTRAAAGGCCGGCTTCAAACTGAAAACGTTGAAAAAGAGGGACCCGTTACATTTGTTGCTTCTATTAATGCCCAAGTTGGAATTGACCAGAAAATGTTAAAWTTTTGTTATGACCGTCTTCACTCCCTAATGTTGACGTTGGAGATAACCGACACTGAGGAATTTTTACACATACAAGCGATTTGCGATCTGGCAACTCTTGTGGGGACTTACAGTCGAGGGTTTTCTATTATTATTGAGCCTTTCGATGAAAGAATGCCACATATACCGGACCCTGTCCTCCAGGTACTTTCACTTTTAGTTTAATTTTTCTTAGGGTTTTCCAGTTTTTCAGGGTTTTGTTTTTGTTTTCTTTCTTTCTTTCTTTATTTTCTATGTTTGATTTTTCCTCATTTTTTAGGGTGCTTTTTTTTATTTTTCTTTGGTTTTCAAACTTTTTTGGTGTATATATAAAATTTCAGATTTGGTTTTAGGGAACCTGTCTAACGGTCAGGCGAAACTTTTTTCTCCTACATTTAATTATAGAATAGTTTTCTTATTATCAATTATAACTTCAACACTATTTTTCTTCCCATCACCCTGTCCATTATATTTTTCCTATGAAACGGTTATCTTCGCTTGCAGCTTTGTTGTCACGATGCTTCTCTTGCCATAAAGCCTGTGTTCGAACGATTCCAATCTGTTGTTATCACTTCTGGGACACTGAGCCCCARTGATCTCTACCCTCGTCTTCTTAGTRTCAATCCCGTGGTTAGTCGAAGCTTTACAATGTCCTTAACAAGGGATTGCATTTGCCCTATGGTTCTCACTCGCGGAAGGTAAGTGTTCTAGTGTTTCTGTTTTCACCTGCTTATGGAAACTTTGTTATATCATTATAATATTATTTAACTCTTCCTCAATGATTGTTCTATTTAGTGATCAGCTTCCTGTGAGTACGAAGTATGATTTGAGAAGTGACCCTGGTGTTGAGAAAAATTACGGCAAACTTTTGCTTGAAATGGTCTCTGCTGTTCCAGATGGAGTTGTGTGCTTCTTCGTCAGTTATTCTTACATGGATGGAATTGTTAATGGTTGGCATGAGTCTGGAATTCTGAAGGTAAAAAAAAAAATTCTAAAAGCGTTTAAATGTGCTTTGGCTTTTGTTTTAGCATTGGTCTCGTTTTAAATGTGTTGCAAGAGATAATGCAACATAAACTTGTCTTCATAGAGACTCAGGATGTTGTTGAAACCACACTGGCGTTAGACAATTATCACAGGGCCTGTGATTGTGGGAGAGGTGCTATTTTTTTCTTGGTTGCCAGGTTGATTTTTTTTATATATATTTTCTCGTTCTAAGTAGTTGTTGAACAAAAAGTGATTATGTGCATGCAAGCTTGGATCAATGAAATCGATGCCCCATACATTGAATATCTCGATCACTTGGTTGGGTACCAAAGGCATCTCGTCTTTCTTTCCTATCGTTCCCGATCGTTGACTTCTATCGCATATCTTACAGTATTGGTGTACGTCACCGAATAGTGAAGGACAATAAAAACCGGCTTGGAGGACCTTGAATGCTGTCTTCTTACTTTTGAAGTGGCCTCTCTCATCGTGGCAAAACTTCAACACACCAATCTTCTCCTATTCTTGTATACATCTTCGAAAGAGTCCATCCTTGCATTGTTTGTATAAGTAAAGGTCGTCCCAAAAAAACTCCTGCATTTAAACAAAAATCTCTTCCTCTCTTGGGCAGAAAGGTGGTTAGGGATAGTTTTACAAGCAATGTAATTAAAAAAATCGGCATAAGGTTCATTAACTTTTTCAATCGTATTAGCATCCTCGTTTGGAAAAACATCGTCCACAAAATCAAATTTGTTAGACTCTCCCTCTATTAACATACGAGACAAATGATTCGCAACCACATTTTCACATTCGTTTCTATCTGATGTGACCTAAATGGGCCAAGACCTGGATTGGGGTAGACCTGGGTTGAAACAACTGTAGAAGAGGAAGTTGGAGTAACTTGGTCCTGGAGAAAGTCTGACTTGGCCTCCGTAAGGATAGATCAGGTGGTGAGAGGAGAATCATCTCGGCCCAGGACCCGTCCTGACCAGACCTGGAAGAGGTTTGTCATGGGGTTACCCTTAAGAAATAAGGGTTGAGCGGACCTACTACCCTACAAGAGAGAGGGAGGGCAGGATCAGGAAAGACCTGATTTCCTGACCTCCCCACAGGGGACAAGTGGGATCACTTGTCAGAATTTATTACTCAACGAACCTTGATTCGCGGCCTTTGTTTCCGAGATCCCGAAAAGGGTTCTCACTAAGGAAAGCTATAAATACCTCAGCCCCAAGGCTGAAAAAGGTATGTCATTCTTTGTGCATTCATTGCTTTGCTCACAAAAAACACTCTATACGCTTTCTGACTTAAGCATCGGAGAGGTTTCCGCCGGAAAACCTCCGGTGGTCCTTTTTTGACGTGTTTGTGTGTGCAGGTCGGGAAATAGCGCAAGGTTCAGGCAGGGTCATATTTTTTAGGGTGTAACACTATCCTTGATTTCAACATCAAATTCTTGCAAAAGAAAAATCCAACGAATCAATCTTGGTTTACATTAGATTTTAGCAAATAAATGTCGAAGGGCTGCATGATCAATGTGCATAATCACTTTCGAACCAACAATATAAGAACAGAGCTTATCTAATGAAAATACAACTACAAATAGTTCACGTTCCGTAGTGGTATAATTACGTTGGGCACTATTTTGCATGTAATTGTTGTATTTTTCTCGTGTTCTTAATTAGGGTTTTATATTATTTTTAGTGGTTCTTGAGTCGTTTAGCTTTGTTTTCTAGGTTATTTTTCTTATTTTAGGGTTTTTTGTGTTCTTCTTTTGATTTTATATTTAATTGGGTTAAATGGTGTTAATTGATTTAAGGTTGGTGAAATTCTTGGGTTTTTATGTTGAAGATTCTCATTTAATAGGTGGTTTAATGATTTGAATTTAAACTAAGGCATGGAGGCCAAAAAGGAGCTCCAAGAGGCAAACATTCTGGAATGGTGGCCATCTTCGCGCCATCCAGCTGCCATCCAGCCATCTTTGCGCCATCCAGCCTACTCCAACCATCCTGCAGCCATCTCCGCGCCATCCAGCTGCCATCCCCTGCGCCCGCAGCCATCTCTTGTCCGTTCCAGCGCCGTCCGCGTGCCATCTCCAGCCAGCACCCCCCACCTAGCCCAAGAATGCCCAGGACCCATCAAGGACGCCCAGGACCCATCACCCACACCAGGCTCGCCCAGACCGAGCCACCTTGAGCCAAATGGGCTAGCCAAGTGGCTAGGAAGCCTATTTTCGGGTCAAACTTGGTCAAACCCAGGAAATTAAGCCTTTAAAGCCCAAATTGACCCATTTAAACCCAATTAAATGTAATATAAATAAGGGACTTCTCTCATTTTGTAAAAGACAACCTCTCATTTTCTCCCAACCCAAGCTTGGGTTTGGGATTAAAAACCCTCTCTAGTTTTTAAGATCTATTTTCTCTCTCTAAGGTTTTAGATTCAATTTGAAGCTTTGATGTAATTTCTTTTTCTAGATTTAGATTTAATTTCAAGCACCTCCTTGGGTTTGTAAGCCTAAGAAGAATCCAAATACTCATTTGGATTGTTACTTTTGATGCAATTTAATTCAAGCTTGCTACTCTTTCCTTTAATTCAAGTAAGTTTCCTTTCAATTTCATGTTTTATGCTTTAATTCCATCCTTGTTCTTCATGTTTCATGCATTTTCTTCATTTTATGCTTTTTGTCTTAGCACCTTGAATTCATGATGAAACTTATGATTTGGCTATGGAATCTAGATGAGTGACACATCTAAATCATAGATCGGGTCTTGGATCATCATGGCTTTGAGTTTTTCCTATGCTTTATTTTGATTTTTATTTTTATGCTTTGTTTCATGCTTAATTCTAGATCTAGTCTTTGTTTCTTGTTATTTTTATTAAAGTTTCAAATTTTCTTGCTAATTTCCATTGCTTTATCCATTTATTCTTTCAATTTTCATTAATTTGCATTAATTAGGATTCTATGATCATGCAAGCATAGTTGTACCTTGTGCATGCATGTTTGTACTTGGTGAAACATTGCTTGCGTGTGCTTGTTTTCATGATTGCTTGCATTTTCCTTTTATTGGCATACGACGAGGCACCCGACCAACTTGCACTTCCAATTTCTAGTCTAGTTTAGATAGTTTATTTGCTTTATTTTTATTTTCTTTATTTTTTAGCTTGAAACACATTGAATTCTTCAATTAAATTGATTTCCGATAATATCAAGTCATGAACCCGTTGATTTATTTCAACACCACGAAAACTCTACTAACAGGCACTATTTAACATGTAACTCGCATAATAGATGACTCTCAGCATTTTATCCACTTGTTGTCCTAAGTCTGTCCCTACAGCATCGTTTGACGCGTCACACATGATTTCAAAAGGAAGAGACCAATTAGGTGCAACGACAATGGGTGCTTGTGTCAATTTTTCTTGCAAAACATTAAAAGCACTAAGACACTCACCATCAAACTCAAAAGGTACGTCTTTTCCAAGAAATTTACACAATGGGCGACAAATTTTTGAGTTTTTTTTATGAATCGTCGATAAAAGCCCGCATGTCCCAAAAAGCTTCTAATTCCTTTGACATCTTTAGTGGGTGGAAGAGTTTCAATAATATCGATTTTAGCCTTATCGACTTCCAACCCCTTACTTGACACTACATGTCCCAACACAATCCCACTTCTCACCATAAAATTAGACTTCTCCCAAATCATAGTTAAATAAGACTCAATACATCGCTCAAGTACCTTAGTCAAATTATTCAAACAATGAGAAAAGGAAGAGCCAAATACCGGAAAGTCATCCATGAAGACTTCGAGAAAGTCGTCGATGAACTCGGTGAAAATGAAAATCATACATATTGTTGGGGCATTGCACAAGCCAAAGGGCATTCTCCGGTAAGCAAATGTGCCAAAGGGGCACGTGAATGTGGTTTTCTTTTGATCATCCGGAGCTATCGTTTTTTGGTAATAACCAGAAAGACCATCCAAAAAGCAATAATACTCGTGCCCTGCTAATTTGTCGAGAAGCTGGTCCATGAATGGGAGGGAAAGTGATCTTTCCTCGTCGCGACATTGAGATTCCAGTAGCCAATGCACATGCGCCACCCGGTGGGTTAACGCGTTGGAACAATTTCCCCCTTTTCATTTTCCAAAATCGTGATGCCTCACTTCTTCGGAACAACGTGAACTGGGCTAACCCACTCGCTATCAAAAATGGGATATATGATTCCCTCGTCGATGAGCTTGAAAATCTCTTTCTTGACTACATCCTTGAGCGTAGGGTTCAAACGTCTTTGCCTTTCTCGTACCGATTTGACTCCTTCTTCTAAATCGATACGGTGCATACACGTGATCGGACTTATCCCTCTGATATCACCGATACTCCATCCAATTGCTTGCTTATATTTCTTGAGAACCTCGATTAGCTCTCTTTCTTCGTGCTCAGCCAACTCTGCGGAAATGATTACGGGTTTTCTTTCGTTAGACTCGAGAAACACGTATTTGAGATGGCTCGGAAGTGGTTTCAACTCCATTTTGGGCTCCAATGTGTGTCCAATAGGTGGCTCGACCATCAGCTCCTCTTTGATTTCGAAAAGGGTGGCCACTCCCTCAGCATTTGAATCAAAATCGTCGTCCTCGACGTTACAGCTCTCTATTGGTACAACGCCAAATAATTCGCTCACTCATTGATTCACAGAATCGAGATACGAATAGTCTGACCAAACATAGGTGATGGAATTTTCTGAATATTCTTAAGCGAGAACATAACTGATTCACCGAACACGGAGAGTGTCATTTTTCCCCGTCCCACATCGATCAACGTGTGTGAAGTTGCCATGAAAGGTCTACCCAAAAGGATGGTATGCTCCTTACTTGACTCATCCACTTCTCTAACATCCAGTATAACAAAATCCACGGGAACTACTAGTGATCCGACTTCCACCAAAACGTCCTCAACAACTCCCAAATGATATTTCAATGAGCGATTCGCTAATTGAAGCCGTAAACTCGTTGGCTTCATTCTCCAAAGTTTGAATTGCTTGTATAGGGCGTAGGGCATCAAATTGATCCCTGCCCCTAAGTCGAGCATTTCACGTGCTTTTTGCCCATCCCCAAGACTAATCGTAATGCAGAAGCTCCCTGGGTCATTTACCTTCGGTGGCAACGTTTGATGGCATATCGTGCTCACTTCCTTGGATAATATCACTCGTTCATTTGCTTTAATTTTCCTTTCCTTTGTCGCGAGTTCCTTGAAAAAATTGACGTAAGCCGACATTGCTTTAATAACGTCAAATAGTGGGAGGTTCACGTCACGTCTTTCAGCATGTTGTAGAGTTTCATGAACTTCTTGCTCTCCCTTGCTGGCTTGAGACGATTGGGAAATGGTACTGCGTCCCGTATGATTCGTTGTGGCTTTGAGCTTTCTTGAACATGCCCCTCATCCGATCGGATGAAACCTTCTGACTTCCCTTCCGATCGGACTCTAGGTTACTCCGATCGGCACAAACTCCCTGTCCTCCACTCCGATCGAGTTCTGGGTCATTTCGATCGGATAAAGCTTCCTTTTCTCCAATCCGATCGGATTCAGGTCTGCTCCGATCGGAACAAACTCCATGTCCTTCAGTCCGATCAGTTTTTTGCGGCATCCGATCGGATGAGTCCTTGGCTGTGTTCTTTTTGCTTGTTTCAGTACGTTTGGGTTGGAGAACTGATAATAAAAATAAAATAAAAGTACAGAGATTTAAAAGACTACACATAAAATTAAAGATTACATAAAATTGCCATATAGAATTTAGATTCATGGAATACAGATAAAACTACAAACGATAACTAGATACAAAATTATAAAAATACAATTGAAACACATTATTTTCACAATTAGAAACGCGTTAATTGATCATTTATGAGAAGAATATTCAAATTCAGAGAATTGATGTATATTATTATATAACTTTATTTGTTTTTCAAATATTATTATGAATGTTATTTTTATTTTGTTCTTCTCTAATTAAATTTATAATAATAATAATAATGATAATGATAATAATAATAATAATAATAATAATAATAATAAAAGTAAAAATATTAAAAAGACTATACATAAAATTACAATATAAAATGTAGAAACATAAAATTACCAATAATAAAATTACATAAGACAACCAAGCACAAAATTATTAAAAATACAAATAAAACACACACATTTATAACATAGAAGTACCAAATTTTTATTATTATTTTTAATTATTTCAACAAGCGGGACGCGCCTGGAGTGGCGTCCCGAACCAAAAACGCAATGATTTTTTAATAAGTATTATTTTGCCAATTTTGAATTAAAAATATATTATTTATTTAATAATACCTTACAAAATAATATATGATTAAAAAATTAGAAATGAGGAATATAATTGAATATTATTTTTTAGTGCAAAATTTAGTGCAAACTGCTGGAATTGTTGTGTAGATTTTGCACTAAAATGATGCAGACTGTTGGAGATGGCCTTAACTCTTTTACGACCTGACTTTTCAGAGGGTCGGCGGGACATGGAAGCCTGAGCCCATGTACACTTTATCGAAATGTCAGTATATATAATGATTCCCCCGCATTTTCGAGTGCATATGTGGTCGCCTACGCTGGTCTTCGCTATGCTCGCCCGATTCGTCTTCGGGATCGACCCATGTTAGGCACACCTATCAGACCTGACCTGCCAAAGGCACAATAACTACCTATACACTATTTTTTACGTAGCAATAAGTGTTTAATAAATGTTACATTTAAGTTGCCATAGTTATGCACAATTGAGATCATAATTTTTTTATGGTTGAGATACGTTTATAGATGGTTCCAACCCTGTATATAAGCAAAAATGTGTAATTATAATATATTTGAAATCAAATCGTATTTTTACGTATTCTTGGGACGGGTTGTCAAATTAGGTGATTTTGCACATTCAGTGTTCGACTTCATCATTTTTTATTTTTGTTTTTTTTAATGATTTCGCATACTCAGTATGCGAAATCTAATTTTGATTAAATTTGTTTATTTATTTTGAATTCGCATTCTTAGAATGCGAAAGCTTATCTAAGAAAAAATAATAATTTAGTTTGGCATTCTTAGAATGCGAAACCTAATTTAAAAAAAAGTTAAATTAAGTTTCGCATTCTTATAATGCGAAAGCTTTTTTTAAAAAAAAAAAATAGGGAAAGTTCTCATTTACTACACTCCCATTACCATTAATTGTCAGATACTCTAATTAATTCTTTTTTAATCCCATTTAGTCAAATCTATCCCATTTAATCAAAATTACAACTTAAATTATCAAAACTACCCCTACACCTAAAAAACTAATAATAATAATAATAATAATAATAATAATAATAATAATAATAATAATAATAATAATGGCGTATGGAATTTTTTGCTTCATGTGTAATGAGTAGTATGAAATTATGCTCGTTGCAGTATGTATTTTTATTTTGAAGATATTGTGTAGTATGAAATTATCTCGTGCAATTTAATATAAAACTTGACAGTCCAATCTAGAATTTTGAAAAAAAATTGCATAATGTTGTTTGTAATTTGGTAGGGTTAGTATGTAATTTGATAATAGTACTATTAATTTTAAAATATTATAGTATTTTTATTAATTTTTTGAATTTTAGTAGAATTATGAATTTGATAATGGTAGTATGAATTTTAAAATATAATAGTATGTAATTTAATAATAGTAGGATGAATTTAAAATATAATAGTAAGAAATTTTATTAATTTTGTGAAATTTTAGTATGGAATTCACAATACCAGTTTGAATTTCATATATAGCGTGAAAATGAAATTTAAAAACATAAAATTGTTAAAAATAATGTTATATTTTAGTGTGACATATTTCATAAAATAATTACATAATATAGTATGAAATATCACGGCGTATTGTGATATTTTTCCTATAATGATTAAGATTAAATAGTATGGAATTTCGGTTGTAGTATGAAAATATACAGTGTAGTATGAAACTCGTCGTTACCGGTTGGTGACAATGATATGAAAATGTCATGTAATAGTATGAATTTTTGTTATATTAAATGTTGAATAAAGAAAAAAATTGAAAGGAAAAAAAAAATCATTAATAAGGGTAAAGTAGTATTGTTATGTAGTAGTTTGAATTAAATGAGAAGATAATTTATTGGATCATATGGAAATTGCCCCAAAAAATATTATTGCAGTTTCGTATTCTTAGAATGCGAAACATATTTTAAAAAAAAAATTATTGCAGTTTCTCTTCGAATGAAAAATTCTAATCTAAAATATCTTATCTCATCTCTATATGATGATGTCACAAATGATATGATAAGTGTGATTACTCTAATTTGTAGTATTTTGATAAGGTTCGCCTGAGCCCCTCTTCTTTGCGTAATGATGATTAATTTTATTTTTGGATTTTCTTATACTAATTATATTTGGTTCTTGAAAATTTAGTGTATCATGAATGGCTAATCCTTCTCTATTGATCGCTATCTAGTAAAAATAATTATCCAGATCATGTCCACCTCATCACACCATTATCTAATGGACTAATCCAATAATTTCATGATTAATCAGATAAGGATAAATGCGAAACTTAATTAAAAGTATTTTAAATGCGAAACTGATTTTTTTTAAAAAATAAGCTTTCGCATTCTAAGAATGCGAATTCAAAATAAATATAAATATTTTTTAATCAAAATTAGATTTCGCATATTGGGTATGCGAAATCATTAAAAAATAAAATAAAAATGATGAAATCGTACACTAAATGTGCGAAATCACCTAATTTGACAACCCGCCCCAAGAACATGAAAAAACGCGATTTGATTTCAAATATATTATAATCAGGGACGGACCCACTATGGGCTCAAGAGAGGCACAGGGCCACCCCTGAAATTTTTAAAAAATTCAAGGGTACATATGTCTTTTCACATTTATATTTAAAAAATAAAAGAAAAAAAATACTTACTTGCTAAATAGAAAAAGAATAGAGAGAAAATCAAATCCCTATTCTTCCCTATCGTCACCACTCCCAATTTCTTTCTCTACAAACTCCTCTCTTGCGACCCACCATTTTTTTATTCACAAATTCTCAAATCATCTCCTCCCAAATTACAAATTTCTTTCTCTACAAACTCCTCTCTTGCGATCCCACCATTTCTTTATTCACAAATTCTCAAATCATCTCCTCCCCAATTACAAACTTAGGGTTTATTGGAGATTTGCATATTAAACCAGTAAGATTTATTTTGATTAAAGTAAATTTAGTTCAATATTTAATTGTTTTAATTTTATACCGTGAATTGCTTGTTTTAAGTTCTTTTTCAATTATATTTGTCAATTATCACTTGGTAGGAATGATTGAAACATAATAGTTAATAGTTTGGTTGGATATTTATAATTAATGATAATAATTTGTTGTTTGTTTATGTATCTAATTTATTTTATTTTTCTTACATATATTTCTTATTTTCTAATGTATTACATACATAAATTAAAATGAAAGGTTAGATAATTATAATTCAATATGTTTTTACTGTGTAGATTAAAATGATGTGTCAAATGTCAAATATTTATCGTTAATTAAGTTAAATTAACTTAAGTTAAACTTTCTTCGTTTTTAGATAAATGGAACGCTTTATTAAAAAAAATATTAACTCTTGATTTTATTTGAAATATTTCGGAATATTTTTTGTATTATATGTTGGGTCGTCCGTCACTGATTATAATTACGCATTTTTGCCCTGGATATATATTGTGAACCTACACAAAACATAATGCTTAAATGCATGTATCAGCGACCTCGGAAACAAGTAAACAACACTCAAAATCAACTTTCCCCGACCCTGATAAAATGTCTGAAAACCAACAAGAAATCACCAAAATTCACGTAATATCAACATCAACGATCAAAATCCCACCTCAAGCAGAATCGACGGCTCGGATCAATTTGACGCCACGGGATCTGGAGCTCCTCTTCCTCGAATACAGTCAAAAGGGCCTCCTCTTTCTCAAGCCCAGCCCAGAAACCAGGCATGCCTGGAGCAAAAAGAGCCCGAGTTCGAAAAAGGCTTTCGGCCTAAACCGGACCGACAAGAAAGTACGGCTGGAAAGGACAAGAGGCCAACTGGTTCCAAAAAAGCGAGGGGACCACGCACCATGTGAAGAACACGCCATGTGAAAAGATTCCCGACAATACAAGTTGGCTGAGTCATGAGGGACCAACAATAAAGGAGGACGGTGGACACAAAACCCACTAACCCACAATAATAGAAGAAAGATGTGAATAAAAGACACGTCTTTTATCAACAGGCTTTGGAGTTCGGATTTGAAATTCGAAAATCTGATCTATAAATAGAGAGCATTTGAGGAAGTAGAGGATATCGAAAACTCTCTTCTATTTTCTCATAGTCAAATAAAATTAAGAGAGAGAAAGAGAAATAATAATTATTGTGATTGTCTGTAATAATAAGTTTATATATTTACGAGTGCAAACATTCTCCATGAGAGGCTAAACGGTTATCTCCTCCCAAAAGGATGTTACTGATGTAATATATTTTCTTTTAGTTCTTAATAAAATAAAGGTTTTTACTTCCACTCATGTTCAGTACTTTTAATTTATCTCTATAATCAAAATATCTCGTACGCCTGAAGTAGGAAACGAACCAAGGCTGTGCTGATCGGTTTCTGAATGAGTTGAATAACTCATAGCTCAACTTCCTCGAAAGGAAGTTAGGTGGTGAAGGAACCGTCCGTAAAACGAGTTAGGGGCGGTGATTTTTCAGCTGGTGGCGTCGCAACCCATCTCACCCGGGATCGACTCTGTCATAAAGAGGTATGAAGATTTTTTGGACATTTTAATTTACGGAAGCATGATGGGCCTGATATGGTCGTAATGGACTATTACCATTTTTAAGGATGACACAACTTAAAAAAAAAATAATAATAATAAAATAAAATTAAAAAAACTGGGTAATAAGCTTTCTAGAACAGTCAGTCTGACTTTCCAGAACAGATAAAAAATAACCGTTCTAGAAAGTTTGGGGCGAGCAGTTTAGAAAGTTTGGGACGAGCAGTTCAAAAGATTTGGGGCGAGTAGTTCAATTTCAATTTAAAGTTTAGGACGAGCAGTTCAATAAAGTTTGGGGCGATTAGTTCTGTTTTGGTCGAGTAGTTCAAAATCTGGCCCAGGATATTTTGGTCTTTCCATATTACAAAATGGGCATAAAATTTTTTTGTTTATAAGTGGGTATAAAAGAGTTTGACATTGGTTGAAAGGGTAAAAAAGAATCGGCCTGTTTGATGAATTTGCCAACTTAAAAGATGTAATTTGATGTTGTCCAACATCACGTACCTTTTTTGAAAAGTGGCTAATATAATGGAACAAAAATAAAAATTTTGGTCGGGCGGACCTATCAGACCTGACTTGCCAAAGGTATTATCATCCATAAATCGGTTACTAGGCACCATTTATCATTTAAGGCCTGTTTGGACTAGCATTCGTTGGAATTCTAAATTCTAAGTATTCAAAGTTATGAGGTATTTGGAATTTCTTATTTGTTATTAAGAATTCTTATTTGTTATAGGATTCAGAATTCCTTACTTTTTATTGTAGATGTTAAATCATGTCTGTAAAGTGGGTGGTAATGTATTATTATATTGTATTTTATGTCAAATCATGTCTGAAAAGTGGATGATAGTGTATTATTATATTGTATTTAGTAATATTTAATTATTTAGTTGTAAGATATTATTGTTTGAGTATTTGATTTTTGCGTTTTAGAACAAACGAGTATTCGATATTCAGAATACCAAATCTAGTATTCTGAATGCTAGGGCAAACAGGGCCTTAAGTTGTCATAATTATGCACAGTTGAGATCATAATTTTTTTTATGGTTGACATAGGTTCATAGATGGTTACAATCCTGTATATATCAGCGACCTCGAAAACAAGTAAACAACACTCAAAATCAACTTTCCCCGACCCTGATAAAATATCTGAAAACCAACAAGAAATCTCCAAAATTCACGTAATATCAACATCAACGATCAAAATCCCACTTCAAGCAGAATCGACGGCTCGGATCAACTTGACGCCATTGGATCTGGCGCTCCTCTTCCTCGAATACAGTCAAAAGGGCCTCCTCTTTCTCAAGCCCAGCCCAGAAACCAGGCCCACTTCATTAATCAACCACCTCAAACAATCCCTCGAGCGCGCGCTTCATTTCTTCCCGCCGCTCGCCGGCCGCCTCGCAATCGCAACCACCACATCCGGCGGCGCCAGCCTCTTCTCCATCGACTGCAACCACGCCGAAGGTGGCGCGCTTTTCATTCACGCGACTCTAGAGGACTCAGGTCTCAATGTTGCCGATATACTCCGCTCAACTTATGTCCCTGAGATCGTCCAATCCTTTTTTCCGCTCACCGGAGTTCGAAACCACGACGGCGTTTCTCAGCCGCTGCTGGCGGTTCAGGTGACCGATCTGGCCGATGGTTTCTTCATAGGCTGCAGCGTCAATCACTTGTTAGTTGACGGGGCTTCGTTCTGGCATCTATTCAACTCCTGGGCTGAGATATGCCGCGGCGGCGGCGAGATTGGTACTAATCAAATTTCAAAACTACCCTTTCTGAATCGAGATCGGCTCACTCTCGATTTAACAGGCTCAGGCAGCATTGACATTTCTAATGCACATCTCGTGTTCGACAAAGGTCCTGTACGTAAAAGACCGAGCTTCTTGAGGGATAGGGTTTTTCATTTCAGCAAACAAAGTGTACAAAAGCTGAAAGCGAAAGCCAACGAAGAAATGGCGGGATTATCAGTGAGGAGGGCCTAGAAATCTCATCCCTACAAGCAATCGTAGCCCATTTATGGCGATCCATCATACGGTGCCATTTTGGATAGAGAGTCGGCTGCTCAGGAAACGACAACGTTTGAGTTATCAATTGGGGCTAGGCAGAGATTAATAGAAAATCCACCGCTTCTAGAGCAATCTATATATATATAATAGGGGAGTTTGGCGGGAGAGAGAAACATTTTATGGAAAATATTGGGTTTTCCCACTCATGAATTGTTTCTATCTTTACTTCCTGAAATTACGCATTTAAAATGTCTGATTGTTGTGTTTTTTCCCATTTAAAATGTTTTTCCTCCAATGTCTTTTTTCATTTTTTGGACTCTTAGATCTGATTGTTGTGTTTTTTCCCATTTAAAATGTTTTTCCTCCAATGTTTTTTTTCATTTTTTGGACTCTTAGATCATGTTATCTGTGGAGTGCTTATTCAACGCAATTCAAACAAAAATATGACCGTATGTCTGGATTTCGGTTATATGTTTGTTCTAAGTTTTTTTGTTTATTTTTTATTAGTTCTATGATTCCATAAATCTTTAGTTTGAAGTCTAATTTTTTATTATCTCCTATAATTTTTTCATTCCGTCCCTCTTTGTATGTCGTAATATTTTCTTTTTTGGTATATTTGCTTGCTGCTCTGTTCGTTGATCGTATATTTTTTGTGATTGTGATTTATTAGGTTCATATTGCCTTGATATGTGCTTTTTTTTTTAATTGAGCGGAATCCAATGGCAGCAAGGATCTGACTAAGTTTATCAAGTCTTGATGTCTCTTTGTCTTGAAGATCTTAAGAGCATGAGATTCAGTCTCTTCGGCTCGGAGCGTCTGGATCGGCCGGGCAAGAAGTTCTTCAAAGGATACCGGTTCATGAGATATTTCTAGATAAAGATATATGGGAATATTGGTTGGATCTTCGTTCCAAACGTTGGTGGCAGATAGACTCTTAACTAGGTCATCTAACAAATTAAATTGTTCCCAGATGTATACAATGAAAAAGTCAAACAGTTTACGTTTCTTTCTTCTTATTCTTCTTCTTCTTTTTTATTTTTTTTTATTTTTTATGTTAGTGTAATTTTTGACAACGTTAAACAAACTTTGTATTCTATATATATATATATATATATATACTAGTTTAACACCCGTGTATTACACGGGATTTATAAAAACTTAAATATAAAAAATATTTGTGAAAATTACAAAGTAAAAAGTTTTAAATTTAAAATAAAAAATTAAAATGATGTGTTCTCAACCCGTGTCCTTTTCAATTAATTAATTATTATAATATTAATTAATATTATATTTTAATATTTAGATTAAATCCGTTAATAGTTTTATTTACATATTTATAAAATTTAAAAGATGTCATATTTCAACCAGTCTCTAATCTATATTAATTAATTATTACTAACTCATTTTATATTTTTAAGTTTAGATTAATTTTATTAATAATTATAGTTACATATTCTCGCATTGTGTCATTGTCTAATAAATATTAAATAATTATTGTAGAATTTTATTTTTTTATATTTAGGTTGAATTCATTACTAAAATTTAGTTACATACTCAATTTATTACAAATATATCATAATCTAACTATACAAAATATTTAAAATTCCAAAAATAAAATATTTCAACTTTTATTATATATACAATTTATTTAATTATTTTCATAAATAAATTTTATTTTAATTAAAATTATTTCATATGTAACTTTTATTTTAATTAAAACAATTAATTTATATTTTTTTCACTAATTATATATGATTTATTTATATTTTAATATTAGGAGTATAAAAGAAAATTATTGAATTAAACAAAATATAATAAAAGAAAACTATTAAGTTAAGCTAAATATAATAAATAGAAAATATTAAATTAGGCAAGATACAATAAAAATGAAATATTAAATTAGGTATATATTAGACTTGGATGACACGTAAGCAATCGAAGCACAAAATATTTTTATTATCCAAACGAAGCATACGAAGCAGACACAAATTATGAGGATTTTGTATTAATATATACTTGTTTAACACCCGTGTATTACACGGGACTTATCAAAAGATAAATATGAAAAATATTTGTGATAATTATAAAAAATTAAAATAATGTATTCTCAACCCGTGCCTTGTAGATGTCTATTCTATTTATTAATTATTATAAATATAAATAATTTTGTATTTGGTGTTTAAATTAAGTTCATTAATAATCTTAACTACATACTTACAAAAATTCAAAAGGCGTCACATTCTGATCCCGTGTAATATCTATTTTATTAATTATTATTATTAAATTATTTTATATATTAATGTTTAGAATAAATTCGTTAATAATTATTAGTTACATACTTTGAGATATTTAAAAGATGTCATACCCTCAACCCGTGTCGCATTGTACTGGTGTATAACAATATTTATTAATTTATAATTTAATATTTTTATGTTTAGATTGAATACATTATTAATATTTAGTTACATACTTAGATTATTGTAAATAACTCATATTTTACCTATATGGTATATTTAAAACTCCAAAAATAAAATTATTTCAAATTCTATTATCATTAAAACTTATTTAATTATTTTCATAATAATTTTTTTTGTAATTAAAAGTATTTCATATGTAGATTGTCTTTTAATTAAAATAACTAATTTAGATCTTGTTTATTAATTATATATGACTTATTTATATTTTATATTAGGAGAATTAAAGGAAAGTATTGAATAAGGAAAAATATAATAATAGAATCAAGTTAGGTAAGATACAATAAAAAGAAAAGTATTAAATTAGGTAAATATTAGGCTCGGATGACATATAAGCAAACAAAGCACCAGAATTTTTTATTTATCTAACGAAGCATACGAAGCAGACACATAGGTTAGGAGGATTTTGCATTAATATATAGGGGTGATATATATATATATATATANATATATATATATATATATATATATATATATATATATATATATATATATATATATATATTGATATATATATTGATATCATTTAATATTGAAACAATTAATATTACATAATATGCATACTATTAATATTACCTAGTATTATGCAATTAATATAATATATGTATTCTGCTATATTATATTTTGTGTTCATCCAAGTTTGTATTACTTAATATGAATTGTCACATTGATCAGAATGATTCCTACATTGATTAAAATATTACATAATTATTATTCAATTAGATTAGTTAGAATCATTTATTTTAAAGAATTAGATTTTTTTTGTAGTATAGATTATTACAGTGATTATCTCTTAATTGATTCTTACAATTAAGGAATTAATCAAATTAGTTAAATTGTCATTTTAATTGAATAACAACATAGGTATTTTAAATAATTCGGATTATATATTTTCTAATATTAATTGATTGATTCATAAAATTAATTAACTCAAGATTAATGGTTATCTTTAAATATATACACCTATGACTTAATTAAATATTTAATTAATTAACTCAAGATTAATTTCTGGAATCTTCCGTAATTATTATACGATTAGATTAGTTATAATCTAATTCTTAATTATAACAAATTGGATTTCCTAAATACGAGAGATTTTTTAAATTAATTGAAATTAAACGATTTAATTAAATGATCTTATCGGGATGAAAAAAAAAATGATGTGATTTAAGTTAATCTATCTAATTTGAATAATTATATTATCATGAAACATTAAACACCTTTTCAAAAAAATTTAATCTCGAATTAATTTAATCACAAATTTTATAATTTTCAATATCCACTAAAGAATTTAAATTATCACTACATAATTAGCAATTTGAATTATAAATTAAGGAACGCAACTTTTATATAGATTGTCATATATCAATTAAATAAAATTAATTGTATATTAGTAGTGCAGTATATTAATTTTAGATAATTATATAATTGCTACATTATTTGATTATTTAATCACTATTTTTAAGTCAACTCTCAAATTAATTATTGTACAATTAGATTAGTTAAAATAATTTTACTAATTATAACAAATTCACTTTCCTAAATTCACATTATAATTGGTTTCCTAAAATTAAGGAAATCATTCAAATAAAGAGTATTAATTATATATGTATGAATCATTTTTAATATGGTAGTTTACTATCAATTAAAATTCGGCCTTCCATATAAATATAAATATTAATAAAAGAAATTATGATGCCTATGATCCGTGTTGCATAAAAAAAGAATATTTTCCTTTTCCAGAATATAACAAATCAAAGTAGCGTATGTGTTAAGCAAGTAGTAATAGTTGGTAGGATACATATACATGGAGGGTTTTTTCCCGTAATAGTTGGTATCAGACTTCCATCAAATTATTCTTTTCCTTTCTTTGAGGATTATTATAATAATTTAGTATGAATTAAAATTTGGCCTTCCATATAAATATAAATATTCTCGATAAAATAATTTGTCAAATAATTGTTTTATATGTTTAGTGAATAACAACTTAGAGATGTCAGATAATTGCTTTATATATTTTTTAATATTAATTCATTGATTCATAAAATCAATCAACACAAGATTAGTGTTTATCATTAAATATATATAAATTATTAGATTAATTTTTGTAATCTCCCGTAATTATTATACAATTAGATTATTTAGAATCATTTTCCTACTTATAAAATATTACATGTTATATACGTAATATTACCAATTAAGGAATTAATCTGATTAGAAAAATTCTCATCAACGATTATCTCATTTATATGAGAATCCTTAATTGTCAAATAACTATAACAAATTGTCAAATATTAGTTAGAATCATTTTCCTAATTATAGCAAATTGGATTTCCTAAATTCCTATCATAACTAATCCCTAAAATTAATGAAAATAAACGATTTAATTAAATCATCTTATTGATTTTAGGTAATTATATAATTACTACATTATTTGTTTACTTAATCACTGATTAAGTCAACTCTCCCACTAATTATTCTACAAGTAGTTTAGTTAAAATAGTTTTCGTAATTACAACAAATCCGCTTTCATAAATTCACATCATAATTGGTTTCCTAAAATTAAGGAAGTCTTTCAGTTAAAAATTATTAATTATATACGTATGAATCATTTTCCATAAATTCACCCGCTTTTATATATGTTCTCTTTTTCTTACTTTACAAAATACTTAATTATATACGTATATATAATCAAACTTCCATACAAAAATAATGTTTCCATTATCCGAAATTATAACAAATCTGCAAAACATATAATTCTAACACGGTATTAATAATTGGTATGGTATAATACATATATCTGCCTATAATAAAATCAGCCTCCTTTTAATTACGTATTTTATACAAAATTAATGTCCTTACCTCTATATATATAGTTATATAGTTCTCACACCACTCAAAAAAACGAAAAGAATCGGTCATACACTCAAGTAAAAAAAAAAACTCTTTTTTTTTTTAACCAAATGGCACCTATCTTTTCTTTGGTTAAGGATCTTAATCCTACTAAAACACAGTGGGCACTCAAACTACGTCTTGTGAGGGCATATGATGTGAATGCATATGGCAAAAATAATGAACTATTCACTTTTAACTGTGTTTTCAANAAAACTCTTTTTTTTTTTAACCAAATGGCACCTATCTTTTCTCTGGTTAAGGATCTTAACCCTACTAAAACACAGTGGGCAATGAAACTACGTCTTTTGTGGGCATATGATGTGAATGCATATGGCAAGAATAATGAACTATTCACTTTTAACTGCGTTTTCAAAGATTACACTGTACGATAATTGTACATTTTTTATTTTATGTTTCTTTATAAGTTTTGATTTATATTTTCATCATTTATTAACACATTTTAATTTTCAGGGTGATGCTATTCATGCAACCGTCCCTAAGAATCATATTGCGAAGTTTAAGTCCCTGTTTGTTGTAGGTGGTCTCTATATTGTGTCAAATATTATGGTGTCAGAAAATAAAACCATGTTCAGAGTCGGACCAGGAAAATATGGCTTCAATTTCTTCAACCGTACTACAGTTAACAATTGCAGTGACGACGCATTTTCTTCGGATTTTTATATTTTCAAGCCTTTTCATGAGGTTTTTGAGATATCCATATCCGATGAAAAAATACTTATAGGTAGCTCTTTTAGTATTTTAAAATTTTACATGTTTTTTTTCAATTTACATGCTGATATTCGTTTGATCAATGCATCAACACAAAATTGAATATAAAACTATTTTTTTTCGCATTACTCCTTGAATATACTTAGGTAAATCATTGCAAATTATAGATATTAATTACAAAATATTTGCTTAATATATTGTAATTATATTTAATTTTCTAGACGTTATTGGTAGAGTTGTTGCTGTCCAACCAATTCGCACTCTTACGGATAGAAAACGCATCATGGATATTACACTCGAAGATTTAGAGTTAAGTTTTTATAAGAAAATTTTCTTTAATTAAAATTTGATTATGAATAATTTATTATATAATATGTGTTGAGAAATACTATAGAACATATTTTTTTGCAATGAATCTTAATAAAATTACATATATTGATTGAATGTCAAACAATATTTCCTTTTTAATTAGGGGATTATGTCTTTCGTGTACGTTTTGGGTTGAATATGCTGATGAAGTTTCTCCACAAATTCCAGTTGACTCTACTTCTCCAATTATTGTTGTTATACAATTTTCTAGAGTGAAGGAATATAAAGGTTTGCAATATTTAAAATTATTGAGGTATATGAATTCTTAATGGAATGATTAAATTCTTTTTGATCAAATAACAGGGGAAAAGTAGTGCCAAAATATTTACAATCTAACTCGAGTGATTGTAAATGGAGACGACCCTCAAATACGAAAATATGTGGAAAGGTACTGAAAGATAGCAACCTATTTCTATATTAATGTTTAAATTTCAAAAGAGAATTTTGGTTATAAAGTAATAATTTTTTGAATATTTTTGTAGTTTATCCAAGAATAAAGTTGAATCGAGCACTATTAGTACAATATCGGAAAGATCACAATGCTCGATTGCAAATGATCCCATGACTGGATCGGTGGTTTCAAAAACAATTCAACAGCTGTTGGAAACTAATGAGATTATAAACACGTGAAATATAAAATATTTTTGAAATTTAATATTTATTATAACTAAACAAATTGTACCAACACTCCCATATTTATTTGCTTAATAGGATGGATTTTATTGGACAAGCTGTTTGATTGTTGAAGTTGAGAATGAGTCTAACTGTTGGTACTACGCATGTTCAAAATATTTTCATTCTCTGAAGAAAGATGATGACAAGTTCAAATGTTACAATTGCAATAATAATCCAGACGGTGATGGAACATATAAGTATCATTCGTACATCCTAACTTACAAATGTAACATTGAACCATATTATATTTTTTAATTTTACTATTTTTTTAGATATAAGTTGGATTTGTTGGTGATGGGCAATACTGGAAACACTAACTTTCTTTGTTGGGATAAGGATAGTTGTGATTTGATTGGTAAGAAGGCAGATGATATGAAGAAAGAAAATGTATACACTTTCATAAATTGTAGATAGTTAATTTCTTGAATCATTTAAGACTTATATGTATATATTTATGTATAACTAGTATTGTACCCGTGCGTTGCACGATAATTTTTTTTTATTTAAAATAAAAAAAATTATTTAAAATGTATTAAAATATTTAAATAAGTAATTGTATATATGTATACTTAAATTATATATATCTCTCTGTGTGTATGTATATTTCGATAAGAACCTTTACTGGTTCTCACACCAGAGATGGTTTTACCATAACTGCTCCCTATATATAAATCATCTAAATATTATTTAAAGATCGAATAGTGTTCAAAATGATATAACCCAATTCATAAAAGGATTGTTATTAGACGAAATATACTTTACAGATTATGATAAATTTCCTTGTACACAACATTTGTAGTTTTGTTAACATGTTTATTCTCATCATCGTCGAACAATATTTGTAAACCTATACGATTGGTCACCCTTGATATAGTAACGTATAACTGACCATGGCTGAAAATAGGCTTCTTCAGGAAAATTCCAACGTGAGAGAGATATTGTCCTTGAATTTTGTTGATCATCATAGCATATGACACGATCAGTGGAAACTGTCATCGTTGGAACTTGATTAGAACTTCAAAGGGAACCTCGAATTGGATGGTGTGACAGTCATTCTAATGATTAACAACAATTCACTTMCATTTCATCCTTGAGAAATATTAGCCTATACAATATGACCGTCAAGTAAACAACTAACATTACACAACACAAGGGAATGATCGATATTTCTCAACAACATGAGTGGAATTCTAATTTTTAGTTTTAGCTCATAGAGGCAATTCATAACATTTAATGGTATTTAGAAACTCTAGTGAGTAAACGTCCTACAATATGTCAACGTTTGAGTCAGATTTGCATGCATTATCAGAGCTAAGATATACTTCACATTCCCCCTTTAATTTTATGACATCATATATTTATTAATCAAATCGACGACATCAAGTGTTGMGGAAAGAATAGCCCGACCCTCCAAATAAGRGAAACATTCAGCAGTTTTTCCAAATTGTGGATATGTGCTRGCCACWGTTGACAGAACATGGTCTCCATCATCTTTCAATAATAGATAACTTAGATTTCAATTTAAACGATACCATCATTTGGTCCTCCAACTATTACATCTCCTATACTATTTATCAAGTTAAAAACATTTAACTTGATACAATTGGGATCTGCATTGTAGTTTTGCAGCACCACATTCTTGGTCTACTTCAAAACTATGTAATGAGTCCATAAATGCGAATATTTGATCAATGTGTGAACTATGTCTGGTCTAGTACTTTTTGGAATAACCGACAAAATTTGATGAAAATCTCTACCAAGAATTATTATTTTGTTACCGAATGGAAGTTGTGTATTAGAATTATTTTGCAATGTCATCAGGGTTTTCAATGTTTTGTCCAGAGTTTCAAAATAATGATTATGCATCATTGGAGTTTCGTCCCAAATAATGAGATGCGCATCCACCATTAATTTTGCAAGTGGAGTACCAGTAATGATCGAAATCTTAGTGGATATTAAAAGTAACCCTAAATCTAGAATGCCCATTTCTTCCTTTCGAAGAATAAGAAAAGTTATGTCATTAGATATTACATTAAGAAAACTTCCACTATTATATTTAACAGTTGTAAAAAGCATCCTCTGTATCTATAGATGAGAAATACACCACTCTTGGTTAAATATATTGTATCCATTACTTTATCAATTTTGGCGGGATATAGTAAATTCATACTAATGAAAACAAATCTACTTTTATAGGTGTCCATTCTTTTATTTTTGAGTACTAA
This sequence comes from Phtheirospermum japonicum, assembly GCA_014905375.1. Classification (NCBI taxonomy): domain Eukaryota; kingdom Viridiplantae; phylum Streptophyta; class Magnoliopsida; order Lamiales; family Orobanchaceae; genus Phtheirospermum; species Phtheirospermum japonicum. The sequence continues at coordinate 79,431 of BMAC01000504.1, forward strand.
TTTTTTTTTTTAGGAAACTAAACATAAGGCAAACTCATTATCATTATTCAATACATTATGCTATTCTGTAAGATAAAAACTCAAACACATGATAGGTGGAGTTTTATACTGAATTTCATAAACTAATATTCACCACGCCGCTTCGCATGGAAAAATGTAATGACAATCATAATACATGTTGATCTCATCAATATTTTTATCCTCTACATCCTCACATTTGTTCCGATAGGGAACCTATAGTAATATTTATTACCCTATTTAAACAAATACTTTATAGATCTAAATTGGTTACACTATTTAGCATATAAATAAGCTACACAATTCAGTATAGAAAAAGATTATGTGAAACGACCTCTAGTGAACTACCCTAATTAATATTAAAAAATTAACAAGATAATTTAATTATATATATATATATATATATATATATATATATGTGTGTGTGTGTGTGTGTGTGTGTGTGTGTGTGTGTGTTATTTTATTTTTATTATGAGTCCAACAATATCAAATTCGTCACTTTTTCTCAAAAATAAATTTACCACTTTTTTAATTAAAATATGCAAGATTGCACAATGCAATACAATGTAGTATTTGTTTAATTGGTTATCAACATGTTATTTATCAAATATTATTACGATTCAATACTTTTGATTTGAATTAATTCAAATCAAAAGTATTGAATCGTAATAATATTTGATAAATAACATGTTGATAACCAATTAAACAAATACTACATTGTATTGCATTGTGCAATCTTGCATATTTTAATTAAAAAAGTGGTAAATTTATTTTTGAGAAAAAGTGACGAATTTGATATTGTTGGACTCATAATAAAAATAAAATAACACACACACACACACACACACACACACATATATACACATATATATATATATATATATATATATATATATATTATATATTAAATTATCTTGATAATCCTTTTTAATATTAATTAGGGTA
>BMAC01000504.1:80940-94110 GCA_014905375.1 Phtheirospermum japonicum
GATTTCTTAAAATAATGTATTCGGTTACTATCTCAGTAATCATGCAAAATAATACAAGTGCGAAACCCAGCATCGAGTGGAATGAACATTGTGGCATCAACTATAATTGATTCGTAAAAATATCAACTAATTGTCTATTAGTTGTTGGTGATATTGATCCACAAAGTGATAGCAAGAGAATTGCAGTAGAAAAGAGATCTGGTTAATTTGAAACGTATCAACGAGTTGCATCCTTTGTATGTATCCATCCTAATTTATGTTAAGAAAACTCCTACATAATTAAAAAAAACTAATTTATCATTAATATTAAAAATTATTTATGAGATCAAGTCAAATAAAAAGTATTGAATCGCAATAATATTTGATAGTACATGTTGATAGCCAATAAAATAAATAATGAATTATGTTGTCATTTTAATATAATTTAACTTAAAAATATGGTCAAATTATTTTTGAGAAAAAGTGACAAATTTGATATTATTGGGCTCGCAATAAAAATAATAATAACAAAAAAATATAAAAATCTCACAATAAAAATCAGAATAACATAAAAGTGATATATATATATATATATATATATATATATATATATGGTTGGGTTCAAATGGAACCATGTCAATATATGCGAACCTAGGGACTTATCTTAACCATTAGATTGGATAATCTTGATGGTTGAGATTATGACATGTCAGCATGTTAATAATTTAAAAAAATCCATTAAATAATTAAAAAGGGTATTTTGGACATTTAATGACGTTTATGAAGAGCACTAAATTGTTTTTTATAAAGCACAACGGATATATAACTACAAATTCAAAAATTTATAATAAAATTCAAATCTTCAACGAACCATAACTTTTTTAACTTTTATTCACTTTTAATGAAATATATATCAAATTAATTACATTCTCAAGATCTACGATTTAAGATACATATTGCATATTTAAAAATGTAAAAACAAATAAATATAATTAAATTTAAAAATTTGAATATTAAAAGCATTGTATATAACTATTTATAGCACTACACAATTCTTCGCAGTGCTTTTTTATTTATGTTGGCTGTGCTAGTTTTTTTGAGTGCTTTCTTAATATTGTTGCGGCGCTTTTTTTACTATACTACCACTGCTTTTTATTTTTCAACATTACCGCCGTCCAAATCCAAATCGCCGTCACCATCCAAACAACACCAACCGGCGACCCCCACGCAACCCTCCGTCACCCACTGCCGAGCTCATCTCCGATAACCAAAACCCAAACAACCAATCAACAGCCCCATCACCGTCGCCACCCGGTGCCCCTGCCAATTTCTCCCAAAAGCACCGGGGTATTCCTTTTCCTTTCAAAAGCACTGGGCCCAATTCAAAAAAGCCTTGGTCGCCACTCAGTGCACCTGCGACTTCTCCCCAAAGCACTGGGACACCATCGACAAACACATCGCCAACAACCATCAACACCATCGCCATCACCCATCAACAACCATCAGCGACAGCCTTCGCTGAAAAAATGGCAGCTGCAGCCCCACCACTACCGGCCGTCCGCTGCCCCATTCACCCTCTCGGAATCCACCCCATCCGGCCACACACTCTTCACCCGCATCCGCCTCGCCACCGCCGCCGACGTGCCCCCACATCCACAAACTCATCCACCAGATGGCTGTCTTCGAGCGCCTCACCCACCTCTTCGACGCCACCACAGACTGCCTCTCCGCCACCCGCCGTCATAGCCGATTTCCAGTTCGCCGGGCCGCCGACGAAGGAGAGGAATTCGACCGATCGAACCCAAGCCCAGACACCGACTGTCACCGCCGTCATTCGCCACCGGAGGCCCAATTCATTCCCAATGCATTCACGATTGCCTGCAAGCTTGTCCTATCTGCAGAAGTGCCCATCCAGTTGGCAAGAAGACTAGCAAGCTGACGAAAATATCTCCAATTGTGAGCTCCAGGAATTTCATTGAGATAATTAGTCCGACCACAAATACAATGAACATGAATAGTTTTAGAAGTCTGAACATCAACTGGAATTCTGCGCTGAACTTCTTTCTCCCCATAGACACAATCTGCAGTTCTCCGATCACGTTTCCCGATCAATTCAAACCCTGAACCAGGCCCCAAACCAACCATAACGATTGGACCCGGCGAACAACACAAAATCGCCAAACCCGATTTCCCAAGCCCAACTAAACATCGGAATAAAGACGACAACCACAACACCACCGCTACCATACTCGAAGAGCCGCCAAGACTGACCCGGGCCCAGCCGAACCGAAGTCAAAAACCCATCCAAATTCGCCGTCGCCTGCCCTCGACGGATGCTGTCACCTACGCCACCGCCCGAATTGTTGGCGCCTTCGCCGCCGATTTGCTCGCCGCTGCTGTGTGTTGTTTTCGCCGTACCGATTTTTTTTTTTGGAGAAGAAAATTGCCTGGGGCTCTGAGAGAGCGACGCCCGAACGCCGCCACCCAATTGCCGCTGCCATCGCCGCGCGTGTTTGTCTGAAGCACTGCGCCGATTTCGGATTGTCATTCCTTCACCGCCGATTCGTGTTCTGCTCGGGGCAAGGCGGCTGAGCTTGGTGGGGAGAGGGCCGCGCGGCGGCTGATTTTGGATCGGGAAGGAGCCGGAGATGGTGCGGCTGAGTCAATGGACGAATGGAGCCGGAGATGGTGTTGTGAGCCGGAGATGGTGTTGTGAGGCAGAGAGGTGATAAGGTGAGTCAATGGACGAAATGGAGCTTGGTTGGGGGATTTCTGAGTTTGGTTGCGGGATTTGTGAGGCGGAGAGGTGATTAGGTTGAGGGATTTGCAATAAGACATAAATATCCTTTACCTACCATAATATTAATTTAATGAATTTTAAAAAATAAGAAAAATCTAGTCCACACAAATGATTAGATCTACGGTTAAAATTAGTCCCTAGGTTCGCATATAATGACGGGGTTCTCATTTGAACCCAATCCTATATATATATATATATATATATATATATATATATATATATATATATATATATATATATATATATGATCTTGTTATTTTTAATATTAATTAGGGTATCTATCCTAATTATATTAAGTAAATTCCTATATAATTAAAAAAAAGAAAAATAATCCTATGTGACTTTTTTTTTTCTTACATGGTTTTTTTTTATTGTTTTCACTGTCTAGCATGGATTGTAGGTCTACAATTTCATGTGAAAATAATTTTTTTCTCCGCACAATGAGCAAATGATAGTGTAAGTATTAATAATATATAAATATTAAAATGATGTTGAAGGGGTTAGTATGTAAAATATAAATGCATACCTAACAGAATAAATTTAATTTTGAATTTCAATTGAAATTAAATATGTCATGAATGCTTTCAAAATTAATGTGTTTAGCAAACATTTGCTTTCAGAGGCGGTCTTCCCCTTTTTTTATTTTCGAATTAGTTGATCTTTTTTCAAATCTATTGTTGTTGATGTCATAGTGTTTATTCCACTTAGTGTTGGGTTTGCACTTGTATTTGTTTACGCGGTTTCTGAGATATTAACAAAATACATTATTTTATGAGATCAACTCAAATAAAAAAGTGTTGAATCGTAATAATATTTTATAAACAACACGCTGATAGACAATAAAAGTAATATCGAATTATATTGTATTTTGAATTCTTGTATAATTTAATTAGATAAAGTGATCAATTTATTTTTGAGAAAACGTGACGAATGATATGTTGGATTCGAAATGAAAAAAAATAATAATTTTTTTTAAATAACTCAAAATGAAAATCAAAATAATATATAAGTGATTATATATATGTATATAAGTATATATATATAATATTAATTCTTATTATTTTAATATTAATTAGAGTATCTATTCTAATTATGTTAAGAAGATTCCTACATAATTAAAAGAGGAAACTAATCCAAGGTATCTTTTTAATTAAAAAAGAAACCAAATCATAATAATATTAAATAAGGTATCTATCATAATTATGTTAATAAAATTTATACATAACTAAAAAAAGAAAATAATCTTACGTGGCATTCCACTCATATTTTTTTCTCTCTCCAAACCTCTGCTTTAATATATATATAGATATAGATTATTCATTTTTGCAGGATGCTAAGCTTGATGTTGTCCCTCGCAACATTGGTGATTTAGTTGATAAAAAAGTTCTATTCAAGGTGCAGTGCAAGATAAATGGAAGTAAGCATGGAAATCTACTTTTATCGTAACCAAACTTTCTCTTGATTCAGAGTTGATTGTGAGATTCGAAAAAACTTTCATCGACAATGACAGCCACACATGATTAAATTTTTAGTCAATTGCTCTTCAACTCATTTATAAGTTGGTATTCATATATAACAAATACATTTTTTTTACAGAACTCTGATCAAATTTCGAAGACGCATCTAAGTGAATCAGTTTGCGATAAGGTAATATATATTTTACATGAAAGCAAGTTCAATAAAAAGATTTCTTTATTATTACTAATATACACAATTAGATAATTTTTAGTACTATATGAGTTTGGATGACGATGAAGCATTTTTTAGTTACATTATTGACTAATCAATTTTTTTTTATTAATATACCAATTTCAATTAATTATTCTTAGGACTATGTGAGTTTGGATGATGATGACGCATGTTCTCCTGAAAAGACTAAGGTGAAGGATGATTCATATTCCTCCATTGATGTCGACGATTCGAACCCGACCAAATGCAGTCTTGAAGAAGCATTTTCCACTAACGCATCTTTGAAGAAGTTGAAGAAAGTGATCAAGTAAGAAAAGAGTTAGACATTATTCCTAAATATTATCGTTATTGTTAGCTTGTTGCTTATTTTCATTTTTCGCTTAAATAAATGTTTGTCGCATGTTGGCGGAAATTTGTGATCGGTTTCAAACTTATTTAATCAATAATTATTATTTTTCATTCATATAACACTACAAAATGAAACTATCAATATTTATTATTGTTGATAAATAACAAGGTAAAATCAAAAAGGTAATTTTTTTTCCATAATTATCAAACTTTAGAATATATTTATATATCAATCAGTTAATTTAACTAATAATACTTATTATTGTTTGAATTAAGTAAATATTAATTAAATTTGATTATATTATAATACAAATCATTCGTATACATTTTATTTTTATAATTTATGTAGTACCCATAACTTTAACTATGAATAAGTATGTCTAATAGTTGGTACCTTTAATAATATATAAATATTGAAAACCCGATGTGGTGAATTTAATCAATGAGTATATGACTTCATTGAATGAAGAGGAGTGTAAGGTATATTTGAGCTCAGATAGTGCGTGCAAATCCGATGCAAATGTTGACATTTTGCAAGACGTCCATTCAACTGAGTTTTTGAACACAATCAAGTGTTATGGGTTGCCGAATCATGAGCTACGATTGAAGGTTGGTACTCCAATCATGTTGTTGAGAAATATTGATCATTCACTTGGTTTATGCAATGGAACTAGATTGGTAGTTACGAAATTGGGTGATCATGTTTTGGAGGCAACGATTCTCCAAGGAAGTAACGCGGGTGAATTAGTACTCATCCCGCGAATGACCGTAACACCATCGGATCCCAAGTTGCCGTCTAAGTTTCAAAGAAGGCAATTTCCGGTTATTCTGTTGTATGCAATGACGATTAATAAAAGTCAAGGACAATCCCTATCCCACGTTGGACTTTCTTGAAAAAACCTGTTTTCAGTAATGGTCAACTGTATGTTGCGATATCAAGGATCACGAACCGAAAAAGTTTAAAAATATTGATTTGCGATGATAAAAATAAACGTAGGAAAAAAACTACAAATGTTGTGTACAAGGAAGTATTTCATAATTTGTAAATTATAAGATTTTGATTAATAATAGTTTTGCGAAGCATGTTATGTATAATATTTAATTTTTCAATTTCTTACATTTATTATTTTACTCTTTATCTTATGCTGTTTTTATTTAAATTAGTATAACCACTTATTTATTAATACTATTTATTTAAAAATAATATTAAATATTTGACAAATTAAACATTATAATTATTCCTCCGTGTAGCGCATGAATATAATACTAGTCCTACTTTGAGAACGCAGTTTTCCCGGGGATAGTAACATTGGAACCTGAGAAAATGCTGGAAAACGGTTTGGGCTGGACGGCGTGGCAGATAAATAGGGTGGTGGCCTCTTTTGACGGGCCTGATAAAGTGAAGGAGTTTTACATGGGCTGGATAAAGAAGCCCAGTTTCCTGCAATCTGATGGGTTTCCGAATAATTACTTTATTCTCTTAAATTCACCGAGGTTTGATGTTTATGGCAATGACTTTGGGTGGGGGAAACCGGTGGGGGTTAGAAGTGGTGGAGCAAATAGTTCTGATGGGAGGGTTTCGATTTCTGGAGGTTTGGAAGAAGGGAGTGTGGAGATTGAGGCGTGTTTGTTTCTTTGACACTTTGTCTAAATTGGGAGAGGATAAAGAGTTCATGGAGTATGTGATATCCTAGTTTGGTTTTTATCCACTGGATTGCTACAAATAAATGAAGAATAGCGTAACATGTCTTTATTATTATTATTACTGCTGCTTGCGGTTCGGTGTGACGCTTACTTTTCAAATGAATATTTATTTATATTTTTTAGGTAAAAGGTTAAATTTTAGAAAATATTTAAATCATGATTTTTAACTTTAAAAAGTATAAATATTTAGTTAAACACTGAGATTGATGGTCACACAACACACCTACTACTACTAGTAATAATCTTCCTTTCAACATGATATTCAAGTTTTTCTATAGTTGTTAATATTAAACTGGATGATCACTTTTTTTTATAACTAAAATTAGTGTTTTTGCAATGCATCGAGGGTGATATATAAAATATGTACAATTTTAATATTAAAAATTTGATTTCTATTAATATTAATGATATGTACACAATAGGTCGAGGGTGATATATAATAAAATTTGTACAATTTTAATGTTAAAAACTTGATGTCTATTAATATTAGTGATATGTACACAATAGGTTTGTTGTGTATACGAAAGACTTTCGCTGGGTATTCAATCTTTGTGAACAAAAAATCACATTTATAATTAAAAATCATATTTTACGAAGATATATAAAAAGTGTGATATTGCATAAAAATATGCGTTCACTCTATTTGTTAATACTGTTGACACCCTAACCTATTACGGATGAAACATGTAATAATCTGATAGCTCTAGACGCTTAGTTGGCAGCTTTAGGTGGTTTGTGTAAATATACTACTATTTTGGCATTTTTTGACTGGGGATAAAATATGACTTTTTTTCCTTTGTTAACATCTTGAGATTTTCTGGGATTTTATCAGCCGCCGTACCTCTCTCTCCCACTCCCCCTTCTTTTCTTTGTTTCAGGAAGTCCATCACTGTTTTTTCTTCTTAAAATTTTTTTAACGTTGGTTTATGTTACGAATCTGTAATTTCTTTACTTTTGTTTTCTTGGGATGAATCGCCTCTTCGAATTTTTGGCAGCATATTTAAGATTATTATTATTATTGAAAGGCCCTGATTGAGATTTTATTCCACACGGTGTTCGTAATTTGATTAGCTTTTTTTTTTTTTTTTCTAGATCAATAGTTTTGGTTGCATGTGTAGATTTCATTCGCTAATATTTGGTTTTTTCTTTTGCAGATTTTCACAGGCCTCATAAGAAGAATTTTCAAGAACAATCAATCCAAAAAATAAGGTACCTCTCCAAAAAATATTTTTGATTTTTTTTTCTAGATTCTTAAATCTTTTTATAAATATGCAAAAAGAATTTTTATAAAACTTCATTCAATCTTTCAAACTAGAAAATACGAACGTTCTACAATTTTTCTTTTCAGTTGTTCTCATAATTTTCTTTCACAATTCTTTAGTTCCAGTAGATCTGTATTCTTGAAGAGGATTAAAATTTTTTTTATATATTTTTGTCTACGATTGACAGTTATTTGCCAATTAGATTTGTTTTGGTATTTCTAATTAGATTTAAAAAATAGAAATAACGACCCCCCTCAAGTTATTGTATGATGTTTGTGTGTGATTTTTTAATATGTGCATATAATAATCTATTCTTCCATACAAGTTTTTTTATTAGGAAATAAATATATTCGTCTAATGGTATTCAAATATGCAATTTAATGATGAATCTGCAATTTGTATTGATATTTAGATCCTTCCCAATGTAAGATTAAATTTTATTATGAGTAACTAATAATTGTATCCTTGATGAGAGAAATGATTTTTAAAAAACTGGTTGGATAATGTTGTGAATATAAATGGTTCTCTCGCTTTGTTGTTTTCTGTTCTTTTTTTGGATTTCTGACATTTTTTTCTTGAAATTTTTGTAGAGTAGATCGGATATTTCCAGTCTGAAAGAGCAGATGGATTTTCCATCTTTTACGTCTGAAAATAGCAGACCAATACAAAGCATGCCGATCTTTTGTATATGGCATACTCAATGGCTTCAATTGCACAATCAGAGAAAGCGTTTTAATGGAATATTCATCATATATGGATTGGTTAGTTATGAATAAACTCTTTGATTGTTTTTTTAATTTAATTGTAATTGTTTGGATTTTATTGTAGTTTTTCAATAAAATTAATTTTATTATATGTTTTCTAACTACATATCTGTAATTTTTAATCTGTAATTAAATTCTTCGGTTTGTTCATATCTGAATTTTCTATTTTCGATTAAATTGTTTGGATATTTTTCAGTTTGCATTTTTTTTTTTTTCGTTTACAAAGATTTTCATACTGAGAGGTCAGTAGCGTGAATTATGAATCTGAATTTTTTGTTGTTATATTTAAGGTTGTTTCTCCATATTTTCAGATCTGTTGTTTCTATTTGTTTTATTTCTGCAATTCTCCATACATTTTTTGATTTAGTTAATAGATCTGCGTTTGTTGAATTAGTTGTTTGAATTTTCTGTTGTTATATTTCTGTGCAGATCAATAATCTCTCTGTAGATTCTATCTTGGAAAAGATTTGTAATAATTCTGCTTTATGGCCGAATTACGAGTTCAAAGATCTGCACAGAAATACGGTATATTCAAAAAGACGATTCTGCGTATTATCCTTTAATTCATATAATTATTCTGCATATTTTCACATTTATATTTTACCGATCATGAACCCACCCAACCTCTAGCCTCCGAGCATGAAGGATGATGTTTAAAGGTGCATATTTTGTTATTGCGTTCTATGGGCTTTCTCCAATTATTCTGCTTAGTAATCTGTTTGGTAAAGAGCTTAGAAAGTGATCTCGTGATAAACCATTTAGAACTCTACCCACATATAAATATTTTATCCAACAGTTGAATGCTCCAATTTCTATTAATTTATATTCAAAAAAAATATACCAAGCATAAATACCTTATTTAAAATTGTCAAATTGTCTCAGATATCTTTATATTTATTAAGCAATACAGATTTTTTTTTGTTTGTTTTTTTTAAACAAAAATTTATATCGATTTAATTGAGAGCCGAATTGTTGTGGTGGTGATGTTTTCCATTCAGTAAGGGATGATATTTGTATACGTACAAACTATGTGGTTCATTATATGACAAACAGTTTTCTGCCGATTTATTTCTGCTAATTTTTCTTTAATTTTCTATGAAGAATAGATGTAAAATAATTTATTTCTGCCGATTCTTCTGCCAAGCACAACGTAGATGCCGATTTTTATGTATATATGCATACAATCAAATTAATTGTTAAATACCTAATAAAATTATACCCTAATTAAAAAGGTTTGAGGTGAACAAATGGGCTCCCTAAAATCGGCTTCCTAATATTAATTTTTCTTAAACAAGTCATTTCCTATGTATAATAATAAGACTAATCAAAGATTCTCATAATAATTATTTCCTAAAATCATGCAAGTCATTCCATTTCTAAATATTGGTATTCTAATATTAATTAATACCTAAAATTGGTTAATAAAACTCATACCTAAAACAAATCAGTTTCTAAAATCAAAGAAGCCATTCCCTTATAATATTTGAAAATATTTTTTCTCTTTTGAATATGTTTTTACGTATAAATATTTAAACATTATTAATAATTGGTAATGTAAGTATATCTTCCTACAATATAATCTACAATTAAGTTAATTTTTTTACTAATTTATATAGATAATAATATAATAATGATTATTATTATTATTAATTTTTGTATTTTAGTAAATTAGTATATTAATTTTGGTGAACAAATCGGCTCCCCAAAACTGATTCTTCAAAGATTTAACACAATATTAGAAAATAAATTACGCAAATTAACACAAGAAAAACAATGCCTTGGGTGAACAAATTGACTCCCTAAAATTGATTCCATATCCCTTAAAATGGATCTTATGAATTATCACAATTATATGGAATTATACCATGTACTTATGGAAATAATTAATTACGAATTTACGTTGGTTGAATATAATCTACAACATTTTATTTTGACAAAAATCACGTGTTACATACATGTCTTTGTTATCAATTATTCGTATGGCAACTCCAATATATAATTAATGATATTTTATATATCCTTATATATAATCTATATAAACTGTATATATATATATAAAGATTTAATGGTATTGGGAACAATAAAATCTCCAATAAAATAACAACAAATAGTAAATCCTTGTAAAATATATATATTCATTTATGTTTCGTAAATAATACATTTATAATATATATTCATGGTTATCCGTAAAAATTATATATTATATTGGTCCAAAAATTACCGAAACAACAACAACAACAACAAATATATCACTGACCGCAAATATATATATATATATGTATATATATATATATATACACACACACGTTTAGTAAAAAATATAATTATATTATTTATATACAGTTTATGATATATTCATGATTATCCGTAATAAATATACATATATATCAATTTATGTCAATATCAACCATAATAGATCTTGTGGAAAATTAAACAAATTTCTATATTTGTAAATGGCCGGAAAAAATGGATTTCGTGGCAAATAACGGATCTTATGAATTATCATAATTATATGGCCGAAAAAAATGGCCTATTTGTTTGGAAAATATTCTTAAATTCAACCACAACAGATTTTGTGGAAAATACTCTTAAACTCAACCAATTATATTCTTAAATTCAACCATAACAGATTTTGTGGAACATTTCTAAATTTATAAATGGCAGAATAAAAAATGGATCTTATGAATTATCACAATTATATGGGATTATATCAAGTACTTATTGAAATAATTAATTACGAATTTAACTTGGTTGAATATAATCTGCATCATTTTATTTTGGCAAAAATCACGTGTTACATACATTTCTTTTTTATCAGTTCTTCATATGGCAACTCCAATATATAATTAATGATATTTCTTATATATCATTATATATAATTTATATAAATTGTATATATAAAGATTTTATGGTATTGAGAACAATAAAATCACCAATAAGATAACAACGAATAATAAATCCTTGCAGAATATATATATATTTATTTATGTTTCGTAAATAATACATTTATAATATATATTCATGATTATTCGTAAAAATTATATTATATTAGTCCAAAAATTACCCAAAAAAAAAGAACAACAACAAATATATCATTGATCGATTATTATTATTATTATTAGTTTTTTTTATCTTAATAAATTAGTATATTAATTTTGGTGAACAGATCGGCTCCCTAAAATTGATTCTTCAAAGATTAACACAAGATTAATACAATATTAGAAAATAAATTACAAATATTAACACAAGAAAAACAATGCCTTGGGTGAACAAATCGACTCCCTAAAATTGATTCCATATCTAAATATAATTTCTAATTTTAAAATCATACTAAAATTGATTAACACGAGATTAATGCTTCTTCATTAAATATTAATTATATATAATAATTTTTTAAAACATGTTGGAATATTATCTAAACTAATATACTAATCGGTTACCTATATATATATAATCGGAATTATTTACATATTTTCAATTATAGAAATAATGAATTTTGTTTTATTATCTATACAATCACTTATTAGAGCATCTCTAATGGGATGTCAATTGGAGTAAATTATTTGCCACATAAGCTTAAAATGTTTACGTGGCAAGAAAAAACATAGACAATGTCTAGCACACCGTCTACATGTAGATGGTGTGCTAGACTTTGTCTATTTAACAATTACCTTATTTATTCACTCATTAATATTAATTAATTTATTTATCTTTCCTCTCCACCAATAGTAGTTAAGTATTTTACATAATCCACATTTACCAATGGAGAAGATTTCTAAATAATAATACTGTATATGCCAGGTCATTAGGAATTCACATTGTCCCATTGGAGATACTCTTAGTAGATGTATCTTTAGGAAATTGGTTTCATAAACCAATTTTTTTGGATTATAAAGTCAACCATAACAAATTTTAATTTCCATGTTAATTCGAAGATCTTTTAATGATAGAAAAATAAATATATATTAGAAATTATAAAGTGGAAATTATGGAAAGATAGATATTTGGTTTCTTTTTGTCATCATTCCGTATCCACAAATGAATCGAAGGTGGTTATTATTCCAATTAAAATACCTCAATTAATTTTATTTAAACTAATTCGAATAAAAAATGGATCTTATGAACTATCACAATTACATGGAACTATACCAAGTACTTATGGAAATAATTAATTACGAACTTACGTTGGTTGAATATAATCAACAACATTTTATTTTGGCAAAAGTCACGTGTTACATACATGTCTTTGCTATCAGTTCTTCGCATGGCAACTCCAATATATAATTAATGATATTTCTTATATATCCTTATATATAATCTATATAAAATGTATATATAAAGATTTAATGGTATTGGGAATAATAAGTTTCTATATTCATAAATGGCCGAAAAAATGGATTTCGTTAAAAGTAATGGATCTTATGAATTATTACTATTACATGGCCCAAAAAAGTAGCCTATTTTTTTGAAAATTATTCTTAAACTCAATATTTGGAAATAATTAATTATGTTTAATCATGACAATTGATTTTAAGAATGATCACTAATAAGTTTCCCATATACGTTTAAATAAGTTTCATATATATATATATATATATATATATATATATATATATATATATAT
>BMAC01000504.1:96945-124726 GCA_014905375.1 Phtheirospermum japonicum
ATTTTGAATTTTGAATTTGCCTACGTTATAACGAAATTTGTGATACTTTTTTGTATACAGTCATAGTGCTTTTCTTTTATTTACCTGTGTGCTTTCTAAAGAGCAATGCAGTGCTATTTCGAAATGTTGATATATGTCCAAAATACCATTTTTATTAAATTAATGCAATATTTTACATAATTACTCTGCTGACATGTCATGTTCTCAACCATTAAGATTATCCAATCTAATGGTCAAGATAAGTTTCTAGATTCACATATATTGATAGGGTTTCATTTGAACCCAACCATATAGTCATGTATATAAGATCTCAATATTTTAGGCATTTGAGATAATGTTTATATTGTGAATTTGTTTTCAATATATATCACCAAATAATTTAAATTTTAAGAAATTGGTTAAAATTACTATGGATTGCTAAAAGAAATTAAAATTGAAATCATATAAATCAAATTTCAGTTATTGAAAAATTCTGCAGTGCCTCCCACTTTATCATACCCGTACATTTTAAGCCATTAGGTCATTCCACTACATAAAAATTGAAATGATCTAACGGTTAAAAATGCATGAGTATGGTAAAGTGGAGGCACTGTAGAACTTCTCTCAATTATTTGGTGAGTGTTAAATTTTAACTTAAAAATTTTGAGATTTTATTATATTTAAATTACAGAAAATAAAATCAATAACGAATGATATGTATATTATTATAGAAAAAAAATTACCATTACATATATAAAACAAGCCAAAAATAAAATAAAATTAGAATTAGGACGCATAATTTATCAAAACTAAAATTCGAGGCCTGTGAAAAGGCGGCCAACTTACTTTGTTGACCGTCTAGGCGCGCCTACGCTTGCCTAGGCGTGAAAAGACGCATTCCGTTTAAACGAGTTTTCTGATTTTTTTTTTAATTTAGCCAAATATTAAAAAATCTATAATGACATCAAAAAATGATCAAGTAATTAATATTTCGCAAAAATTATTGTAAGAGCGTCTTATGCAGATGATCATACTTTTATAATAAAATATTATATTTTTATTGTGAAATTCACAATTTTCAGAAAAATGTGAATAGTTGTTTTGAAAAGTATGATTTTATAACTTATGATTTGAAAAGTATGATCATCTTAAATGGGACCGTAAATAATACATTGATTTTGTATAGATGATTATTATTTTGCTAACTATATCAAAAAATATGTAGACAAATTTGTTAAACATATTTTTCTACTTATTAAAATAATATAATAAATAAAATAATAAAAATATTTGAAAACGTTTTTTTATGCTTAAGTTTCGCCCATAACGCCTAGGCTAGGCTTGAAGTTTGGCATTAGACTATCTCCAGTAGTCTTCTTATAATGGCTCATTGCCTATACAAATACATTAATATACCTCTAACAGACTCCATACAAGGACTCCCTAAAATAGGGAGCTCCCTTTTTTATTACTTGGGCTCTCTAAATATATGGAGCAACTTTGACTCCTAATTATTTTCTTTTACCTTTATTTAAATTGTCTCCCTATTACTTTGGAGTGAAATTGGAATAGGAAATCCTTAAAGTAGAGAGTTGCCATAAGTAAGAAGCCTGATAAAGTAAAATGAGAACATTACTTTACGGCTTGTTTGGACTAACATTCGTTGGGATTCGGTATTCAAACTCGTAGGGTATTCAGAATTTTGTGAATAGTAAGAATTATTGTTTATTACAGGAGTCAGAATCATTTACTTTTTATTGTAGATGTCAAATCATGTTTGAAAAGTGGGTGATAATGTATTATTATATTATATTTGATGTCAAATCATGTTTGAAAAGTGGGTGATAATGTATTATTATATTATATTTGATGTCAAATCATGTTTGAAAAGTAGGTGGTAGTTTATTATTATCGGTTCTTCTATAGAACCAGATAGGGCTCCATTATGGAGCTCTATAAATGACATGACATTCATCTGAGCCCTTAATCATTTTGTTCTTTTTGGTATTATTATATTGTATTAGTAATATTTAATTATTTAATTATAAGATATTGTTGTTTGAGTATTTAATTTTTGAGTATTAGAACAAACGAGTATTCGGTTAAGAGCAACTCCAGCAGTGCGTCAATCAAGCATAGGCCGTTATTTTTGCGCATAATTTGTACTCCAACAGTCCTCAAATTCCTGTGCTATTATAGGGGATGGTGTAGCGCCAATTTTAGAGCTGCACTGTTATGCGCTATTCTTAATTTTTTTAATTTAATGTAATATATATATATATATATATATATATATATATATATATATTATTAGTTGTAAAAATTATATTATCTTTTTTATTTTTAGTTATATTATAGATTTTTATATTAAACAAAATTTAATTGTACATAATTTAACATTTTGAATAATGTATAATATGTAATTTTATAACATAATAAATTTAAAGTATTATTAACTTGTAAATTAACATTAATATTTATTTTTATTATTTTTTCGTATTTTAATTATTTTAATGTGATAATCTTCTTAACTAATTTGATAAGTATTATTTG
Organism: Phtheirospermum japonicum; assembly: GCA_014905375.1. Classification (NCBI taxonomy): domain Eukaryota; kingdom Viridiplantae; phylum Streptophyta; class Magnoliopsida; order Lamiales; family Orobanchaceae; genus Phtheirospermum; species Phtheirospermum japonicum. Next base: position 99,478 of record BMAC01000504.1, read on the forward strand.
CAAATTTTGAATTAAAAGTATATTATTTATTTATTTAATAATACCTTACAAAATAATATAAGACTAAAAAATTAGAAATGAGGAATATAATGAAATATTCGTTTTTAGTGCAAACTGCTGAAGTTGTTGTGCAAATTTTGCACTATTTTAGTACAGACTGCTGGAGATGGCCTAAATGCTAGGACAAACAGGGTCTAGGGAGTAAGATTTGTGGAGTTTAATAGGGAATTTGTTGGAATCAATCTTACTACTTTACCACGTAAAAAAAAAGCGCGGATATACGCATCCTAAAATACTATTAGTTAACCCCGATTAATAAGAGCACCCAAAAAAAAATTTAAATGCAATTTTTTTACTAAATCAATCCCACAAACACCATATTTTACCCGCATATAATATAATAAATAATATAAAATAAAAAGAATATAATAAAATGAAAAGAAAAAGAAAAGGAAAGTAAGGAGAAAGAGAGAGAATCGACGGAAGGAATGAAGAAAAAAAAACGCAGAGAAGAAGAAAGAGATGGGGAAAAAGGGAGAAGAGAATTGCTTTGAAAAATCCATATAATTTACTGTGAGGAAGAATGGAAAGGGGTGAGCTATCAAACGTACATGATAAGCTTCTCATTGGGTTTGATTCAATTATTTAGATTAGGGTTTGAAGTTTTTGAAAGAAATTACCATGTTCTACTATGATTCGTAGAATCAGAGCCATCTGTTCAGCTGAAATCTCGAACATATAGGCCATGTTCATGAATATCAATCGAACAATATACAAGTGTTCGCCATGTTCATGAATATCAATCGAACAATATACAAGTGTTCAAATAATATATTCGAACATATGTATAATGTTCGGTCATAACTTTCGAACATACATCAATTGTTAATTAAAACTAGATCGAACATATTCACGATTTCCATCCCAATAAATAGGAATACACACAAAAAAAAAAAAGAGAAAAAAAGACTAAAACAGATAGATGTCAAGAATAATAACATTATTTATCTTGTTGTTATCATTATCCTCCATTCTTACAAGTTTTAATATGAGTTTTTGTTAGTTCTTGAAAGAGGTTTAGAAATGAAGAAAAAGTTTCGAGAGTTAATATTTTTGTTTTATAATAAACAAATAAATAAATATATATATAATTGCATACATTTTATTTTTTTCAATTTTAATTATATACTGTAAGTAAGTAAGGTTATTTTAATCTTTTTATTAATAACTATTTTTTTAAAAATATTTTGGGGTCAACTAATAGTATTTGGGTGCATATATCCAGAGTCAAACAAAAAACGGAAATAAAGAGTTGAATAAGCCGCCCTGCCAGAAATTTGAAAAACAGCATAACCCAAACACCCAATTATCTCCGTCCATCAATTTCTTCGATCAATTTGCAGAGGCGATGGAAGAAGGCGAAGGAAGCTCGGAGATGGAGTTCATGAATGTCGATATCTCCGCCGACTCACTCGATTGCTCCGCCATTTTCCACGTTGTCACCGACGTCCTCGGCTTCATTCTCTTTATGCACCAGCAAATCCCCTCGTAATTCCATCAAAATATCGATAATCCCCATGAAATCTAACAAATTCATACATTTTTGATGGGTTTTGTTGTTTTCACAGAGTACTTCAGGACATCACCCAGGAATTCGACGATTTGCGCACCGAATTTAGCGAATTGGTGATTCATTTAATCTTTGTAATACCCCCAATCTCTCAATTTTTCGCAGAATTTGAAATTAATTTATTTTTAGTACTGATTAGGAAGTTGAGCTCACGAAAATTGAAGGGAAGACGATTTCGACTAGGAGGATGGAAGCTTCTAGAAAAAGAGATGTGAAATTGGGCATAAAAAGGTTGCAGAAATTGATGGATTGTGTCACTAATCTCAAAATCGCGCTTCAGTCGGTGATTACTGAAGTTCCGAATGTCGAGAAAATTACTCTGGTTCTTGGTCCTAGTCCTCTAAGGCCATTGCATGTTTATGAACTGAGTTTTTCACATGGGCGTTCATTTTCGGGTGATTTTAGTCGAACTAAAATTGCAGAAACTCTTTCGAAAAAGGTTGCTCTGATTTTGGTAGTAACATTTGCATTTTGTCTGATATTTGAAGTCTGAGATTAATTGCTGTTATTGTTATTATTTTCTTGATAGGCGATTCGTATGCTGATATCAAGGGGTGCTGGATCGGATTCATATGCCGGTAACACTTGAAGTGATTTTTTTTTTTTTTCGTGTGTGTGTGTGTGTGAGTGTTTGGTTTTTTGGTTAATAAAATGTTCTGTAGGTCCTACCAAATTGTTTCTCTTGGTGAAAGCTCCTTCTTACCTTAACTTGCCTTTGCACTTTCTTCCCAAGCGCGATTTTCGGCAAAATAAGAAGGTAATATAACACATCTGTAATTTCCATTTGCGTTTTTTGGTCGTGTTTGAGTTTCGGCAAAATAAGAAGGTAATATAACACACATGTAATTTCCATTTTTGTTTTTTGGTCGTGTTTGTTTTATTCAGTGTGAAAATTGCCTTAGTTCTGGTGAATCTTTTGCAAATTCTGATAATAACTAGTTGCTTAACATAAATATTATTGAAATGCTAAACGTGATGCTGTAAAAGAGTCCGGATTATCTGAATCTGTTTATCTGGTGGAGCGTATAGTGTCTATTGTTTAAGTAACTTTGAAGTAACATTTTCTGTATTTACGATAGCATATTGTTTTATTTTTATGTTACAGAAGGTGCCATATAGACTAAGATTTAGGTGCAGAACCCGAGATCTGGATATTAATGATCAGCCTAATGATTGTGCTATCTCTGCTGGATTGCTGGACTCTACATCAAAAGATATAATCTGGTACTGAATAATTTTCTGCTTAAATGCTCTTCGTTTACGTTTCAAGTAACTCGGTAATGCAGTTCAACATGTAATTAAGATTTTATTAATTATTCCCCCTCTAAGATGTTTCCTTTTGTCTGTTATTAACTTCTAATCAATAGTGCTGTGCAATTTACTGATATTTATGTTTCCCAAGCACACTCACTAATTCTTGCAACATGGCCAGGAAAATTATGCACATTCAGTTCTTTTGGTTACTTTTGACAGAGATCAGATGAAATCCTAATCCTAATCAATAATTTTTAGATTGTAGGCTTTTTTTTTTTCTCTCTTAAAAATTTAAGGAAAGGAGATTATAGCTCTAACTATGCAATGTCTGCTTTTTATTGTGTATTTCTGGTTCCTGAATGTGCTTTTACAGTTTTACAATTTGATTTGAATTTTGGTAAACTATGTTTCTCTGAGATCAGGATCTTCTTATTGAAGTGTCATATTCGATTCACATTGCATGTAACTTCACTCTTTGAGAGACTTGCATTGTGCAATATCATTTTAGTTTTGAAAGATTAACTAAATGAGTCAAAGGATGCCTCTAAATTAGACAAGTTCATAATCTTGCATGGCAGGTTTCAATGTAGGCACACGATCAAGGGCATTGCTTCCAGGACGCCTTTGGAAGACTGATGGCTCAATCTTGTGCAATTTGGTGTATGGGCATCTCACAAAGGTTTTCTTATTGACCATGATACTCAAATGGAGAAGTGTTTGGAAAGAAGTTCATTGTAATAGGATATATTCCTCACCTTTTGAAATGTTTTTCTTTTCTCCTTTCATAGGGTGGTTTGGGTAGAACCCTAAGTGTCAAGGCCGAGAATTAAGGTTTGTACATTATACATGCTCAAAACGAAAGCCCAAAGTGACCTAACTAGCCTAACACAATTTAGGCATAAAATTTCGTTTGAATTAGGTTTGGTAAAAGAAAATGAAACCCGAGTGAATTTTGGGCTGCCTTTTGCGCCCACTTGCCACCTGGCCCTCTGGGTTGATTGTATCTTTTGGCCAAGTACTTGGAGTTTGTAAGTTTTAGATTTGAATTTGAAGTTCACGTTTGAGTTGAGAGCACTTTTGGAATAAAAATTCATTTATAATATGGACTTTTCAGTATGAGTTTTTTCAAGAAGTAATCTCACTTAATCTGAAGTGTTTGGTAATGCTCATTTGGTAGAAGAAAAAGTAGTAAATTTCCACTTCTCTTGTACAAACTTTTAAAATAAGCTACTTTTCTAAATTCATATAAGAATAACTACAACCATATAAATTATTCCAAATGGATTTTCATACCCAAAAGTCCACTTGAGATGAGTTTCCAAACATACCAAACTTTTTGTTGATTAGTAATTTCTTTATTTGGTTTTAAGTATTATGTTTTTTTTTTCTTTAGAATACAATTTGATACCTAAATCGTATATGTAAATAAAAGTACAATATTAAAAAAAAAAATAAAAAATAAATGTTATTTTATTCTGTTTCTCTTATAATAATTGGTCTCTCCCATATATTTTTTCTTAATGTATGTAGGAGCAGAATATATATGGCTCTGTAGGAAATATATATTTTTTAATATTAAGAGTAGCTTAAAATTAAAAAGACTGGAAAATAATACAGTCAAAGTTTGTCATTAAAAAAAAGTATTTTGGTATAGAGAATAAATTAATAATAATAATAAGAATATTTTCTAAATAGTGAAGACGAATTATTATTATACGAGACACAAATTATTAGGTCTTGAAACGACGCCGCCTCTCTGGAGAACACTTGCTATACAATCCGATACTTTTACGCAGTGATCACTTACACAGTCATTTTCTACTTCAAGCTCTCGCCGCCGTCTGCCATCGGCGCCGCCGTGAAAAAATGAAGTTCCAAATCGAAGACGTAACCGTATACTTCCCGTACGACAACATCTACCCCGAGCAATACTCATACATGGTCGAACTCAAACGCGCTCTCGACGCCAAAGGCCACTGCCTCCTCGAAATGCCCACCGGCACCGGAAAAAACCATAGCCCTTCTATCCCTAATCACTAGCTACGCCATGTCGAAGCCCTCGAATCCGGTGAAACTCCTCTACTGCACCCGCACCGTGCACGAGATGGAGAAAACCCTAGCCGAATTGAGGTTTCTGCACAATTATCAGGTCAAGTGTTTGGGACCGTCGGCGAGGATCCTCGCGCTGGGGCTCTCGTCGAGGAAGAACCTCTGCGTGAATCCGCGCGTCGTCTCGGCCGAGAACCGAGATTCCGTCGACGCCGCTTGTAGGAAGGCTTACGGCGAGCTGGGTGAGATCCATGGCGATTGAGAATCCGAATATTCCGACTTGCGATTTCTTCGAGAATTACGAGAAGGCTGCATCTGACGCGATTTTGCCCCCCGGAGTTTACACGTTGCAGGTTTTTGCTTAAAAATGCCTTCTGATTTGCGATTTGTTTAAGAAACTATGTAATTTACTGAATTGTGTTGCTTTGAATTGGTGACATTGAAGGATTTGAGGGCATTTGGGAAAGAAAAAGGGTGGTGCCCTTACTTTTTAGCAAGGCATATGGTGCAATTTGCGAATGTGGTGGTGTACAGTTACCAGTACCTGCTTGATCCCAAAGTTGCCGGAATCATATCGAAGGAGATGCAGAGAGAGTCTGTTGTGGTTTTTGATGAGGCACATAATATTGACAATGTGTGCATTGAGGCCCTTAGTGTTAGTGTGAGGATGCAGACACTTGAAGGGGCAACACGGAATTTGAATCGGATGTCCCAGGAGATTGAGAGGTATGTGCTTTTACTTATGTGATTAAGTACTCACAGTATGGTTTGGGAATTTGCACACAAATTTTTGGTCATACATAATTATTTTAAGATGTTTTAAGTAGTAGATGATTGGTTCAATATGAAAGCAGAGGGCGGTTATATAATGGTTAAAATAAGATTCAGGAGGAATAAGGCGTGGGCGTATGCGTATGCTAGAATAGTGTTTTTTCCAAATTCAACTTAATTTTAACCTCTCTTTACTTCTCAAGTCTCATCGTCTGTATAAGATGTGCATGCCCTGGGAACTGCCTTCCTTAAATTTTATTGTTGCCTTTTGGGATTACTTTTAAGTTTCAAGATTATAATTATCTTTTACTCTGCTGAAACCTAAATTTGATGATTTGCTTTTACAAGCATAGGCAATATAAAATTGTTGTGAAGGGGTATCTTTCTTCGTGGTTTATGCAGATCGTTGTTTTTGTATATACTTATCCTAAAAATGTTTTTTTAATTCTTCTTCTTCTTCTTTTTTTTTTTTTTGAATGGATGAAACTAGCATTGCATAGTTCTTTTTTTCTAAATTTATTTAACATGGTAGGAAGGTTAAAGGCCACTGATGCTGGTCGATTGCGTGCAGAATACAACCGGCTTGTTGAGGGGCTGGCTCAAAGGGGAAACCTTCCCTAGTATGTTGAATAAATTCATTATTTACTTGAATTGAGCATGTAACTCTCCATGACCCGATTCTCATTAAAAAAAACACAAAATTTTTTTTCCTCTTGCAGTTGGTGACACCTGGTTTGCAAATCCTACCTTACCTGAGGATATATTAAAGGAAGCAGTGCCTGGAAATATAAGGCGTGCGGAGCATTTCTTGTCTGTTTTACGCAGATTGGTCCAGTATTTTAAAGGCCGGCTTCAAACTGAAAACGTTGAAAAAGAGGGACCCGTTACATTTGTTGCTTCTATTAATGCCCAAGTTGGAATTGACCAGAAAATGTTAAAATTTTGTTATGACCGTCTTCACTCCRTAATGTTGACGTTGGAGATAACCGACACTGAGGAATTTTTACACATCCAAGCGATTTGCGATCTGGCAACTCTTGTGGGGACTTACAGTCGAGGGTTTTCTATTATTATTGAACCTTTCGATGAAAGAATGCCACATATACCGGACCCTGTCCTCCAGGTACTTTCACTTTTAGTTTAATTTTTCTTAGGGTTTTCCAGTTTTTCAGGGTTTTATTTTGGTTTTTCTTTCTTTCTTTCTTTATTTTCTAGGTTTGATTTTTCTCAATTTTTTAGGGTGCTTTTTTTCTTCTTTGGTTTTCAAACTTTTTTGGTGTATATATAAAATTTTAGATTTGGTTTTAGGGAACCTGTCTAACGGTCAGGCGAGTTTGACAGGAGTGTGCCTCTTTGATTTTCTATCCTTTATTGGATTGTAGTAATTTATCTGTTTGTGACCAACCCTTTAACTGAATATATCTACTGACGGTTAGCTATTGGTGATTGGAGCCTCTAATCCGAATGATATCTTTTTTCTCCTGCATTTAATTATAGAATAGTTTTCTGATTATCAATTATAACTTCATCACTATTTTTCTTCCCATCACCCTATCCATTATATATTTCCTATGAAACGGTTATCTTGGTGTGTAGCTTTGTTGTCACGACGCTTCTCTTGCCATAAAGCCTGTGTTCGAACGATTCCAATCTGTTGTTATCACTTCTGGGACGCTGAGCCCCATTGATCTCTACCCTCGTCTTCTTAATTTCAATCCCGTGGTCAGTCGAAGCTTTACAATGTCCTTAACAAGGGATTGCATTTGCCCTATGGTTCTCACTCGCGGAAGGTAAGTGTTCTAGTGTTACTGTTTCCACCTGCTTATGGAAACTTTTTTATATCATTATAATATTATTTAACTCTTCCTCAATGATTGTTCTATTTAGTGATCAGCTTCCTGTGAGTACGAAATATGATTTGAGAAGTGACCCTGGTGTTGAGAAAAATTACGGCAAACTTTTGCTTGAAATGGTCTCTGTTGTTCCAGATGGAGTTGTGTGCTTCTTCGTCAGTTATTCTTACATGGATGGAATTGTTAATAGTTGGCATGAGTCTGGAATTCTGAAGGTAAAAAAACATTCTAAAAGCGTTTAAATGTGCTTTGGCTTTTGTTTTGGCATTGGTCTCATTTTAAATGTGTTGCAGGAGATAATGCAACATAAACTTGTCTTCATAGAGACTCAGGATGTTGTTGAAACCACACTGGCGTTAGACAATTATCGCAGGGCCTGTGATTGTGGGAGAGGTGCTGTTTTTTTCTCGGTTGCCAGGTTGATTTTTTTTATATATATTTTTTCGTTCTAAGTAGTTGTTGAACAAAAAGTGATTATGTGCATGCAAGCTTGGATCAACATCAATTGCTGAAAAAACTTCAACTCGATTTTACTACATACCATAAATGGGAGAAGAAGTTATACGGCTCTATAGGGTTAATTGATACAAACTATAATTTTGATACTCTTTTTTTCCCTTTGTTTATTTGCATTCTATGAACATTACATAATACTTGCAGGGGAAAAGTGGCTGAAGGTATAGACTTTGACAGGCATTATGGCAGACTTGTAATAATGTTTGGTGTTCCTTTTCAGTATACGTTGAGCAGGTAAATATTTTTTTTTAATAATAAAAAACTTGAGTTATTAATGTTGTATTTGTGCTGGCTGATTTAGCTCTGATCTAAAATTTCCAATCTCTTTCATATATGGGTGTGGCTTAATAGTATTTTAATTGCAGAATATTGCTTGCGAGATTGGAATATTTACGGGAGACATTCCAAATAAAAGAGGGCGACTTTTTGACTTTTGACGCTTTGGTAAAATCTTCTTAAGAGATCAAGTACTGTATTTGTGTATGTACTTGAAAAGTATTAAAAATTACAATATTTTTTGTTCAGAGACAAGCTGCCCAGTGTGTTGGACGAGTCATCCGCTCAAAGGCAGATTATGGGATGATGATCTTTGCTGACAAGAGGTTTGTTATCCTTGTTTTTGGGTTATAGTAGTTCCACATAGTTTAATAAAATGTTGGTTCCTTATGCCTATTTATGCCCTTATGCCTATTTAATTATTGTTTATTCCTTGTCTTTTTGGTTTCCGTAAAAACTAGTCTAGGTTGATGGAGTATTGTGGTCCCAAAATAATTAAATAGGGGTATACATGGAAATGAAGATTTAATTACATTGCCTATTTTTGCGGGACACCTGAAACAATAACATGTTGCCTCTTTTTCGGACGGAGGGAGTATATACCACGCAAGTTAAATATTGGTTACTTGTATAATTAACAGGATATTTAATACGAGTTTGTTGATTGTTTGTGCATGTGTTCAGATATAGTCGTCATGACAAGCGCTCGAAGTTACCTGGTTGGATACTATCACATTTACGCGATGCACACCTGAATTTGAGCACTGACATGGCACTGCACATTGCAAGAGAGGTATATACATGTTCAAATATAACCCTTCTTACGTCGCCTGTGCAAAACTTTTTGTTCTGTGACTGTGAGAACTAAAATATTATTTCAAATTTTAAACACGTGCAGTTCTTGAGAAGGATGGCTCAGCCATATGATAAGAATGGTGCAATGGGTAAGAAAACCCTTCTCTCACAAGAAGACTTGGAGAAGATGGTCAACGGAGGTGGAGAAATGTTGTTTTGATGAAGTTTTTTCTGCTGTCGTTTCGTTTTAACAAGGAAAAACCATTCTACGCGACCGAAAAAGGTGATGACGAAGAAGAAAGAATTTCCGGATTGTATAAAAAAAAATTACAAATTATTTTGCTTCCAAAGATTATTTAGATGTGTCGTAGTTCAGTGGAGATGATTTTCGCTTTTGCAGTCTCTGATGAGAAAAATTCTTCTTACAACTTTCACCCATTGTTTCTCTTTCAAATCCATCACTTCGGTAAATCAACCATTTACAGTTCCAAGAATAGTGGTATCCAGTATAACTATGTTTATTACATGATAACTTGGCTATTAATTGGATTCAAATTATTTACTAATAGTGAAGAATAATTTGATTTATCGACCATTTTACTTCCATGATACTCGCTTTCTTGCCATTCACATTCTCTTTCACCTGTGAACAAAATTTGAAAACCAAATCAAAAACATATACATACTACTGTGAAAACACACACTACCTACACGCACATATATTTTTTCCAAAATCTTGTGAAATAAATCATACCTTAGCTCTAAGCTCCGCAGCAAAAACCCCATCACTGATCGAAGATTGCACAGTTGTCACCACAACCCCAAGCTCTCCAAGCACTTGCATAAACCTCAACAACAAACCTTCCTTTTGCACACATTCTATCTCCACCAGCGCATCGCTCTCTATAATAGAAACTTCCACCTGTGCCGAGGCCCGCGACCGTGACTTTACGCCCTTCGCCCTCTCACCGTCACCCCCTTTCATCTTCCTCATTTTATCCCTCCCCGTAGTGGGCCCACCTCTCTTAGATTCGAGCTCTTGTATCTTCTCCCTTAGCTGTTTCAGGTACTCTATGGCGTCGCCGAGGATCGAGGCCTTGTCCATCTTCGTGACGAATGGGACGAGGGACCTCAGGTCGGCGAACCGCTCGTTCAGCTTCTCGCGCCGCCGGCGCTCGGCGACGACGTGGCCGGCGTTGAGCTCCTCCACGGTGGGGCCGGAGGGTGTTTTGGCGTGGAGGAGTGGGACCGTGAGGATGATGTATTTGAGGGCCCACTGGGACGCCGGGGCTCTGTCGTGGTTGTTGCGGCGGTGGAGGCGGGCCGAGGAAGGGGAGGGCCACTTGGAGAAGGCGGAGGCGGTGGATGACATGGCGGTGGAGGAAGAGTAGTTTGACCAACGGGTCGATTGCGTTTCGAGGATGGTCGAGACTGTTTGGGAGTAGTGTGTGTCTTCTTCTAATTCATCATATGTTGGAATGATACCTGCATGGACCAGAGACAATCGAACTTTCAACGTCTGATTGACAATGTTAATCACTTGATTTCGATATGTTTGGCTTTAATATAAGGTTAATTTGTGATTTTAGTGTATTAGTGGTCCCTGACAAATCATAACTTTAAGAAAAACCTCATTTTTTAAAATAAAAACATTGCACAACATAATAATTGGTGATGAGTCATGAGGTTTACGTGCTCCGATCCGACCATTTTTTTTAATGAAAAATAACATGAAGGTTGCAAAGAGCAAAACACGCGTATTTTGGATTGTTAATAACCAAAAAAAAACAAAAAGGTGACAAATCATAAAAACGCGAAAAGTACATGTGGCAAAGAGTTTTTTTTTTGTTATTTTTGTTTTTGAAAATTACATTTACTTGACTCTTTTGCATATTGTGATTTATACAGGACATTATTGCCAACCCCATGTAGTTGCATATTGCTTTCGTACATATAATTGATAGCTAATGTTAGTAATATTTGATTAATATTACCTGAATATTGTGGTGGTTGAAGGCTACTACTGCTCATCGGATCTTTGAGCGGCCACATTTCCATGGATCCGCTGCGGTGCTCCTCCTCCGACGGGCTCACCGCAAGGAGGTCAAAACCCGAGTTCAAGTTATTCGACCCGTCATCTGGAGACCTGAACCGGATTTCCCCGTCAAGGTGCATTAGTTCAACTACGGTGTTGTGATTATTCGGATCCGAATCCGACCCAACTTCTTCTTGATCCTCTGCCACGTGGCTGTTCTCCAGTGAGGGAAATGTGGGCACCGCTGCAGGAGGGTTGAAACGGGGCTCCGAACAGGTTGGCGGGTTAGAAGTGGAGTGCTCCGAGAGGACTGGCCTTGGCGGGTTATTTGGATTTTGACCATCGTAAGAAAAGAAGGTTTTTACACGTTGGATTAGCCCCAAGTCTTCTTGAACCTTTAACAAATTAACGACCCAAATTTCTTAATTGTTGTCATTTTGAACAAATAAGGGATAATATTAATTTCTTTTTTTTTTTTTAATGCAAATACTTTTTTTTCATCAGAATTAGTGAATTTGAATTAAGCAATATTACATACCCTTTCTGTTGTTCCAAGTTCAACAACCCCATCCAGCAGAGGAATACATACAACAGTCTGAACAGTACAAGAATGTTAGATTTGTTTATTTCAATTTAATATATTGACATAAATTAAAGATATATATAATTTCAAGAATTTGAAATGAAGAAGTTAAAAGGGAGAAGGTTATTAATAATATTACCTGTATTCTAGCACTCTTGTAACAGCAAATAAGTGGAAAATGGAAAATAGACAATGCATCAGTTCTGAGTATAACTAATTAATTACAAAAAAAAAATTAATTTTTTTTTAAATTAGTAGATTTTCAGGTAATTTTTTAAAGGAAAAAGAAAAGAAAAAGTACCTTAGCAAGAATTGCTCTGGAAAAGATTTTGCTGTCAACCTCATTTGCTCTTGTAAGCCACATATGCTGCCTCTTTACATAAGCTTTTCCAGGTAAACTTCAAAATCAAGTTTATAAAAAATAAATGGTTAAAGGGATTTATCAAATTTTATTTTCCATCCCCAAACATCTTCACATCAGTATTATTGCACAAATATTATATTTAATCAATCTGGTATATTAAAATTCCATGATCATTTAACTGATCATGATGTTGATTAGGGTTCAAACCTCTAGTCTCTCATTTTTTTTTTTAAATTCTTTTCCCTCCCCTTCACTTCTCCAATTTAAAGTACTTAAAAATAAATAAAGTATATGTAGTATTTTAAAACACTAACTGAAACGAAAATTATTTAGACTTGCATGTAATTGTGCATGGAAAGGAAACACCTACATGATCACACACACACATGTACACTGTGTGTTTCAGTTGTTTGTGTGTATATGTCTGCATGTGTATATATTCATAATTTTTTTTAACACTCTAATTAATTTCTCATGTTTATTTATTATCTTATACATAAAATTCTCTTTAAAAAATATATATATATACTCATGACAATTAAAAGGGGTGCAATAATGTTGGATTGTCATCTTATATAATGCATTTTATTGTCACACCCACTGCACCTTTAATACACACAACTTTCAATTTCATCCCCCTTAATTTAGTTCATGTTGGATTTATCACACAAACCCTAATTAATACCTTACTATCCTTAAATAGTATACCTAATTCATGCAACACCACATAAATAAATCACACACCAAGAAAATTGTCAGAATAGTCTTTTGGTCCATGTGGGGTTAAATGCCCATGCAATATTTAATTTTGAAAAAATAAATAATTAAATAAACAATAATAATAAAAAAACTAATTCTTACTCGGCTCCAGGAGGAAAAGAGAATGAAACACACATTAAGTAGAACCATTCGGATTCGGTCAAGTCCTCCGGCGATAACGCCGCCGAGGGCCGCCGCGCCTGGTGGTTTGGTTCACCACCTCCGGCGGATAGAGATTCGTATAGTTCTATTAGCTGTTGGCTTCGATGTAGGGTCGCCTCCTCCGTGGTGACTTCGGTTGGTTGAACTGTTTTTCTTGTTTTTATTGCTCCATTGTAATACCCATCACTCCATACTAGATTTCTACTTCATCACAAACAACATTGTAAGAACAATTCATGTTTTATGTCGGAATAAAAGTTAAGTAATATCCTGAAAAACATAGTAATTAATATAATTTGCAAGTACGTATATAATAAGTTCACATGTTTATGATTTAGGGGATGAGTTTGATTTCCTTAAATATTTATAAATAAGAGATGAAAATATAAACTACACTATTATTAGAAAAAAAAAAAAAGAAAGGAAAATTATCATTGTGACTGATCTTTTAGCAAAACTATGTGTAATGTTAAGTTTTTTACACAAACATTTTATTTGCTAAAACCAATATTTTGATTGTGTCACAAATTGCAAAAATAAATAAAAGTAAAATAAAATAAAAACTTACTTACCCTTGTTGTGGGCAGAGTTGCCAGAAAAGGCTATACGTCCACTGAAAAGATTGAACCGCCGCTTGTAACATGCTTTGCAGACGACTCTTGGGAGGCTCAACCATTTTAGTTTTATTTAAAAAATAAATAAAAAATAAATGATGATGAAGAAGAAGAAGCGATTTGATTTTTCAATGTGTTTTTGATTTTCGAATTGAGATTAAAGAGTTTTGGCTTTGTTCAATTCTGTAAAAACATGATGCAGCCTACTTGAGAAAACATATGCTACTAATCAGAAAGGATTAGAAAAAGGGAGTTAATTACACAAGATTAAGACAAGAAAAAATCATCAAACAAACAAAAGAAAAGGCACGATTTTTAAATAATAATACTGAAAAAAAAGGGTCGATCATATTCATATCATTGGAAGAGCAAGCTAGCGAGTGTTTTGACTGGTTGGTACCGACCTTACGTTGTTCCTGTTGTTATCTAAAATGTCGTCAGTTTGTTTCATTCCTACCCAATATTGTAATAAATTGTGTTGTCCAAATTGGGTAAATAATATCTACATAGATATTGGGTGCTCAATTGCAATATTAGTCGTACAAGTATACGTGGTTGAATATTTGATTATGCATGTACTATATATATATGTAATAACAAGTTTGATCCAATAAATTTGGTTTTGTTCAATTTTGATCCCGGGCAGACACTTAAATATTTTATTAAAATTATACAAAATAAAATTTTATGGGGCAACCTCGTAATTTGGCAAAAAAACAAATCTTATATAAGACTAAAACCGAAAATAATATTACAAAGTTTAAGTTAAAAGATAGATGGACCACATTTGTATATACATACATGATTAAAATTACAATTAAGTCTGTGTGTATTTATTTATAATAATATATATATTGGCGACGACTGGGTGTTGGTCCATAACTAAATGTCAGCTCCTCTTCTTGTTAATTTCAACTGAAGTTCAACGCCGAACTAATTCTATTCCAATTTTGAATTTCGTGAAATTTATCTACCCAATATTTTTCGTATTTTTATCTTCTATTTTACTTTTTAAGCTCGGGGAAAAAGGACAAATAAAATAAAGACATTTATCCAATTTAAAATGAATACTAGTTAGCATTTTATTTTTATTATGAGTGAAAGTTACAAATATCGACATACATGATGTAGAATAAGTTATTTGCCGTGCTAAAATTTCCAATTCATTAAAATCATTAGATTTTGCCCAACGCTTCTTTTAAAGTAGTTGGTTTTGGCCTTGGAGATCACGCACAATTGATTCAAACAACCATGGACCAGAGGTCCACACTTTCTAAATTGGTTAGGGATGGTGTGAATCGTATTATACCATCGACCAAGTATTAATTACGAATACTTTATTTGAGTGTGATTTTTTAAATTTTATTGCAGAACTTCAATATTCATTTTAGGCAACAAAATTCAAAACTCCAATATTTATTGCAGAAATTGATTCAAGCCAACATAATTTATATATTATTATGTTGAACTAAAATATTTATTAAATACTCTATTTGTCCCGTTTTGTTTATTGTATTTTATAAATTTTATTAATTTGTTCTATCTGTTATATTTATATTTTCAAAAAAGAATTAATGTCACTCTTTACTTTCTCATTAAGAATTAAATATTATTTTACTAATTTTATCTCATCTTTTATTATTTCACACTTATAGTTATTCTAAACAAAAAGATATTATTGTTATTTGATACATATAAATATAACACCAATCATCTTTATAAATCTCAGTAAAATAGTCAATCACGATAGATAGAATGGAACGTAGGAAGTATACACACAAAACCTAAAGTAGTGTGTGATTTCTCCGTCTTCTATTCTGCAGACTTGTTTAATCGCGGGCTTTTTTGGTACATTCTATTAAGATCGCTTGTTATTGCGAGCCTGAGCGGCCTGGTCCATGGACTTTATAATCTCTTTTTTTGGCACATTCTATTAGGTACACCCGACTATACGTTGTACCATATATTCGAATGAAATGAACATATTCAATGTGATAAATGTACATCTCCGTTAAAATAAATTCTTATGTTTGTTGTGATAAGTTTTCATCTTTACTGTGATAAATGTACATTTATCAATATATAACATGCATAAATATATTTATATTCGATGTTATGAAGTTGTTTAGTTTTTGGTCTAATAAATGTTCATTTTCATTGTGATAAAATTCTATCTCCATTATGATAAATATCAGTTTTATTTTCATAAGTGTTTATATATCTTATGTTGGGTGTAATTTGTGCAATTAGTGGGTTTAACTCTCCATTACAGCCATTACCTCCATTATCACAGTTTTGAGACTTTCTTAAGTCAATTGTCAAGATGCTATATTTTGTATTATGTGCAATTACTGGGTTTAACTCTCCACTATGACTACTACTTCTATAATCACAACTTTGAGATCTTTCAAAACTCAGCTTTAAGACTTTCCTAAGTCAATTGTTAAGATGTTGTGTGTATTATGTGTAAATTGTTAAGATGTTGTGTGTATTATGTGTAATTGTGGTAGTTTTAACTATCCACTACATATACCATTATCACAGCAATATTATAAATATTAATCTCAATATGATAAACAAATATAATTTTAAAATATAGATGAACATGTAACAAGAGATACGCTCCATTAAAAATATACATCAATATATATCTCCATTATATTAAATGTTCATTTTTGGGTGTACGATATAACGTACACCCAGGTGTACTTAATAACGGCTAGTAGTAGGCGATCTAAATTACTTTTGTCTTGGGCTTAACTGAAATTATGGGGTTATATATATCTTCGGGTCCACGAGAATCTAAATTGCTTAATTACCTGACGAAAAAAAACTTGGGCATGAATACCATTTGATAAGAAAAACGGGATTGCCCTAATTACCTCTAATTTAAAACCCCAGCCTTCAATTCATCTTCTTCCTCTTTATTAGCGTCGCAAGTCTGCCACCAGTCCACCAGCCATGACATCGTTTGGTACTCTAGTGAGAAGTACCACACACACGGTCAGATCGCCGACATATATGTGGTGTATAAAGTGTAAGGATCATTTGGGTGAAGTTTAATCCCATGTAGAGATGCACAACAGTTTGTCTAAACCGACGACCAACGGTTTGGTTAACAATTGACCTCGGTTCGCATCGGAATCAGAACCGCCTATAAGACGGTTCAGTTCTAATTTCACTTCAAAAAAACAGGCGAATGCTGACGGGCGTGATCCGTCAGTAAACCCGTCAGCATCAGTTTGCTGACGGATCACGCCCGTCAGCATTTTTAGTGTTAGCAAATGCAATGCTGACGGGATTATTCTAGCCGTCAGCATTTGCTGACGGGTATATCCCGTCAGCTTTGCTGAGCCCGTCCATAATTTGATCCCCGTCTATAAATGCTGATGGGTTGGTTAATTCCGTCAGTAAATTGAAATAATACTGACGGGTATATGTCGTAAATATTTTTCAAATGATGCTGACGGGCACAACCCATAAGCATTTTTAAGTTTTATTTTTATTTTATTTTATATGATTTTTTTACCTGTATTTGTATCACAAATCTATAATTCAATATGAAAACTAATTTGCATTTACAAAAAAAAATATAAAAATAAAAATAAAATATAATAAGTTAACAATTTTATCGTATAATGTATAAAGTATAAATAAAATACCAAATATAAATATTATTTGTTCCAAATCAACTAAACCACAGAAGTGTCATCATCATCAGCAGCAGTAGCATCTGGAGCATTAGAGGACGACCGTCGACTTCGTGCTTCCATCGCTGCGGCGACTTCCTGCATCACTCGATCACGCAGAGTCGCCTCGTACTGGAGCTGCTGATGTGCATGCTCCTCACGCATGGCCTAGAGCTGCTCCTGATGTACACGCTCGCTCGCCTAGAGTTAACTCTCGACCTAGAGCTGACTCTTCAAAGCCTCCATCTGCGTCTAGAGCTCTGAGACACGACTATCAAGAACATAGAAGGTATCGCCTCTGGAACTCTTCGAATCCAGAATAGTTCCTAAGCATCTCGTGCCAGACCGACGACCCTTCTTCACCCCAACGGTCTGTAGATGACCGTGTTCTCGTCAACAGCGGCAGAATCCGGTGATGAAGCAAGAGCCTCCTTCAGACGTCTCTAATACTCCTCCTGCAATATTTTAATTGATTTATAATTTACCGCTACGAGTATTATAAATAAAAGATATATATTTATATTTATTACATCTAAAAAAATACTTACAAAAGTCTGCTGCGATTGAGGATCAGTGAAAGAGTCACCGGGTCTCTAATGCATAGTCAATAAAAACTCGAATGCATTGGGTTCCCTACCCAAATTCTCGCGTTGTATACAATATTTAAATTATTTTTTAATTTATCACTAATTATGAACTAATTAATTACTTGCAATCTAAACTTACAAACACATTTTAATTTTACTTATGAGCTGACGTGCATGACCAATAACAGCGCCTCTGCAAAACAAAATAAAATAATTTGATTAACAAAAATTATTATATATAATAATTTTTGAAAATAATATTAGTTTAATTACCAAAAACCCAGGCCACCACAACTGATAATGAGAAGCGAGAATATGCTCGTACTTCCACTCATCGGGGTGTACACGAGTCTCGTGAATCATTCGAATGATCATCGGTAACTCCGACGAGTCACTGCATATCCTGGTAAAATATAGAGTTTATTAGGGGGATATATTGAAATAAAGAATTTATTACCTACAAAAATTAAATTAAAGTTACTTACCTCGGGGGGACGACAAAGATCTCGATCATACCAGGACGTGGTGGCATGAGACCTCTGGATGTACTGGCATCTGACGAAGTGGCTGGAACATTCGGCGGAGTCCCTGACGATAAGTCCATAATAATATCATCTTCATCGTCTATCTAACGATTAGATGATGATGATCCAAAGAAGCACGGCCCATGACCTCTACCTCTCATCTAAAAATATATTAAAATTTAAGCACAATTGAACCAAGAAAATTTAATTAATTCAATCGATCTAATCAGATTTTAACTATATATGTATGTATCAATTTTATAATTAAACTGAACCGACATTTTCAGTATCTAGGTTTATAATTATACGATAATACCTAAATTAAACCTTAATTATACAACAATACTTTACCTACACAAAAACCCCTAAGACTACAAGGACCCTTCAGTTTTTTCCCGTCCTATATTACTCCATGGGTGAGTGCAAATTGTATGAAACTCTCAACCCCTTCCATGGATGTTTTCCAGATAACCGTCTACCTTCCATTTGTACATCCAACTACGATCAGAACTCATCCTATAATATCGTAATTGTGATTAATAATATAGATAATCAAATTATAGAGAATCGAGCGCTATGAGGGTGTCTATAGAAAATGATTGAATTTTTGGTAAGGGCCTTATCCCATTCAAGAATGTGATGTTCAGTAATAAAATTATCTTACTATGCACTTTAAGAACCTCAAAATTTCGACATCACCTCCCCTTAGTTCTCTAAGTACACATATATTGCAGTGCACCCGAGAAAAAAAGAGAGATGAAAACCGAAATTCAAAAGTCCGCAATATACATACGCTGTAATATAATCACATTACAATCAAATTTTCAAACTGTCCAAATCAGTAGACAATTCATAATTTAGTATCAAACTCTAAAGTAAGTGTTTCAGTGTATAAAGATTTTATACTTATAGATGCTAAATCACGCTCTTAAAATCCGTGATGTGATGTTTCAATACTCAATTTTTGTTATAATTTGGTAGAGTACGCTATATATTACATAGTGACTTTAATTAATGTATAGTGACTTTTGAGTACAACACGCTAAATGGGCCTACTATATAAAGCAAATGATATATCTGTAAATTCAACTTCATTCATAAGTTGCACAAAGCAGCTATCAATCAAATAAACAGTGTAATAATTAATGCGACTACAAAAGCATTAATTAATCTCAATCTCAATCAAACACAATATTCACTTGCCGATCACCACGGCATTTGAAAGCCCCTATCACGCACTTTTTAACACTTTTTAAAATCATCATCACACTCTGAAAAAAAAAATTAAAATCCGTTATTGAAGGGACGAAACCTTTCGTCAAGCGTCGTACAGCACGTAATCACGACGTCAACCGTAACCAATCACAACATGTGTATCAAAACATAAATATTAATTAAATACAACTGGTCGATCACCACGGCATTTCAAAACCACCAAGTTAACGATAATATTATACAATAAACAATTAAACCTTAATTATATAAAAAATCCTTAATTAAAATTTAATTATACAAAAACCCATCGTTGAGTTAAAATACTGACGGCTTGTTGACGGGTAGCTGACAGGCTACTCATTGACGACCTTTGCCCGTCAGCAAATGCCGCCCGTTAGCATATGCTGACGGTTTTCCTACCCGTCAGTAAAGACTGTCAGTATTCGCCTTCTTTTTGTAGTATTTGAGCATTTCTCAAATCGTGAGCCGACAGTTCAAACCGCCGATTTTATTTTACATTTATAAAACATTTCTAAGTCATTTTTTAACACCAAACTCATTCGATATTTTGAATTGGTACACATGATCGCGAATGGAGATATTAGCCTTCTTACGCTGCGATAAAAATTGTGATAACTTATATCTTTCACCCTCTATAAGGTAAGTAATACGAGAAAATTATGTCCACTTTGATTTTAAGGTGGGGAGTTACAATTTAATATATAACTTATTTCAATTGTTTAAAGTAACAATTTCAAATATTAAAATAGAATATTTGAAAAATTTTAATTCTTTCTTAAGTTATTAAAAGTATTATTTTTATTTTCTCACTTAGATTCAAATTTTCAAATATTCTAATATAAATTTTTTATATTAACTTCGAATATTTTAAATGATTCAACTTCTTTTTAATTAATTCAAAATCTCAAAATGTTAGTTCTATTTTCTCACTTAACCTCATGCATTTATATATATATATATATATATAATAGTAAAATATAAAAATTAACTTCAAAAATATGAAATATTCTAATTAAAATTTAACTTCTAATATTTTAAATAGTTCAAGTTCAATTTCTTTTTAATTTTTCTGAATTAATTCAAAGTATTATTAACATTTTCTCACTTAACCTCACGTATTTTTTTTTTAATAAAATTAGAAATAAATATAGGAAAAAAATTCAAAATATATGAATTTTAAAAGTTAAAAAAAAGGGATCAAACCAGTCAATCGAACCGTGAACCAACGCGTGAACCGACGAATCGAACTGTTTGGGCATATCTGAACCCATGTGACTGAGTAATTTTTTAACCACACATAAATGCATTTTTAAGCGATTTGTATAACTCAAGATATTGATCCTAAAAAAAGTTGTTGACTTTCTTTTAACGAAAAAGCTAAGGGCCTGTTTGAACTATATTTCATTTGGATTTTTAATTCTGATTTTAAGAATCCTGGGGTATTTCGGAAGTTTGTGAATAGTGAAATTTTTGTTTTAAGAAGTTTGTGAATACTAAGAACTTTTGTTTGTTATAAGATTAAGAAATTTTTATTTTTACTGTAAATGTTAAATAATGTTTGAAAAGTGGATAATAATGTATTAATGTATTTGATATCAAATTATGTTTGAAAAGTAGGTGATAGTGTATTATTATATTGTATTTAGTAATATTTAACTATTTAATTATAATATATTATTTTTTGAGTATTTAATTTTGAATTTTAAAACAAATGAGTATTCGATTTCGAATCCTAAATTTGATATTCAGAATATTCCCAAATAAGGCGGCTCGCGGGTTTGTAAGGAAAAAATGAGGTCGTCTTCCCGCGTATTCTGTGAGTTTGTGAGGATTTTCGGTATGCACACTTGGGGGCGATTGGAAACGGAAATTTTTTTGTCCATCCCATCCAGGGAAAAAAAAAAAAGGCCCAGCAAGTGAATGGATATGGAGCCAAAAACCTTTTCAATTCACTCCAAGAAATTTTTTTAAACAAGATTCTGAAAATATTTTCAACTCATTTTTCAATATTTCCGGCTGAAATCCACATCATCCATTGCCATCGCCATCTCCGTCAGCCGCCGGTGCTGTCGCCTCACTGCCAAGCCCGCGGCCCGATTCAGAAGGCCTGCATCACCCAGCAGCCGGTTAAAATTTTGCAAAGAAGACCAAAAACAAACCCAAATTAATAAAAGGTCTTTTCATATTCTTGGTAGCTCAAAAAGAAGAAAACAGAAAAAAAAAATACAATAATGGCGTGTTCGCCTGCTAAAGAAAATCAACAATCACTCTGGTTCAAAAACAACAAAGCTTTAAATAATGTTCTCTTCGCAATGCGCCTAAATTCCCTCATCCCTTAAAAACCCAATCCATAACCAATCCAAAACCCTAGATTTCACACTCACAAATCTTGTTTCCGACAAAACATCAATTCTTTCGGATGAAGTCTTGCTCAAGATTCTCTCAAATCACTCAAACTCTCAAAAAAATGCAAATTCTCTTGTTTCCAAACGGTGGCTCAATTTGCAAGGCTGGCTAGTGAGGTCCATCAAGCTTCTTGATTGGGATTTTCTAATCTCTGGTAGATTATTTCTGAGGTTCCCAAATTTTATCCACGTTGACTTGGTCAGCGCTTGCTTAATTGAGGTAAATTAATTAAGATCATTTAATTTAAGATGTGTGCCCATAATAGAGTAAAAATTTGTGGCCTTAATTTGTACATTTAATTGGGTTCGACAGATTAATTGATGAAGTGAAAAGAAATTAAAATGTTGATTTTTTTTGCTTTATTGTTGATGTTTGCGAGCAGAGGAAAAATATATTAAGAAAATATGTAAAATGTATTTAATATGATGCGTGGGCCTGAGTGAAAATAATTTTACAAAATTTTCTATATCCAATCACTTATCAAAAATCATATCCAATCATTATTTCATCAAAAAAATTTCATCTCCCTAAAATATTTTTTTCACTATTTTCTTGCAAAACGAAACGAAAAAAACTGAAAAGATATCCAATCGCACCCTTAGTATTTGATGAAAAGAGGACTTTCTCGTAGAAGGTTTATGTCATGGGTGGGTCACAAAATTAATTTTCTCCGGGCCATGCAAGAACGGACCAGACCCATTTCGCCCCTTCTTAGGACAGCCCGTGGCGGGCTAGGTTGGTCTGGCCCGGCCATTTGACCATGCTAATTGTGCTGGAAAAGTAAAGAGGAGAGGAAGCGATTAGACCTAAGTGGGCCTTTATATTGGGCTCACCCTTAACGGATGTCTTTTTCCTTCCACTGGTTCAAATTAAGTCCTTGCAAAATGTGCGGCCCAAACTTCTCTCCTTTTCCTCATTCGGAAATTAGGCATCATCGCGACATATATTGATTTTTCTTTTTTTAATAAATTTAACTTAATGATCTAATCGCATTAATGAAGATATCTTCGTTGACATACTTATAAGATCAGTTGCAATGCAACGCAACAATTTTTGGATTTTATAATTTTCCTGAGTCTCCTCCACTAATTAGTATCGATCTCCCAAAAATTGTGATTGAATTGCAATTATCTTATACAAACAACGAAAAACAGTGGGGGCGAGGTGATGATTTAAACTAAATAACTAATTTCAAAGTTAATAGAAGTAAACTAAAGCGAATATAAATTAATTACACCCTAAAATAATGAAAATTAAGTAACCACAAAATATCAATGGAAAAAATTATTTGTCACTCGTACTTATAGCGTTTTATGATTTGCAATTTAATGTTATTATTATTTTTTTATTGTTGTTGTAATTAACGACCCAAAGTACGTGGGTTTTGCCTTTTGCAACCTTCAAACTATTTTTCATTAAAAAATGGTTGAATCGAACCACTCATCACCAATTATTATGTTGGGCAATGTTTTCATATTTTTAGAATAATGCATGAAGTTTACGTGTTTCGATTCAATCATTTTTTTAATGAAAAATAGTCAAAAGGTTGCAAAGATCAAAACTCGCATACTTTGGGTTGTTAATAACAACAAAAACAACATTAGGTTGCAAACCATAAAAAAAGAACTTTGGATTGTTAATAACAACAAAAACAATATTAGGGTGCAAACTATAAAAACACTACAAGTACAGGTGGCAAATTTTTTTTTTCCCAAATATCAAATTAGAGTGAACTATGCGAAAAAAATAAAAAAATAGAAAACATAAAAGTGCGACATATTTTTCTTTTCCTATTATTCTTTATTTAGAAACAAGAAGTGCGGTATAATTAAGTTTATAAAAGTATATTGTTAGACAATTTAATTCAATCATATTTTCATACTTCTTGTCTCTACATCTGATTCATTTTATTATTTTAGAGCTTAGGTTTTGTTTCGTATTTGTTATTTTTCAAAATCTTAACTACTTTTTCCTAATTTTATTCATAATTATTTTAAAATTTTAAAACAAATTTATGATAGGATAACTATGAGTAAAGAAAAAAGAGAAATTAATTAATAAATTCTTAATTAATTATAAATATATTAGTCAAATATATATTTCTTAATTCTTAACCACCAAATATCAAATTAGAGTGAATTCGGTCCAACAAATAAATAAGTAGAAAACATAGAAATGCGACATTCTTATTATTATTGAAAAAAAGAAGTGCGACATAATTAATTTTTATCAAAATACAATATTAGATAATTAATTCAATCATATTTTCCTACTTATCAACTTAAAATATTTTCTCCACTCATTATGTTATAGTTAAAATTAAAAGAGCTCTATGTAATTAACTTGATACATATATTGAGATATCACCCCCTATATATTAATGCAAAATCTTCCTAACTTATGTGTCTGATTCGTATGCTTCGTTTGACAATAAAAAATTCTGGGGCTTCGTTTGCTTATGTGTCATACGAACCTAATATTTACCTAATTTAATACTTTTCTTTTTATTGTATCTTACCTAATTTAATTTTTT
This sequence comes from Phtheirospermum japonicum, assembly GCA_014905375.1. Classification (NCBI taxonomy): domain Eukaryota; kingdom Viridiplantae; phylum Streptophyta; class Magnoliopsida; order Lamiales; family Orobanchaceae; genus Phtheirospermum; species Phtheirospermum japonicum. Next base: position 124,114 of record BMAC01000504.1, read on the forward strand.
TAATTATATTTTTCCTTATTCAATACTTTCTTTTGATTCTCCTAATATAAAAATAGAAATAAATCATATATAATTAGTAGATAAGATCTAAATTAATATTATAGTATATATATATATATATATATATATATATATATATATTATATATATAGTATATATATATATATATATATATATTAATATTTTACATTTTTTAAATTATATATGTATTTGATGCCATCGTGTCATATGCAGGTGGTGTTCGGATTATGTTAATTGACACGAATAAACAAAAGGGGTCATAACTCGCAAATTAAAACAGCCCGATTAACACCCGTGTATTACACGGGATTTATAAAATCTAAATATAAAAAAATATTATAGTATATATATATATATATATATATATATATATATATATTATATATATAGTATATATATATATATATATATATATTAATATTTTACATTTTTTAAATTATATATGTATTTGATGCCATCGTGTCATATGCAGGTGGTGTTCGGATTATGTTAATTGACACGAATAAACAAAAGGGGTCATAACTCGCAAATTAAAACAGCCCGATTAACACCCGTGTATTACACGGGATTTATAAAATCTAAATATAAAAAA
>BMAC01000504.1:125755-157969 GCA_014905375.1 Phtheirospermum japonicum
ATATATTTTGTAAGGTGTAAATGGCGTCAAAGTACCTAGGGCTTAAATAATGAGGGTTTTATTGAATTTTATGTTATAAAAATGGAAACTTGCCGATTTAAATAATTTTATTTAAATTTTATGTTATAAAAATGGGAACTTCTACATTACATTACGGGTTTCATTCTACCCTATTATAACCAATAAATTTATTTAAAAAGATTCCTAATTCTTAGATATGGTAATATCAATTATTGATCGAATTACAATACGTGAGTATGATAAACTAAAGGCATTATAGTATTTTCCTATAAAAATATTTTTTTTATTCTTGAATTATGAAATCTGAACTAAACTGTTTATTTTTCGTGTTAATTTGTGTTATTCATATTCGGCTTGATTTTGATTCAAATTGACAAAGATTATACTTATGACCTTCTAAAATTACGTATCATGTTACGTTCATGTCAGATTATATTGATGTATTGGTAATTGTCACCCCAAGTCATACATAATTTCTTACCTACAATCTCGAAATACTTCATGTGTTACATCACATTTTTTTTAATTTCAAATTATAACACATTTTCCATATATGTTTCAATTACTTATGTTTCTATTTAATGTAACGTGATATCAACAATTAATGCATTATTAGTATTAAAATGAAGGGTGTAATAAAAAAATATCAGTAAAAATTTTAAATTTTCAAGAGTACTATTTTTTGGGATTAAAAATAAAAAATAAAAAGTTGTAATTTTCTCGACCACTCAAAAGTACAAGAAATTCTTTAAAAAGTTAAAGGGACTTGGCCGGTCCTCAAATTCATAATTATTACTCATTTCAATGTGAATATAAAGACACAATGTAAATCTACAACAATTCAAGCAAAAATGGTGCCTTTTGAGTTATGACACAAACCTAACAGATCACAAGAATGAACCAATTGTATAAATGTATAATGGGTTGGTGTCTTCTTCTTCTTCTTTTCTTTTTTAATTTTTCTTTTTAAATGGGTTGGTGTTTTTAATTCAACAAGATTTTACCTTTCACCACCTGAAACAATGGCTCATGGCTGAGATTGAATATAGCTTATAAGCTTTATGTGGAGCCTCCACTATAGTTATTTCACTCTTTTTTGTCTTATCCTTGTAAAACCCAAGTGCTTGATCTCTAATCACATTAAGACATATTATCTTCTACCATTTTATTTTAGTAAAATATAATACCATTGTTTATGTTTCATCATTATATTATTTGAATCAATTTTCTTAACAATAAGAATAAAAATGGAGACTATTGGTTTTAAAATTGGAGAAATTAAATAAAATCAAGGTACATGTAGTAAAACTGAAAGTGGTGAACTGGTTAAAAAAATAAAAAAGTGACCATTTTGTATTTGGTACATTAGCTAAGATTTATTTATATTATATGTGTAAGTGCTCTCAAAACTTTTGGTTAATTTTATTCATACTTTTGATTTAGAATAGACTTGAACGGTGGAGGCTCTCTTAGTTAACTTATCACTCCTAATTATTATTATATTTATTTTTTGTGATTCAATGCAGCAGCAAATTAGGTTTTTGTGGGAGGAATACTATAATTGATTGACACCACATCAAATATAAAATAATAAAATAATTAGGTTTAAAAATATCCGTGCTACGGATAAAGCGGTGGTCGTACTTGTGCTCCCCATGCCGTTGGAAGCTTAGGCGAGTAGGCGTCACCTCCCAAATTCACCACTTATTCTTGTCCACCAAAGTGTTTATGCCACTAATCCACCTCCTATTTTTTTTAATCATAATTAATATATTTTTTTAGGAAATTTTATAAGCAATCACATTCTAAATATAATTAATAATTAATTATTCCTCGTTACAATAAATATAAATTATTTTGATTTCAATAACCTTTTGGATAAATAAGTTAACAGCGGAAAATTGCGGCACTACTCCCTCCGTCCCGCAAAGATAGTCTAGTATTCCATTTTCGTCCGTACCACAAAAATAGTCCAATTACCATATTTAACATATCATTAATTTTTCATTTCCACACATACCCTTAATTAATATTTTTGAGATACTAGTTTTCTACCTCGTAAGTTGAGAATTAATGATTACAATACAAAATTTTACTATTCCAATAACAAATATACTAATTTTAACACTGATTTTTATAATTATTAATTGATATTAATAAATTTAAGAAGGTATAATTGGAAAATACTAACTAATTTAATGACTTAACTATATAAACTATTCATTTCTTAATTTGTGTGAAATCAACCGCAGGACCATTATTTTGGAACGGAGGGAGTATAATTTAGTATTCAATGAGAAAATTAATATTGATATCTTAACATAGTTATTGGTCAGACTATTAGAATGTAGAAATATATATAAGTTTTGTCAATTCAAGCTGGTCAGACTATTAGAATGTAGAAATATATATAAGTTTTGTCAATTCAAGCTAGAAAGGTGGATCAATGGTGCATACTACGCAGACATTCTTAACTCTTATTTGCTTCTTGTCAAAAGGAATTTTATTGCTTGGCCATTGTTCACCTATCCTTGCTTTTCTATAAATGTATGAAAAGAAAAACACATTTTTGGTAGGTTTCTCATACTTTTTTTCCTTATAAGATGAGTGGACATGAAAGAAATATTATGAGGTTTAAATATTTCGATCACTAGTCGCTCGCTTGCGAGATCATCTCACTATAAAGTTTGTGTGATAGGAAACCCTTTGTTTTGTTTAATTTTTTTTTTAAAGAATGATATATTTTTAATCTTTTAAGTAATACTTTTATTACTTCAAATAATAACGGTTTTACCCAAATAATAATTATATAATCATTATGTTTTTTTTTTATCAAATGGTATCGAGGTCTCTATTTAGACAATAGTGTACGGTTGCGAAATAAATATTCACTTGGAGCATCACAAAATAATTATATATTTAAAACTTGTTAAATTCAGGACTCTTGATTAAAATCTACGTAATAAATAATAATAATAATAATAATAATAATAATAATAATAATAAAGGGTATAGAGAACTATGCCCCAACGCAATACCTTGTTCATTTGACGTCTCACCGTAAAATATACTCCCTCCGTCCCAATTTGATGATCTTATGGTTAGTTTCACACAGATTAAGAAATTGTTAGTTTATATAGTTAAGTTATTAGTTTAGTTAGTATTTTTCAATTATACCATTCTTGAATTTATTAATGTTAATTAATACTCATAAAAATCAGTGTTGGAATTAATATATTTGTTATTGAAATAGTAAGATTTTGCATTGTAATCATTAATTTTCAATTTACGAGGTATAAAAATAGTATTTCAAGAATATTAGTTAAGGATATGTGTGGAAATGAAAAATTAATAATATATTATATATGATAACTAGACTATTTTTGTGTGAGGGACGAAAATAAAATAGTAAACTATATTTGTTGGACGGTGGACGGAGGAAGTATTTTTTATTTTTTTAAGCTACTATTTTAGTTTAGTCCTAAATACATGCATCTACATTTACTACCATCTAGATTTGATTCTAGCATATCTAAATCCATAGTGAGGTACATGGATTACAATTTTCGTTATTATGGTAAATTAACACTTTAAAAAGCAAAAATAAATTTATTACACTTGTCATGATTTATTTCCAACCAACGAATTATTTTATTAGATACTGTAGTTCCCAACTCATACCTCAAGTCCCAAAAAAACAGAGTTTGAGGTTGTCTAGTCATCTGATGTAATATGTCATCATGTTAGTTTAAGAGACCACTCTTGAGGTTATAATTAATATTTATAAAAAAAAATTAATATATTATATTACAATAATTAATACATTATAGTACCGTAATTCTCCTTATATATTAATGTAAAATTTTCCTATTTAATGTGTTTGTTTGTCACGTTTTGTTAGTTTTAAAAAAAATCCGGTGTTTCGGTGTCATCCGAACCTAAAATATACCTAATTTAATATTTTGTAATATATTTTTATCTAATTTAATAATTTTTTATTATTATATATTTTTTAGTTAAATAATTTTCTTTTATTATATCTCACCTAATACAATATCTTACTTTTATTCTACTAATACAAAAATATAAATAAGTTATATTTAATTAGAAAAAATTTATATAAGTTGAAATAATTAATATTTATAATAAAAGTTGAAATAATTTTATTTTTAGAATTTCAAATATTCTATTTAACAAAAGTACGAGTTAAATAAAATTATTACAAAATGAAAATAAATAAAAAAATATAAATTAATTTTCTTATCTAATCATAATATAATTCATTGAGAATATCATTACAATTCATATGAAAAACTATTGTTACGCCAAAAAAGGAAAAAAAACAAAGAGAAACAAAAAAAATAAAATGAGTAATAATAAACTATTAGACTTAGGAAAGTAATATTAAATATATTATAAATCTCCTTATCTAATCCTAATATAATGCATTGATAAATAAATTATTACACTTAATGTCTGACGCAGAAAAAGAAGAAAACAAAACAAAAAATAATATTAATATAATATTACATATACTATAAGTTAGATATATGATTTTTTTTAATAGAATTAGCAGTACTTATAAATTTTAACTTTTTATATCACATATTCACATGCAACACGCGGGTGTTATATGTTTTATATTTTTACAAACTCAGTTTTTTACGGGTTTTCTTTCAAGTTGTATTTTGATATACCTTACAACTAATTTTGTGACTCCCGGGTAAAAATAATTAAAAATTATTTATTTTGAATACCAGTTTTACTGTAATTAGAACAAATAATACTTCGATTTATATTTACCATTTTCAATATTATTATTTTAATATTTTTAATGAATGTTACTCTTTTTCAAACCCGCATAATATGGGGTGTTAAATTAGTATATTATAGTACAAAATTTAATATTTCATTGTAGCGCGGTTATAGATTTATGAAAAATAAATACTTGAGAATACAAAACCCAATTCATCATAATATCACGTTAGATGATCTGATGGGTTGTGATTTATGAATCTGATATGACACAATTATTTTGCCAACACACACACAAACACATATCTATGTGGAGATCGAGCTAGAAGGTTAATGATGGCGGTTGCACCATCATCTTCTTATTTTCCAAAATTCATATAACCCTTTTCTATATAATTCTTAAATTTATATTAAAAAAAATTATAATGTTATTACATTTAAGATCTTGCTCTCTAAAAAATAAAATAAAAACATATTGATGCACCCAAAAAAGTTGGACAACTTAAAATTCGGATCGAATGTCGTCGGACCTCTTCTGATGGTTATTGAATGTTGTATCATCTTTGGTGCACCTCACCTTCAGATAGGCCGACCTGCAACATAAGGTACCAGAGTGCTCCTGGTGAAGACACTTTGACATTTAAGTTAGAATGTGAATATCAACCAATATAATCATGAACGTATGTAAAAGTGATTGTATTTAAAATAAGGGTATGAGTTCCTATTTATAAGAATAAAAACTTGAACACCAAGTAAGGAATCTCGTTCTCAGAAGGAAACTAGGTATCCTTATACCGAAAGAAGATATCATTACTTTCAACACTCTTTTCCTATTTTGAATTCTGAACCATAATAGTTGTTGGGCTTTGAAGGACCATTGTTCATGCACCACGACGTTCGTTTATCAGGCCAAACTACTCTAATCAGATCAATCTCCAACGCACTCTAGGTCGGGTGCTTTCGGGACGACCTAGCTGTATACGAGTTAGATGGCTTCATTCAGTGAGACAATTAGCTAATTCCAGGATAGACTTAGCCAACTACAGGCTAGATGTCTTCATATGCTCAGTCAAACTAGACTAACATTTTATGCCACATGAGAAGTCCCCCGTACTATGCTTGTTCGAATGATGATAGCGAGTAGAGTAAACTTAAAGAAGTAGAACAAAATTTGTGCTAGTATTCATCCTCTCACAAAACTCAACTTTGTTTCATTCTTATCAATCAACCATTAATAAAGGTAGGCTCGGATTCCTTGGCACAATCATAGGCTGCACAAACTAGTAAATACGACTCAATCACTAGGCAACTCATTGGCAGGAATCACCATCAAACCAAATCAAGACTTATGATTTAATCGCACAAAGTCATTTAATGACTTAATAAGGGAGCTCACCCGACCTAGTCATAAGCTGGGCAAGCTGGAGATCTTGTTTGATTTACAATTATCATCAAAAGTAAAATAAATCAATAATAAGTAGAGTACATCCAGTCCAGTTATGAGTTGTGCAAGCTGGAGCCCCCGATCTATAGTAGGGGAATGCCCCACCTCGAGAAATCAGTACCATTAACGCAACATCAAGTTACAAATTAGTTATACAAGAAATATCATCCGAATCAGCTACATGGGAAAGCTCATCGGTTTTAAATTATGCAATCCAAGAGACCCTTCTTAGCCTTGTTCACCAAATTAATCCAATAAAAATGGTAGCACATCTTGCCTAGTCATAAGTTGTAAAAGATAAAATCTCTTAATCGATTTGCAATTATTATCGGATCGAAAATAGTTTAAAAATGAGTAGAGCACACCCAGCTCAATCATAAACTGCATAAGGTAAATCCCATTGCTCGATCAGTAATTATCATCGGATCGGAAGGAGATGGGCAACAATAAGAGCACATTTAACATAGTTATAAGTTGCTCAAGCTAGGGCCGCTTGTCCGATCCGTAATTATCACCAACCTAAAAATGCTAACTTGGCAAGGCTTCACAAGAGGGGCACCCTTCCTGGTCTTGGATTCACCACCAAGCTAGTTGAGAACAAGGGGAGCACATTTAGCCTAGTCATAAGTTTCACAAACTAAAGCGCCTTTCCCGAACCCGCAATTATCACTAGACCAGAAAATACTCAATGATACAATTATTGCGGCCACGCATCAATTGGTACTAGCTCAACGAAATCTGTTCCAACCATTGACTTCAAGAGAACTCAGTTCTTTGTCAATAAGATTGTTCCATCATCTGAAGAATGGTCATCGGCTCCTCCTGCCAGATATAAGCAAGTGATTTACATATTTATTAAGCACTATGCCACACAGAGGTCAGGTTGTGGGGAGACCAAGTGGACCAAGTCATAAGTCTGAAATATATCTCCACCTATCTCTATGAGAGATAAGTAGGCATAATCATCAAGCTCATCATACATCAAGCAATTACATTCATATTCATACATCATAATTAATAAATCACAAGTAGTAAATAGTATCAAGCGTATAGAGCAGATCCACGATTTTTCAATTATGTAAGCTCGATATTTGATGTTTATCTTCAAGATACGATAATCATAAAATTACACAAATAGTCATATATTGGAACTCTTCACAGCATGGATTCAATTTTGACAAATTTAATCGAATATAATCAGATGATATGCAAATCACCATAGTTTACCCATCGGATCACGAAGCTCAGTTATAAAATTAACTAGTGCTTAACCCGTGCGATTCACGGAACAAATTGAAATGGATGGTGTAAATTCATTTGATGTAAGTGTAATATTATTGATTTATTAATGTAATATAATAATCTAAAATACTCAAGTCACGATTATTGGTCAACACAAGCAAATTTAAAATAAAGGGCGTGAATATACACACCTCGTTTATTTATTAGTTCACCCCACTAAAAATGTTAGCACAAAAATGTCAATATTATCCTTAAACCCTACACCCCCAAATACTTCATTTCTTCTCTCCACCACCACTCCATCCACCGCCCATCAACGTCGTCACTGCCATGGCCGCCGTCTATTGAAAAATATAAACAAAATATGCGCACATAAATATGCCGCCGCCGTGCCATTGAAGAAAGAAAAAGGAAAAAAATGTCTTGAAAAAAAGTCGTTCGAACCAAACTTCCGAACACAAAATATATGTTCAAAAATTGGATTTGAACACAAAATATAACTGCAAAAATTGATTCGTACAAAAAATACATGTTCAAAAAATCGATATGAACGTCCCCTTTAAGGCTAAAAAAAGGTTGTTCGAATGTTTTTTCGAACAACATTGTATTGTTCGATCGAAAATTTCAAACACATGACATATGCTCGAGAAACCAGAGACAAACACCTCTATTTTGCATCTGTTTCTTACCCTTTGCCGCCCAAATCCACTTACCTTTAACCACCCATCACCGTTTTTATTTCTTCTTGTTTGACGGTGGCAGCGACGGTGTGACGGGCAATGATAATGACAGAGTTGGAGTGGTGGTGAAGGCTTGAAGAATATGATGTATTTGGGGGTGTAGTATTTTTTTATTGGGGTGAACTCATAAATAGATGGGGTGTGTATATCCGCTCCCTGAAACAAATTAAAGGTAAATAACTCCACATTTATATATTATGAAACAACTTTTTGTAGACTACATAATACGTCAAATTATAGTTTAACTTGTTATGATCACATGTCAATAGTTTTAATCTCTCCCATTAAGTTAGTTGCGAAACAATCATATTAGTCACTTTTATTACAAATCATTCAGTCCAGCTCCTTGTTTAGTCTTTGTATTCAAAGACAAAGTGAAGATCTTATAATAAATTTAGACTTTTCTAATTATCGGTACCCATTTACTTATTTGTCGACATGTACCTCAAAGTTATCATTAGATTATGTTATAATTCAATCACATCAATCTGTTTGAGTACAACTTAAGAACAACCGAAAAACCTAGTTGTACTTTAGTCGTACTTTGTTGTACGCTTTATTTTAGATAATTTATATCAAAAAAATTATAAAATTATCAAATAAACCTTTAACCAATAAAAATATAATACTTTTAGTATAAATGTGAAAAAGAATATAAAAATAAAAAAATAAATACAAAAAATTGTATTTAGATTATAAATATATATCAATTAAATCAAAATTAAAAAAGTCACAAAAACCATATATATTATAAATAATATAAAATAAATTATAAAAAATTTTAAAAATAAATTAAAATATTATGAATTATAAATAATTGTTTAATAATAAGAAAAACAAAGAAATATTATAAAATAATAAAATAAATCATAAAAGAATATGAAATATGCTAAATATATATAATAAATATACTTTATATACAAATATTTATCAAATAATTAAAAAAGAAAACGAAGATAGTAATAGTTTAAATAATATAAAATAAATCTTATTTCACAATAATTCTATAGAATAAAATTAAAAATAATTTAAATTCTGAATAATCATTTACTAATTCCTAAAAGTAACAAAACACACAAAAAATGCTATAAATAATAAAATAATCAGAAAAATATGAATTTAGTTAAATAAATATYACCTATATGTTTTAATTCTAAATGGTTCTTAATAATCTCTAAAATGAAATAAAATATAAATATAAATATTATAATATAATATAATAATATAAATATGAAATTATTTTAAAATCAGATAAAAATATAATAAAATTATCATTAATTTCTAAATATTTATTTTAAAGACGTTGGAAGAATAATTTGGCGATAGTGATAAAAAAATCAAATAAATGTATAGAATTTAATTTTAAATATTTTTTTATCTATTGAAAGTTTATAATAAAATAATAACAAAGATCAAAAAATTATAAAATATAATAAAATAAATCTTAAAATATTTTAAAACAGAAAGTAATATACTTAATTAATGTTGTATTATAAAAAGTTATCTCCTAAATCTAGAAATAAATAAAATATAAAATTTTAAAAATATATAAAATACTAAAAAACTGAAAAAATCAATACTAAATAAATGAGGCATCGTATTAAAATTTTAATTGAGGGCCTTTGTATTCTATTTTACTATAGTTGTTTTTTTAAATCAGCCCAGTAAATTGACTCGAATTAGCCACTGAGTAATTTAACCACCAAGTTATCGAGTCAGTTGATGAACCCGATAAATAAATTAAAGTTTATATATAGATTTAAGTTATACGAAAGTAATTATATAACCAAGAGTAATAAATCATTTATATTTGGACTTCTAACTTTAAATACTTAAAACCATAGTAATTAGTCAGAAACTATTAATATACAAATGATCATAAATAATTATTTAGTTAAAGTTTTTAAAATAATGTATTGGATTCTTTATATTGTGCGATTATAAAATCATTTTTTTGTTCTACCCACATATAATTTTGATCTCAAATGTTAATCAAATAATTGTATAAAATTATTTACCTTTCACTTATGTTTATAATATAATTTTTTTTTTATTTTTTATGAATACAAAAAAGAAAAAAAGCGCCATTGTCAAGTTTGTGACACGTTCAGGGTCAAAGTTTGGGTAATCCGAGTTTTACTCGAGTCACATATAGAAAATTGTAAGATATGAAACTATTAGAATTGTCCTCGTATCACCTGGTCTAGTCAACAAATAAAATTATTGAAGAAAAGACAAGTTCTTGTTACCGATTATATATTTTTTTTGTTTTATTTATCTTCGTTGCATCAATTTTTTTGTTGTACTCATAATATTTTTTTTAGTTAACAAATTATTAACTAATTCTAAAAAAAATCAAATTGTAAATTTTTATATTTTGTTATTCATTTTATTTTCTTTCCAATTTGTTTATATTATATTATATTTTTTTGTAATTCTTGGTTTTTTTATTTTATATTTAGTTAATAATTTTCTATAATTTAATGGTACTTTTTTGTAGCTATGAATTCATATTTAATTTTATAATATTAGCAACTTTTTGATTTTTTTCTATTTTTTTTGTATTTATTAAATAAATATTTGTAATTTAATTATAAATTCTTATATTTATTTATAATAAAAATTTTTTTATTTGATATCATTTGACATATTTATATTTTAATTTACTTTTTTGATTTTGTAGATTTATAAACTAATTATTTAGATTTATCTATATATTATATATTTTATATTTATATTTTACTTTTCAGATTTCGTACACACACACACACATTGTAGTTATGTAGTTGATACAATTTTCTTCTATTTTATTTATATTTTTTTATCAATTCTCTTTTTTATTTTTAGATTTACTTAATAATTTTATATAATCTAATTATGAATATTTTAGTTAATTTAACTTATTTTATGAATTGTATCTTTAATTTTATTTGATTATTGAATTTTTGATTTTTTTTCATATTTATTAAATAAATATTTAGAGGTTAGTATTTTTATCTATATGATTTTATTAATATTTAGCATTTGAGAATATATATGTTTTACTTTTGCTTTTTTGGGTTTTTAAAATTTATTAACTAATTATTTACATATATTTATATATTTATTTTAAATCTTTTTTATATTTTATAATTTTTCAATAAAAAATTATATTATTTTTATTTATCTCAGATTTTATTTATAATTATACATAATTCTTCTATATATCTAATATTATCTTTACATAAATCATAATCTCCAAAAGAATATTTACATATATAAGTATATGAATAATATATATGTATACTACAAATAGTAAGTAAAATGTGCGAGAAAAATTTCAGAAATATTTTTAGAAATGCTAGGCTTTTTATATATATAGAGATATTTTCTTCAAAAAAAATTATATTATTTTTATTTTTCTCATAATTTATTTATAATTATACATAATTCTTCTATATATTTAGTATTTTCTTTACATAAATCATAATATCCAAAAGAATATTTACATAAATAATTATATGAATAATAGATATGTATACTGCAAATAGTAAGTAAAATGGGTGGGAAAACTTTAAGAAATATTTTTAAAAATACTAGATTTTATATATATATATATATATATATATATATATATATATATATATATATATATATATATATATATATATAGATTTTATGAAGTCTAACTTATCATCAAAATATAACCATTGTGCAATTATTCAGATAATAACATATCAAGAATTCTCAACTCTAGTAAGTGATAGGAGAATAATGTCATAAATTAAAATTATCAAAATGAGTCACATAATCTTCTTATGTTTCAAAATATTATCACAAAGTATTAGTCCTTATAGGAGGCTCAACTCACAAATAATAAGTTCATAAAATCAAGAGTTACTATATGAATAAATCAAGGTAATTAACGAGATCAATGTAGCCCACATCATAATCATCAATTGGGCAAATGAAACTATACTCTAAAATAGGAAATCACTAGATAGTATAGTCACATCAATCCATTATTGAAAAATAATCAATAAGGTCCAACTCATAGTCAGTAAAGGCCAATCTTCATGATGCAAGTTCATATATGTAATTCATCAAGAAAGTAGATCTTATCGATGTAATCGCCACTCAATTACGAATATCAATCAATCATAATTTAAAAGGGTAATTAATTAAGAAAGAAATACTTATCTTCCTTATAATGTCAGGTTAATTGCCCTCTTAAGTCAACTTTAGTTTACATTGTTCTTTTTTGTAAGTATTACTCTCATAATTCCAAACTCAAGATCGTAGCCTTTTCATCATAGCGACGTAAATTCATAAATAATCTTATTTCTTCTCCACAATTGAAGGGTTTTTGGTTCCTTGCCTCAATACAACAACTCGATTATCAATGGTTTTGATGAGAGTTGAATATTTTAATAGCTATCTATGCTTGCATGCAAAATCACATGTTTTAATGGTGTATTATATAGACTTTAGAGGCTACATGTGATTTTTCTTATTTTTCTCAATTCTTGAAAAATATTATACTTTTGATATTTTTGTTGTTTTCCATAGTTAAATGATAGGTTTTGAGATTTTCTGACAAGTGTTGACAACCACGAGTTAGACGACCACATAAATACACGAGGAAAAAGAGAAGAGAAAAAAAATTGTCAAAATGGGCTAAAAATAAGCACCTAACTTGTTGGTCGGGTTTGCAGATCGGGTATCAGACTGAGACTACACCTGACATGACAACAGACTTAACACCCGAATGGTTGATCAGGTGCTGAAAATATTGCGCAAGAGCGACACCCGACTTGTTGGTTGAGTGCGATGCGCAGACAATAATAAAATATCTACATATTTAGAATTTTTTGAATTCTTATAAATGCTCTACATCCTTGAACGTGAGAGGAACCTTAGAGACATCTTGGATAACGTATCTTATACACAAAAGTTCATATTGGACGAGATTGAGAGACTAAGGATGGAGAATTGACGCCCTTCCATCCACGAGACGGCAAGACATGGTTTCCCACAAGTTATCACGGCTTGAAACAGTTATCTAGTCTCTTTTTGTTTTTAGATTAGTTTGTTTAATGTTGTATAACATGATTAGTTTTAAATTATTTTTATATTTAAATTATTGATAAATATGTTACTCTCTCCGTCCCAACGTACCAGTAGTAACTTGTCTGCAAAAATATTAATTCTACTTACTTTTTTGTTCCTAAATAGCTTCCAAATATTTATTTACCAAAAAATTAAATTGAAATATACGACTCTTCTAAATTTAATTAAAATCTTTAATTTATATCAATCCTCTAATATTCAAACACCAATCATATGTGTATAGTTTGAGACAAACAGGTTTCCATCAAAATCATATAAGCTGCCACTAATTCATCAAGTCATATTGTGGTTTAGTAAAAGGCACTCGAATCACGAAATGGATGGTGGCCAACAACTTATTGTATCAAATATTTTTCTCTTCCCTTTTTTCTTTGTTTACTACCACTATCTTTTTGGTACATTTACTGTGTTTATTATGTTTTTTAATATTTTACCGAACATCCCGTGTTTATAACGCGTCCCCTTTATTTATTTGCTTTTTGACTAAATCTCTAACTAAGTTATTTAATCACAATATAAGTTGACTTGTTTTATTTTTCTGTATGATATGTACGGGTTTTTAATTCTTATTGTAGTGAATGTTGAGTCATCTAATATCGTGCAATATTATTTTTTTTACCTTAAAGAATAATTGTAGTAACATTGAGAAATTAAATACTCTTAAGCATATAACGTACGATTGACATTGAAAGAGGTCACAATCATATTATTAAGTGAGGATTATTATAAAATTCTTGATGATTTCCCATTGTTTCTTACATTCTAAACCAAAGGAAATGAATCAAAAATTTTGCAGCATAATAAGTAATAATTTAAATTTGGCGGGTCAATTAACAAGTCAGTTGTAATAATAATAATAATAATAATAATAATAATAATTGGGTAAAATTGCAATTTTGTTCCTCTAAGTTTAATTACAAGTTTGATGCATCATTAAATTGGATTCCACCGAACAAAGAAATCGCGTTTAATAGTGTTAATATATTAATATGTGACACGAACTTCTGATGTTGTGTTGGCATTATAAAATTGTTCTAATTTATAGACTAATATAAATGAGTACCCAACTTTTAATTGTTCTCTCCCTCAAAGTTAATGAGAAATTAAATTAGATAAATCTTACATGGGCCTAAAATCTCGCCAAAATTTTATAGTACATTTTTCCTATTTTCAGACATTTCTTCAAACGTTCCACGTGTTTCACATGGCTCTTTTTCATTTTTCGTGAACTTCTATAATAATTTATTATCTTAGGAATGTTCGGGAAATACGGAATTGAATTGTGAATATTAAATATTCGTATTTTTTAATATTTAAATTTTAAATATTTAATCAATAATTTTTGAAACATAATACTTATCTTATACTTATCATATTTACTATTTATTCTCTAATCTCTCTATTTTCAATCAAATCATGTTCATCCGTCTATCTATTAAATTTGAATATATACATATATCTATTATATATCAGGGCATTGACCATATACTCCTAATACTATCAATAACTCATTTATCTCTTTTTAGTCATATTGTGTCCTTTTTTTTTTTCTTTTAAATATAAATAAATATAATATAATAATATAAATCATCTACTTTTCATATAAGATTTGACATCAACAGTAAACGATTCTAAAACCTTACAATAAATAATAACTTTTGCTTCATATAATTTTCAATACCCTATAATTTTGAATAATATAATTTAGAATACAAATGAATCCTAATCCAAACGTGCTACTAGGAAGTGTTGAGCTAGCTTTTGGTTTGTGGAAAAGGAATGTATATATAACTGAGTTTTTTAAAGATCATCTCCAATGCATTGTCAATTGGAGTAAAATATTTGTCACATAAGCTAAAAAGTCTTATGTGTCAAAAAAATTTGTAGACAATATCTAGCCCACCATCTACAGACGGTAGACAGACGTTGGGTTAGACATTGTCTACTCTATATCTTTTCTAATTTTTGATCATGTTAAATTAATTAATTGTTTATTTCCTTCCCCTACAATCCACATTTAATATTGGAGAATTTTTTTAATTATTTCTATTCTATTTTTTATGTCATTGACAATGAATAATGTAGTATTAAAAATGCTCAAAAAGAATCGAAAGTGAAATTTATTTTGGCTAAATTTAACTCAAACATAGGATAAAGTGAAGCAACTGTAGTGGACTAGGGTGAGAATTAAAAGTGTAATATTTTGACAATGAAACTTAACCTTTATATTAGTAGGTTGAGCTTGTTGTGAATAATTTGTTTAGTGCAATTTACTTGAGTAATATAATTTATAATTTATAATTTATAATATCAAGCTTGATAATTTATTGAGCGCACACAAAAATTAAATACTAGAGCACCTCCTTGTATAATCCCACCAGTCCGCTGATGGAAATGGACTTAGTACCAGAGATATTGGTGGTATTTTGTATCTTTTATTTAGTTTAGAGGAAATAGATATAACTTGTATTAAAGATAAATAAAATAAGTATTGGTTTAATAATCCTAGACTATTGGTTTAGCCTACGATTCATTTGGTGCCATTTTGAAAGGCCCAATAATCTCTTTGTAGTGGGCCAACTTCAAATTGGCAAAATGCCAAAGTTGGTAACCGTGTTTCTTTCTACTTTCTAGACTATTTGGTTAATATTTGTGGGCAACCCTATTTATTTTCTTCTGTTTAATCAAGTACAATCTATAGCCTTTTTATTGTTATTCTTCCTAAGTTGCAGTCTGCATTTTGAATAGTTATAGGAATTGAATTTAGAAAAAACAGTTGAAATATATGGAAATAAGATATTTTCTTTGAGAGAACACCACTTGATGGATTAATGGTTGTATAGTTTAATTAATTGAGCAACTTGCCGAATTTTAGAAAGAAAAAATATTAAAAATTAATCTTATATAGCAACGGGATTAATAAGTGGATTTATCTTAGAAGACAGACAACAATTATTAATTTGATGGTGGGACCAATACGGTTCACATAATAAATATAGGTTTATTTATTTGTATTGGAAATCCAAGATTTTTACAATCCATTCAGAACTTTAAATACAGCTTACTTATTTGTATGCACTCATATTTCCTACACTGCCCTTCACAATGGGGAAAATCTATGGATAGCCAGACCTAATTCAAAAGATAATTTAAAAAAAATAAAAAATCTGAAGTCACAAATCTCAACAATTATGAGGTTTTGAATTCAAACCACAAGAAAAAAAAGGTTGTGATTTTTAATTTGAGGTTGTAATCATATAACTGATGTATTGATCAATAAGATATAAAGTTTGACATTAAATTTTAAAAGATATCGATAGCAATGTTATTAATAATAATCACCGAGTAAATCTGATTACAGTTGATATATGCACGAAAAATTCTTTTAATTCGGGCCAGTGGGCCATATATATGTAAGTAGTGACCACACATTCAGAGAATGTTAATGATCTTTAACTCTACTTAATTTCATGTATTGATCATTTTATTGAATTCTACATATATATAACGTCAATTACTATAGATGTGCATTAATAATAAGCATAAGAAATTCTTCAAAATTGGTATAGGGGGAGCCACTAGTATATTCTGAGCCACTAGCATATTCCTACACGTTAGGGGTTTGCTAAAGATGTTTAACTGGATTTTCATGCATTCATCATTTATTTGTAAGAAATGAACTAAATACAACAAACCTTAAATTCTAACACACAAATTAGGTAACATGATATAACTATTTCCAAACAGAAAAAAAAAAAAGAAAGAAAGAATAAAATAAAATAAAACCTAGTTACTATAAAGTCATGGCTAAAAATATTTTTTGAAAAATAGAATGATTATTATCATCCATTAACAAATATTATTTTTTTTGGGAAATTCCCATTTTATACACATTAATCTCACTTAATTGTCATATAACCACCTAATTAAAATTCATTCCATTTAAGTCAAATATTTACCATTCAATCAAAAATCATGATATAAATTGTCTACAATACCCCTCATTTTATTGTTTTTTAATTAAAAGGAATACAATTAATCCATACAACTGTATATCACTGGATTTATGTAAAGAAAGTTAATGATTTGAATTTATGTTTCTAGTTGATTTCCCATTAGTTTTAAAGTTTATAATTTAATAATGTTTTCAAATATATTACATTTGTAACAACAGTAGGCGTGTTATTTTACAAAACTAGCAGCTTGCTTTTTTAATAAAATATTCGCACATTTAAATAAATAGTCATGTTTTTTTAAAATAGTATAACTTTAAAATAATATAATTATAAATATTTTTTGATCAATGAAAATTCAATTGGTGTTGTTGTGTGTCCATTGCCTATTTGGAAGAAACTCATACCATCACCAAGATATTTATACAGTATAGTATGCAATTAAAATATAGTTTTAAATTCACAATGTAATATGAAATTATATTTTTCAAATGAATAGTATTAAATTTTGTTTTGCAAGTGACTAGAATTATGTAATTATGAAATTATTAAGGAATAGTAGTATGAAGTTTTACGTGTAATATGAGATTCTACTAGCGGCGGCGGGTAGTATGAAATTAATAAGTAGTATGGATTTTGTAGAATGAAATTAATTAATTAGTAGTATGAACTTTGTAGTATGGAATTAAATTAGTAGTATGGATTTTGTAGTATTAATTAATTAATAAGTAATATGAATTTTTGTAGTATGAAATTAATTAATAAGTAGTATGGATTTTGTAGTATGAAATTAAATTAATATGAAGTATTATGGATTTTGGTTAAATAGTGTCGGGCATGGATTTTAGTTGAATGGTGGGTAGTATGATATAAGTATAAAATAATATGAATTTTTGTTGAATTACACTTTAAAGGAAAAAAATATTAAACAATAAAATTAGTTAACAAGGTTAAATTAGTAATCTTAAGTAGTATTTTAGATTAAATGGTAAGTTAAAATATCTATGAACTATTTGGAATGATATATTTACCCATAGGAGCATATGGTCAACGCCCCTTATTTTTTAAAGAATTAATATTTTATTATATTTTGGTTTTATACATGTGTGTGTACGTATATTCGAATTAGCCCTAGGTAAGTAAAAAATCGAAGCTACTCCCCAACTTGCATACCACGATCATTAGGTAAACTGTATTAGATGTGTGTGTGTGTTTTGTGAGACAATAACTAATGGTACAAAATAAATTTCGAAATCACTATAAATTTATATGGGTAAAAACATGGCCAGCGCCTCGTTTCACTGTTGCCGTAAAGTGGAAAAACATTTGTTAATTAATGTATTTCGAGTATACCCCAACTTTTTTGTGAAGTGAAACTTGTTGGTATTTAAAAAATATACATATTGTTTTGTTTCTTTTCTTTCTTTTTTTCCTTTTTTTTTTGGACAATCGTTATTGCATACACTAATTCAATATGCATGTAACCAAGTTTATTTATATAATAATAATATATAAATACACTCATGCATAATATGTTTGGGCATCAATTTTTTCCTACGCGTAACGGCATATATTATAATTTAATATGTATAACATTATAAATTAAGCATGGGGACTATATTAGACACAATTTGCAGTCAACGAAAATCGACATATAATAAATATTTCGAATTAAATATGCTAACTTGCTATATGACCTCATTAGCACGAAACAATGTAATAAACCAACACCAGATGATCATGCTGTTGATATGTGGCCTCAAGAATTTTGCCAAGCGTAAAAAAAAAATAAAAATTAAAAATGTATGTGCATGCTAGAACATTTTAAAAGTTTATATAAGCTAATACATGCATTATATCTTAATTTGACATATATTAAATTAAATTGTTTATCTGATGCGCAAAATCTTATGTCGCTATTCACCAGAAAAAAAAAAATACTATAAAAAGCAAAATTCATATTAAATTTCATATAATACAAGTTCGATGTGTGACATGCCTAGCTAATTAATTGGAGAAAAATTCTCGAGTTAGCTACAACAAATTAAATTCGCGTTCAAATTGAGGCTAGCTAATTAATGGTGAAATGAATCTTTAGACTCAGAATTTGTATTCCATGTTATATTATGTTATGTATTCCACTATCAATCACATTTCAAAGAGTTAAAGAGGTGTCAGCTCCGGTGTGGCCATCCGAGTGTTATATCATGTATTGGAGTTCACATGAGCAAGATGAATATATCACACACAATAAATCAATGCAGAAAAGTATATGTCCAATAAATAATAGATAAATGTATGTAAATATATAATCGCGTTAATTAAAATTACAATATACATTACATCAAACATATTAAGATACACATCAGTATATATAATTACAAGTTTTGAAAAAAATATATTTTATCAAGTACTCTCAATAATTATATAAATTGTCAAATCATTTAACACTAAATATATAATTACAAGTTTACACCCTACTAAAACAAAATATTAGTATAAATAATATAATAATCATATTAATAACCACCGCCACCCCTGTTTTTGCAATGGCGATTTTTCCGCGACCACTCAACGAAAAGTATTTTTTAGATTTATCTATTTTCTTGCCAAGAATTTCTTTTAGACCAAGAAAACATAAATAAAGAAATTATTGAACGTTAAGTGATAAATTCTTTACTATAAATGAAAGAAATTATGTTCAAGCAAGCAAGTATATGTAATGGTTAAAGTAGTCTATCCATCGCGTATAGGCTTTAAGTTAAGGTTTTGGTATTAGATCCACAATTAAAAAAGTGTTCATGATTGTTCCAGAAGAAATGAAACAAAAGATATGGTAGAACTAGGACAGTTATTGTACGGGTCTACCAAATGCTATATGCAAATACGCGTAATAGATCGAAATGAAAATCATGAGCCATCCCATAATAAAATCAGTTATTAATGAAACCTTCTTCTCGGTTCCTTCTTCTTCCATAACCTGAGCTCGGAGAAGGATGGGAGCAGAAACATTCACTTTAAAGTGAGAAGTTATTGGACATTAAGTAAGATTTTTTTTTTTCCGAACATAATAAAGTAAGAAATTTTCTACCATTTTGAATCTAAAGTAAAAAATCCCACTGTATAAATAATATCAATAACCACCACCACCACCATCCCACCTGCCACTGACGACTGTTGCCCGAGTTTATTTTTTTTTATTTGGACCAAGAATTTTATAAAAATAAAGTAATAAATCTTTCTAACCTTTTCGAATATAAAGTACGAAAATTATTAAAAATTAAAGAAAATAACTTTGCTATCATCAAAATAAGAATATTTTCATATCAAGTAAGATATATCTGTTATTGTATTAAATAATAAATACATAAAGATGATTTGTTATCAAATAGGATTTTTTTTAGCAAAAAAGTATGTTTAATATGTAAGAAATACATAACAAATATGTACACATAAAGTAAGAAAATTTGCAATCACATAAAATACTTATTGTCATCAAGTAAGAAACTTTCGAATATATAGTAAGAATTTTTTTTGCCAAAATAATTTATAAAACAAATATTGGCGAAAATTATTTTCTGGTGATTGGAAAAACAAAACTGGGAGTGGGGAATTTTCCGACATCACCAACAGCCACCCTGCTGCCAATCCAATAAAGAAATTGAATAATAACGATGGATGAATTTGTCAATAAAAGACCAAATATGCCAAATATCTTATTATTATTATTATTATTCTTGATATTTGTTTTTTAATCGTAAAGGTATTGTGGTATTTTCATGTTCTAATTCTTAGTAATTAATAAAAAAAAAANAAAAAAAAACTATTCCATCTGTCCCAATTTGATAGTTTTACGGTTGATTTCACACATATTAAGAAATATTAAGAAATTGGTAGTTTACATAGTTAAGTCATTAATTTAGTTAGTGTTCTCCAATTATACCCTTCTTGAATTTATTAATGTCTATTAATACTCATAAAAATTAGTGTTAGAATTAGTATATTTGTTATTGGAATAGTAAGATTTTTCATTGTAATCATCAATTTCAATTTACGAGGTAGAAAATTAGTATTTTAAAAATATTAATTAAGGGTATGTGTGTAAATGAAAAATTAATGATATGTTAAATATGGTAACTGAAATATCTTTGTGGGACGAACGAAAATGGAATAGTAGACTATCTTTGTGGGATGAAGGGAGTATTAATTTAAGGAAAAATTCCCATTTACTACCAAAACATAAACTACAACTACCATATAATTCATTAACTTTATTTATTACCATATAACCCAAATACTTCCTATTCAATCAAAAACTACTTTTAAAATATCAAGATTACCTCTACATCTTAAAAAACTATTATATAAATATAAGGTAAATGAGTTTGATTTGGAATTTTTAATTTTTAATTTTAAAAAGAAAACAGTCTAGGTTCATTCTCACTCTCACCCACAAATAGTCTAGGTTCAGTCTCCCTCTTAAAATTTTGAAGTGTAGAATATAATTTTCCAAAAATTATGAAAGTAGTATGTAATTCTCAAAATTTGTTAATTTTATGAAATTTTCAAAATTTTCTCAAATTTTGCTAAGTAGCATGTAATTTTCCAAATTTTGCTAAAGTAGTACGTAATTATTCAAAATTTGTTATGTAATATGTAATTTTACTAAAGTAGTATGAAATTTAACGATGGCGACTGACGTCGTTGGTAGGTAATTTTGCCAAACAGTATGTAATTTTGTATGAAATCACACGTTGTAGTACAAAGTTTTAGGAATTAGTATGAAATCACAAAGTGTAAGTATAAAAATTTAGGAAGTAGTATGAAATTTTTGGGATGTAGTATGTAATTGATTAATAATGATATATTATTATTCTTGTATAATACTTTGTATTAATTAAGAAATTAACATTCCAATAGATTATTTTGGATAAAATAATTTTCTAATAATTTATATTAAGATTGTCCCTTAATTTAAAATTAGATACATAACTAATTGAGAGATTGCCTTTATAGTAAAATACCGTAGGAAAAATAGAATAGGAAATCCAAATACGTCGTGCTGGCCAAGCGTGTTCCACTAGAGCCACTAATTAACATACAAATATCTAATGTCCTTAATTTTTATTTTCCATGCACTAGTGATTAGTCTCACACTATATAATACTCGCACACTCAAAACTCAAAATGCCCATCAACGGCATTTCCAAGCATTCAATGATCATAACTTGTAACAAACCAGAAGAACAAAAACTTGTTTTTGCTCTTTTTTTCTTTTTTCTTTTTTTATAACCTACCACCAATATAAATAAAAATGATGGCTGCTGCTCCGAGTGAAGATGACGTCAGCAAACCTACCGGAAAGGTTGAGGGAAACAAATTGTTCTCAATATTCCGACGATTTGTGTCATCTCTTAAGGAAAATATTATGGGAGTTAATAGTAATAATGTTAGTGATGCGAGGAAAGTAATTCATGGCATCAAAGTTGGGATCGCTTTGGTTACCGTTTCACTAATTTATATGGTCAATCCCATGTTCAAACAAGTTGGCGAAAATGCCATGTGGGCTGTTATGACCGTTGTCGTTATGTTCGATTTCTATGCAGGTTTGTGTCTCTATACTCCATGTATATATATGCATGTAATAATATCATATATGTTGTATAACTTTTGCTTTCAAATCATTTTTCCTATTTATTTTTAAAAAAAAATGATACAATCATTATATATATAAAATTGCATGTAATTAGCTATATGTGTGTGTGTTTATTATTTTAAGGAATTTTGAATATTTAAATATATATGTGTATCCATTTTAATTTGATTAATTAATTAATAACAAGTTGTTTTTTATTTTTTGAAATATATGCGCAGGTGCTACATTAGGGAAAGGCATAAACCGTGTAATTGGGACACTATTAGGTGGAGTTATAGGGTGCTTGGTTGCAATTTTAGGTGGTGAAATTGGAGGGATTGCCAAACCTATTATCATTGCTTCTTCAGTCTTTGCCTTTGGTAATTATCTATCTTCCTTTTTTTTTTAATTACTATTATTAATTTCTTAAATCAATATCTCTAATTGTGAGATTCAGTTTTGAAAAGATAATTGTGCATGAAACATTAGTTAGTGAGTGATTAGGAGTCCCACCACTCAAGTATATATTTTAACGATATAATTAATTATGATGCAATCTTTTATAATAAAAATTTATATTATTATTATTAATAATATTATAATTATAGTTGACTAATAATGTAGTATATGGTGTAGGTGCAATTGCAACATATTGTAGGCAGGTGCCAAGACTGAAGAAGAGGTATGACTATGGGTTCATGATTTTCATCCTTAGCTTGAGCCTGGTGGCGGTCTCCGGCGAGCGGGCCCAGAAGGTGGTGGAAGTGGGGCGGGACCGCATCGCCACCGTCGGAATGGGTTTTGCCGTTTGCATATTTGTTAGCTTGTTCATCTGTCCAATTTGGGCAAGTAACGAACTTCATGTGTCCACCGCGTCTAAGTTTGAGAAGCTCGCAACCAGTATTCAAGGCAAGACTAATATTTAAAATACATAAAAAAAATTAATTCAAATCGAATATATATTAAAGTCAATATTTGAATAACATGTTTTTCTTGGTTATTTATATAGGATGCTTGGATGAATACTTTAAAATGGGTAGCGAAAAGGAAAATCAAGAATCAGATGGCAGTGCTAATTATACCCAAGCTTGCAAAGCAGTTCTTAACTCAAAATCCAGTGATGAAACACTGGTAATTAATTAATTGATTAATTAGTTATCATTTGCTAATTATATATACTCACTTTAATTGAAATATTTATCATTACTATTATTATTATTATTATTATTATTATTATTAATTCCTCTCTATATATGTATTGGCATTTTATTAATAATGAATTTATAAACTTGGCAGGCAAATCATGCAACATGGGAACCTTGGCATGGGAGGTTTGGATTAAATTATCCATGGGACAAATATTTGGAGGTTGGAGAACAACTAAGAGAACTTGCTGCAATAATTTTTTCTTTGAAAGGGTGTCTTCAATCACCCAAACAGGTATATATTGAGACTCAATTTTATTACAAATTTAAATATTATTTCAAAAAAATTTTATCACTTATTCTAGTTTTATTTTTACTTATTTTAAAAAATTATAAATAAATTTATGGTAATAAGATAATTGAGGGTGTATTTGTTAAATATTTATAATTTTGAACAGAAACTCTAAATTTAAAACGACAATTAAAAAGAAACGGATGGAGTATCTATTAACAACATGTCACTATTTAAATACCAAAATTTTGAAATTAAAAAAAAAAAAAAAAAAGTCCCTTTAAAAAACAGTTGTCTTTCAAAAGATAAGTATTGTTTTTTTTTTTAATTTAAACTCATTTTCTAAAATTGTTAGTTAATTAACGGGTTTTATTATTATTTATTTTTAAAATCAACAGCCACAGCCAATTCAAAGGCAGACACTGAAAGACCCTTGTGAGAATTTCATGCTAACAATTGGATGGATATTGAAAGAGCTTGGAGAGAGCATTGAGAAAATGGAGCTATGCAAAAGCAAGGCTTTGATTAATCCGAAATTACAATCCCTGGAATTACAATTGTGCCCTCGATTCTCCTCTTGCAAAACAGAGGATTTTGAAAGTGATGAGGATGTTGCTGCTGTTGCCACCTTCAATTTCCTGTTATTGGAGATTGTGGCCAAAGTTGAAATGTTAGCTCTAAAAGTGGAGGAATTAGGTGAAGCTGCAAATTTCCGAGTCAAGACTATTGATGTATAGTATACTAGTAAATAACCCGGAATCGTAAATAGTTGAGAAAATTAATATTATACTTTGGAAAAAATATATATAAATTTATATAACTGCGCATGTCAATTTGTTGACAACACAATGGAACAGGGCGGGCAGTCGATCGGTTCAGCCTAAAACTGAATTAAAAAAAATGAAAATCGAAATATTTATAAAATTATAAAGCAAACCAAACTGAAAATAGTTTAAAACTAAATAATCGAACCCAATTAATAAAAAATAACACTAAGTAAAAATATTTCACTTTTTTGCTCACATCTACACAATGGCACCAAGTATCACAAAAATTTATTAGTGCATTATAAAATATAATTAAAAGATCACAATCAAAAAAAAGATGGATTTCACTTTCGTTACTTTGCATGTGAGGTGCGTAAAGCAAAATGATTTACACCCGTATTCGTTCTTGGATTGTTAAATCATGATCCAGTTGGCAACAATTAAGACAAGGCCCAATAAGTTTGAAAATGTCTTGATCAACGTTACATTTGAGATGCACTTCTTCTGGGCCAATTTAAGGAGGCACAAGTTGCTTAAAATCCACTATGTTCCAATGAAATATTTTGTATATGAAATTACCTTTAATTATTACATTTTTTTGGTCTCATATATATCCACACTCTTTAAAAATCAATTCATCACTATTTGACTGGATTTTGAACTCAAGTAAAGGCCCAGTAAGTTTGGTAGCCCTTTTGGTTCTATGTAAAAACAAAGGAATTGAACATCAGTTAGTCAAATTCAATGGTCAAAATCGTTTGTAGCACAAATCATCTCATCTTATCATATTCCGAGAGATTTTTAAGTCTGACAAAAAATATATGCAAGAGCTGCAAGAATAATAGCCTTCACTCGTGTATTCTAGCCATCAGACTAATAATATCTCCATAGTTCGACACCTCACATACGTGCAAGCGCCCGAGCCCTCTGCGCAACTTCAGCATCGGCATCACAACCCTCCATCGCTGCTGACGTGTCATTCAGGAGCAATAACACCACAAATTCTACTGTTTTCTACTGAATATACAAGGCGAATGTCATGTGTACAATGATGACATTATACAACACATGTGGCAAGCATTCCTCCCAGTTAACTGAAAATACAAGGTAAAATTACCAAAATTGCCCCTTAGGTTTAGCCTTACTAAAAAACAAAAATTACAAATACCCCCTTATAATATTATAAACATCTCCCCAGGGGTGCGAATTGCAAAATAAAAACAAATGCAAGAGGTAATTGTAATTTTCAAAACATAGTTGGATTTCCTTTTTAGGGATAATTACAAAAAAGTAGCCATGAAGTTTGACCTAATTACAAGAAAACAAACAAAAACAGCTAAATTTAAAAATTACAAAACATACCCCTGTGATTTACTTTTGACGAACATTTACCCCTTAAAAAATGCTCTTCACATTTATAACGGTTGGCGTTAGCCCCCTGAATTTGAACATTGAATCAAACATCAAGGGGTATTTTTGTAATTTTGAAAGTTAGCAGGGTTTATTTGTAATTAGGTCAAACTTCAAGCCCCCCCCCAAAAAAAATTATGACGTACCGAGTGCGGTCAGTAATTTCCCGTAACAAAATCGATCAAACGAGCAAGATCATATCAAACGCGTCCGTTAAAAATATCCCGTCTGACGAAAACCGCATAGAGGAGTTCGTTCCAAGAATCGGGGACGCCAGGTAGGCACCAATGACTGCAGTCTTGGCGATGGGGTGGGGCCGGTCCGTCCGTGGGCCCCAAATAAAACAACGAAGCGTGGGCATCTTTTCTCCGAGACGTCATACTGGTCACGTTTAAAAAATCTATGTTTCCCGATCGAAGATGTTCCGATAAGCCATGAACGGCAGCTCTGAACTCGGTGTACGTTTCGGAGGGCAATGTTCGAGTGCTCAAGTCGGGCATCGTCTCTAGGTGACAGCTACCTCCAGTTTTCCAGTCACCGCCGCTGTAAAAACGGAAATGAATCACATATCTCTCAAATTATTATTTTTATTTTCACTTATTCATTTCCTGATCTCAAGTTAAATTTATTATCCCCTGAATCCAATATATATTATAGTGTGGTTAAAAAAAATTCTTAAGTTTGTAGCTTAATCACACAAAACACAATAATCTTTGTAAATTACAAATCTACCATTCAGGTTTCTGTTTGTTTACAAATACCCTTTTTCTTTTTCTTTTTTAAATTAGCAAAGTCACATAGCTCTCAAATAAAAATTTATTATTATCCTCTGAATCATACATCTAAATTAGCGGACAGATTAAAGAATGGCTAAATTATTAAAAATAAGTATACATCTAAATGTTGTAGCAAAATCACACAAAAATCCAATCATCTTTGAAAATTACAATTTTACCCTTCAATTATTATTATTATTATTATTATTATTACCACTTTAAGGGAATTCAGAAAAAACTCGAAGGTGGTATTTATAATTATCCCTCAAAGAATTTCGTCAAAATGAAAAATCCGGCCTCAGGCTCCATTTACTGGCGTCTATTATTTCTTTCCAATTAACTAGTCAAAAAACAGATGGAAATAGAATAATGGACATTTTAATATTTTTTTTGAAATTTATTTATGCATTGAAGCTGATTAACGGGCAACGGAAAATGAGGAAAACATAGATACCTGAAATGCACGGGAGCATAAGCTCGGTAGATCAAATGAGTCTTTGACAAATTTACTTCACGGTTAATCCAGTCGGTCAATGTCTTCATCGACCTCAGAAGGGCATTTTGGACACTCATCTCCATCTTTATATATGCCCCTTCTTGGAAATAACAGCCCCTGATACACCAAGACATATATTTACTTAAGATTCAACTGTTGTTTTTTGTTATATCAATCCTGTTTTTAATTTCTTTTTGGCTTTTTTCTTATTAATTTTTTATTACAAAAAAACCCAGACATCTTTGTAAATTACAAAAATACCCCTGAGATTTTGTTTCGTCCTGTATTTACCCTTCATAACTTATTTTAACACTGAATTGAATCAAGCCTTAGGGTTTTTTTCTTTCTTTTTTTTTTTGGAGGGGGGGGTTGGGGTTTGTAATAAGGTCAAACCTCAAGGGCACCTTCAGCAATTACCCCTAATTTTGAAACAAAATAATCTCAAATGTAAAATTTTGTCCTTTGAGGCCGTACCAATAACGTTAAAAAAATATAATAATAAAAAATAAATAAAATAAAAACAATAACTAGGAGAAAGAAACAATACACTTTGATGGTCTTTTCGTAATTCCACCAATGGCCCGTGTTGAAAACCAGCATATTCGCGCCCTTCCACTGCCAAGCGCTCCAATCCATTTGATCCAGCTTCAAAGTCATCTTCACGTTTGGAGGGGACCCACTAGGCGCTCGGCTTTGCAACACTAGAAACGGAGCCCTGTAATACTCGACGGTGCAGTTATAATCCCTAAACTTGAAAATCAACGAGCCCGAGTGCTTCGTGATCGGGCTCCCATTCACTTCATATATCGATGTCTTATTTGAAACGGCTGAAGATAGCATGCAAAGTAGAGATTCCCATTGGTTACGTCCGATTGAGTCTCCGACAAAAACGAGCCGTTTGTCTCGTAATTTCTCAAGCATAATTTTTGCATTAAATCTGGAAAAAGAAAAAACTTAAATTTCTTGAAATATTATGAAGTTGATTTTCGAACAAAGACTTCATCTTGTTCGACTCGTGCGTCAATCATCCAAAACAACGGCTAAATATGACCATAATTTTGCTTTTCGAGCGAATTTAAGTTCTGGAAAATAAGACACAGATTAATTACTATAAATGGTCCCAATCTGGCTGCTTAGATTTTGAATAAACAATTTCCCGAAAATAGAAACAACACTTTTTCACTAAATTGGCCACAGCAATTAGACTACCATTAGTACAAAAGCAAGCAAAAACAAACCTCATGCTGCTAAAATCAGGAAGTTGGTAATTTTTTCCTTTTTCCAAAAAAGGAAAAAATATCAGGAAATATTAATTTTCTGAATTATCAGCTACCTAAGAATAGCACCCTAGCAAGAAAATCTTTAACCTAGTAAATAGGGGTGGCAATTTCAAATTTATATCATAATTACCTCAATTTTATTTTTGTTAATTGAACTCATAATAAATAACGCAATCATGCGATTAAATAAAAAACGCATAATCATAAACACACCAACACATTAGAACCAAATCATCTCTCTCGCCAAAAAAAATAAAAAAATAAAATAAAATTGAATAACACAAAATAATAAATAAATAAATTCAAGAAAAACCTGGGCAAATTGCAATGTTTAGGTTGCCAACGCCACTTGGTGTAGAAATTATCAGGCCTGCCATTTTCAGTACACCTAAAGCCCTCATCCAAGAACATGCAATCCTGCGGTTGGTAAAGCGGATAACTTTCATCCCAAACCCAATCCCCTTCAAATATATCACAATCACCAGCGCCGCCCATTTCAAGAAACCCCATCTTCGCTTCTTTCAAAGAGGACCCATTTGATTTAAACCAGGTCACCAGAAATAACTGCCCGTGCAAACCATTCACAATTTTGTAATCCAACAAAAACAGGCACAAAATCACGAAGAGGCTGAAGAAAAAGCACCCAAGAACGCCAGGACTAGGTTCTTGCGACTTCAAGAACTTGAATTTCTTGAGAAAATCCAAGTGGGTCATTTTTATTTTTTTATTTTCTTTTAATTTTCAACAGTTGCTGTGTTTTTTCTCACTCATGCCTTGCTTTGGGCAAAAGGGTTCTGACTAAAAAGTACAGAAACAACTTCGAATTTGAAAAGGTTTCACCTTTAGACGGTGAGAATTATTTCTTGATTTTTTTTTTAAAATAAAGTTCCCTTTTTTTTTTTTTTTTAAATTGAGAGTGATTAAGAGAAGAAAACAAGTGGAAGATGGTTGATTACGATAAGAAAGAGGACAAGGTAGGAACTTAGTGAAATGTGGACCTAAGGCATTGAAAATGGGATTAAATGGGGATATGTTTCGGACTCGGCTTTACATCCCAAACAGTAGAGAGAGAGAGAAAGAAAGAGAGGGGATTTGGAAAGGAGATAGGACAGAGTTAGAAGATGTGAAGGTGGTGGACTGGGATGGTGGGGCCCCTCACAAAGACAAACATTCATGGGGATAAAGCGGTTTCTTAATTCACTTTTTTCTTCATTTTCTCCGTTTATCATGGAGTTTAAATTTTAAATTTACTTATTGTTGTATAAGCTGAGGGTTGGGGAATTTTTCTATAGAATCAGATAGGGCTCCATTATGGAGCCCTATATAACACATGGCATTCATCCCACCGTGCA
Source organism: Phtheirospermum japonicum (assembly GCA_014905375.1). NCBI lineage: Eukaryota > Viridiplantae > Streptophyta > Magnoliopsida > Lamiales > Orobanchaceae > Phtheirospermum > Phtheirospermum japonicum. The sequence continues at coordinate 156,173 of BMAC01000504.1, forward strand.
TTTATAAAAAAAGGAAGGAAAAATAAAAAGAAAAAAATGATTAAGGGCTCAGATGAATGCCATGTCATTTATAGGGCTCCATAATGGAGCCCTATCTGGTTCTGTAGAAGAACCGGAGGGTTGGGTTTGGAATTTGTTTGAGCTTCATTTAATCAAATTAGATTTGTGTAGCATATATTTATTTCACTCAGACTCACTTTACTGGGTTCTAAATCTTTGCGTTCGTAATTTTTAAGATTCAAAATCTTATGCTATAATTATTATTATTAAATGTATGTAGTATGATGTTATGGTAAAAGAGAGGAATATGTACGAGTATGATACCATAATATATGAGTTAGTTTAAAATTGTTGGTCGAAGATTTAAACTAGATTGGATAATGACACTGAAAAAACTAAGAGAACACCCCAATATAAAAAATCATTAAAATATCTAAATTACGGAAATATTAAAATCATTAATCAACCATGTGTTCGAAACGTAATGTATATATTTACAATAACAATAATAAAATAATAGTGAAAAAAATGCAGAAGGGAGTGTATTTATAAACTTGCAAATAGACATTTCTGAGAGAAAATAGTAATAAATTAAAACAAAAAGTGATTTTGGAAATGCGAAGAAAAATGGAACCCACCACTTTTTTATGCCTATTTCTCTCGAAAAATATACATAAAAAATAGGTATTACAATGCTCTAAATTTACAATTGATCAAACAAGTTGAGTTGTCCCAAGAAACACGAGCACTATTTTATTAAGGAGCTTAGTTTCTTTTATTGAAAAGTGGGATCGGTTGGTCAAAAAATTAAACATGCTCTGTTTTCATTACTAAAGCGATCGAGAGATTGTTTTATTTTAGCTGCAAAAACGTGGTACAATAAGTGTACCAAAGGGGAGGTGTGGTGTGGGGCTTTGGCTTCATTTCTGCACAGACTTGGAAATTCTGCCATGTGGTCCCACAATATTATTTCAATACCCCTGAAAAATTCAAAATGCGTAGGGAGCCCTTAAAACTTAAAATGACTAAATTGCCCTGATGGTGACTTTGGTGGACTAGGTGATTATTTAAGCTCCATACTTATGTTCGATTCTCATTTATGTATATTTTGGGGTGAGCATCCGTCGAAACCGAATTTTGCGTAAAATTTCAAATCTAAAGTAATTGAAATTAGATCTAAAATCAAAAAAATTGAAAAACGAAATATTTATAGAATTGCAAATTGAACTAAAGCAAAAATATAATTAAAACTAAATAAATATAACTGAGTTAATAAAAAATAACAAAAAGTAATAAAAAAATTATTATTTCTTGGTTATATTTCGGTTAAAACTGAACCGAAAATTATTTGTAAAGTTGAATCAAAACGAAATAATCGATTTTTTAGAATTTTAAAATCGAAAACCGAACCAAATTTACATAAAATTGAATCGAATCGAAATTTTCTGTTCGATTTCGAACGGTTATCTCGTTTTTTTACGCACCCTTGTATGTACTATTTGATATCGAATTTGCATAGTTTGATGATAATTTTTCTTAGGATCGAGGTTTCGAATATCTACACAATTTGATGGGTTTATTAAATAAATAATATATTTTTTATTCAAAATTACAAAAATAGTACACTTTAAAAATTCTTTACGTTTTTTGACCGGGACGCCTTTCCCAAGGGCGTCCCGGGTATTTTCTAGAAGGTACGTATACGTAACCGTTATAGAAAATGAACCCGGGACGCCATTCCCAAAGGCGTCCCGGGTGTAAACTGACATTCCTAAACTTTCGGGGCTGAAATGAAAA
>BMAC01000504.1:158620-195069 GCA_014905375.1 Phtheirospermum japonicum
GGTTACAATATTCGTATTTTGCAATTTAGCCCGGGACGCCACTCCCAAAGGCGTCCCGCCCCCCCATTTTTTTTTTTTTTTCGTCCCGTTCCAAAAACATAAACATATTTGAAAGTGTGTTATTTTTATAATTTTGAATAAAAAACGAATTATTTATTTAATAAACCCCAATTTGATTGGAGCATGTGAGGATTTATTATGTACAATTTAGCTAATTTATATGTTCTCCTCAAATCTTAAAAGAAAAACAAAAACAAAAATCATAGCGTATATGTATGACTCTCAATCTCACTAAGCCTTAAAAAAAGTACTTACATGTATGTTTTTCTTGGAATAAAATGATTTGCTTTCCAAAAAGAAAAATATATATTTGTTAGTTCAAGTCAAAACATTCTAGATATCTTAACTACTCATATGAACATGCTTTTGTGAATCAGATCAACGAGTATTCTGATAAATTTTTATAAAAGTAGTTGGTCCAAATTAGAAATTAAACAAATGTACAACTCAATGTACTTTCTTTGTAGCATCTGGAAGCTATAACGAATTAATTGGCCAATGGTGTTTGTTCCTATTTTGCACAGCAGATTGATTCTTCTGAACCCCTCACTCATATCATGTGGGATTTATAATAATAATAATAATAATAATAACATGGGCAATTCCTAAATTATTTTTTACAATTTATCATAAAAATTATTATTATGATAAATTGCTATACAAATTTTACGCGATTTAGAATTTATCCCCTAAATCGGGATGTTTGTAGTTTTGTAATCAAAACCGTATGATGTGTCACAATCGGTTGTGCTACGTCATCCGGTTTCGGTCACAAAATCACAAAAAATCTGGTTTAGGAGGTAAATTGCAAATCGCGCATAGTTTGTACGATGATTTATCATAAATAATAATTTGTATGGTAAACTGTGAAAAACACGATAGTTTGAGGGGCAAAAAAATAATTAATCCTAATATTTAAATATTTAAAGTAAATTCCCAACATTGATGAGGCCCAGAAATATAGCGGCACCAAAAAGAAATTTGCAAATCTTAAATACAAAGAATTACTATGCAACAATCATATGGTCCGAAAAACATGTTCATTAGCCTATTTTGGCTTAAAAGTTATTTAAAATCTAATTATACTTATAAGCCATAACAATAATAAACAATGATAGCAATGATTCGGATGAAATTAGTAGAAATATAAGGGTCTACTTGAAAAATAAAAATAGATATTAGCCAGCAGTAGATAATAAATGTAAGGGACTTAACATTCCAACACTTCACATTAGAGACTTTAATTCACAGGAAAAGAACAATAGCCACACAACACAAATAACAATCCTTAAGGCCCCTCCAAATCTTTGATTCATCTCTCCGATTAATTATAAAAGCTATCTCACCAAAAATAAAAAAATAAATAAATAAAAAAGAGAGAACAAGATGAGTCCTCCGAATGTAGACACGGAACACCTTATTTATTTATTTATTTATTTATTTATTTATTTATTTATTTCACTTTATCCTCACTAAATTGGTCGGTGTAGCGTGATTTGACTCTTGGCTTAACAATAATTTCCAAATAGTGTAATTGAACACGATCATGTCTAAATTTAATTATTAATTTTTATTATCCACCGACAGCTAATCATATAGAATCCAATTAATACGCAATAAGCATAGCTGGAACCGAAAATTGCAAATAACTTGTGTATCAATCTTTAATCTTTGATGATGATGATGATCAAAGATCCTCAAATCACCTGGCTCACGAGCTGTTTATACGTAAATATATCAATTTTTGATCATCAAACCAGGCAAAAGACCATCTCGATTTCATAAAGTTTCGAAAATCAATAAATATATACACACACACAATCATTAAATTTTAAAATTCCACCCCCTAAAAAATTTAAGACATGCGACATATTGAACATTCATTTATAACTATTCTTATACTCCATCAGTCCCAATAATTTGATATTCTTATGGTTGATTTCACACAAATTAATAATTGATAATTTATATAGTTAAGTCATTAATTTAGTTAGTATTTTTTAATTATACCATTTTTAAATTTATCAATATTAATTAATACTCATAGAAATCAGTGTTGGAATTAGTATATTTGTTATTGGAATAGTAAAATTTTACGCTGTAAAAATCAATTTTCAATTTACGAGTAGAAAATTAGTATTTTAATAATATTAATTAAGGGCTGAACTATCTTTGAAGAACAAAAAAAAATGAAATAATAGACTATCTTTATGGGATGGAAGGAGCGGTCATCCGTCTCACTGGATTAATTATCAAGCTATAATTGAATAACAATTACTACACTCGATATTTTTTATGATTAAAAAAACAAAATTACGATGGAAGGCTATTTTCAAAATCTTGCCCAGGGCCCTATGAAGCAAAGCTTTGATATATATCCAACTCATTTTATATATCAGCCTTTATTATACCCCAACCAAACAACCAACCAATAAATCCATCCACATACATCACACAACCCAACCCTCAAAACAAAAAATATATTATTAAGCCTTATTTTTTTTAAGATGTGTAACATACTCAAATTTGTGATAAATTTCAAGAAATTACAATTAAGCACCAAAACATAACCTTTTTTTTTTTTTTTTTTGATTTTGTTTCAGTTTACAAACAATACAAACAAAAAGTAAGACAAGCCACAATACTACCCACAATCCAAAGTGTATCCAACCTATTCTCATACCTCATCTTCTCCTCCCTCATCTCACTCTGCGCCTTGGAGTACAACAAACACGACTCGATCGCTTCACCGTAATTCTTGCTCCTCGCACACCCGACCGCCTCTCTCAAAACGAGCAAACTATTCCGACCGTTCACATGCGAACCCTCCATGTCACCTAGTTTCATGCTAAGCTCCGTGCACCTCAGCACCGTGCTATCGCCCTCGCCGCCAACAACCGCTCTGAACCTCATGATGAGTATGCACTCAACCACCCTACACGGGAGGATGTTTTTCGCGGGAAGGACCGAACCGAACCGCAACACGAAATCCCGATCCGTCGGCCAATGCCGTTGCCCCCCGATCGGGGCCCAGCTCGACAGGTTAGCGGCCTTTCTCGTTTTCCGGTTCACGAGGATCCAACTCAGCCGGGTCCCGTCCCGGAGCTCCCGCCAGAGCTTCCCGTCCTTCCTCTCCCCCTCGACGGACCGAATCGGCGGGAGGGCGATTTCGTCATTCTCGAGGAGGTCGACGCGGAAGGGGCAATCGTAGAACCAACCGTCGAACCCGTCCGCGTTCGGGATTCCCCATAGGACCTCCGACCGGACCGTTTTGTCCTTGAATCTCACGTCGACAATCGAGACGAAATCGGACGGTGACGTAATTACCGTTTCGCCCTCGTCCTCGTACCATTCTCGAGGGTAATTTTCGGAATAGTCGTTCCAATGGGATTCGGGGATATCTTTGTTCACGATGAGTGGGAAACAATCGGAGTAGAATTTTTTGAACCCGCCTAATGACGAGATTAGGGTTTTGACGTCGTCTCGGTTAGTGGACGGCCACATCGAACGGCACACGTTTTCCCATAATCGCTCTTCTTTGGAGATAGAAGAGAAGGATGCGCACGCGCAAGCGGCACTGGCTAAGGTGGCACCGTCGAGACGCCTGAGGATATCGTAGCAGAGATCACTGCTCAATGATGATGTCATGCTTTCGGGTGACGAGGCGGACATTTCTATTTTAGACCGTCTGAAAGAGAGAAATAAATTGTATTTACTATCGACACTAGATGATATTCAACTTCATTTGATCGTATAATTACCTTAATAACTGCCATTGGGTAGTAAAAGTGTTTCTTGATTTGGAAAAGTTAACTTTTGAAAAAAATCACAGAATTGTTTAAATCTAAATAGATTTCCAAAATGAGGAGCTCACGAAAAATAAAAATAAACTTTACGCATTTTAGTTTATTTCAATTTATACAAGATGCAAATCAAGAACAACAATTATCAGATACTAAATGACAAGAATTTCCATTTTGAACTAATTTATGTTTTGAGTGGTCTACATGAAAAGCATGTGCAATAATTAAAATTTAAGTTTTAATTACATATTCATGGAAAAAGCAATTTCATAATTCCACAAGAATGCAGTCCATCTTTTCCACAGCAAAATCTCATCAATAAGCAACTAAAATGGTGAAAAATTCATATAAGGCAAATCTGTTGTACTTTCATCTCTTTCCAAAAATGAAATTACAAAATAAAAATTTGTCACGTGCTACGAATTTTCACATTAGCATATATCAAAACTACAAATTGGAAAACCAACAAAGGCAAGCATCACAAAATAGCCCCCCAAAAGTTTAATTTAGCAGGAAAATAGTCTTCTTACACACAAAATTGGTTCATTAAATCATATAAATACATTCTGCAAGCGAATGTAACAAATAACCCATATGACAGAATTTCATAAACAGCAAAAAAATAATAAAAAACCCCGAAAAATTTAAGCAAAACATACCTCACAGAGTAGAAAGAATAATTGAAACCTAAACCCCATTAGGGCCTTTTGCCTCTGATAACAAGAAACTTGGGAATAAGAAAATGAAGAAAAAAATAAAAATAAAAGAGGTTATTTGTAGCTTGAAGAAAAAGATGATGGTTCACGGGGGGTCACTTTCTAAATTTCCATTATTATTTTCTTTTGTGCAAAAGATCTTTTGATATGTCGGGGCCCGAATTGATTGTTTCGGATAAATCGAATGTCTTCTTCTCGTGGGAGCTCTAAATTTTTTATCTGCAACAAAAATAAATAATTAATGAATTAATACTTTTTTTTTTTTTTAGGCGTTTAAAAGGATGGATTCTTATCTCGACACGTATGGCTTCTTCTAGAAGAAACTATGGTGGGCCCGGGAACGAGCATTCCGATAATTAATTGCGTATATTCGCCGATTAAACATCATTAAAAATTTGGAAAAAAAAAACAGTGAAATTTACTTTTGAAAAATAAAAACAGGAAAAATCAGTAAAATTTTGGTGATGCTTTCAAGTCATTAATACAATAAAATTTCCCTACAAAATTGCATTAAATTTAGATAGAATTTTGTTTTTTGGGAAAATTTCAGATGGTTGTAATTTTAACCAAGCGCTGTGGTTTATTATTAGTCTATAAACTCGAATTTCCAACCTTGACAAGTTAACATGAGCCACTAGACATAGGCAGTACCTGAGAAAATGTACTTTGCCCTACGAAAACATAGTTAGATTTTAGGTATTAAAAAAAGAAAAAAAAAGGTAAAATTAAAAGAAAGAAAAGGTTTGAAATTTAGTTTCATTGCTTTTCAAGATAATATAAATGTCAAACTTTTGGCAGAAATTTCAATGATAGCAATTAAGTATTATAAATTTAGTTTCACTGTAAACTGCAGCAAGATGCCAGAGGGGCATGATGAAATAGGGCAAATTTCTTCTTATATATATAGAAGTATTTTCGACACATTTTGAGTTTTGTAGGGGCAATTGTGTAAGAATTTTGATATCTTTCCAATGTATAATTTGAATCTATTAATTTTAGTCAGATGATTTATATAAATAGTGGGTATCACTTATTTTATTTTGAAATAAAATTCCAGATGTAGCTTCTAAGATTTTAGCATTGTAACACATACTTTTGGTTTTATTAATGGAGTTCGCCATAGCATTAAACTTAAAAAACTCAGCTAAATTTGGAAACCATATCATATCAACACATAAAGAACCTTAACGGCCTGCTGAAAATACTTTAATTCAAAAAGCATTGTACCATTAAATATGACAACCATGTATCCTTGTGAGCAAACACTAAACATGATTAGAGATGGAGACATGTATCCAAAGTCCAAAATTCCATAGAATATCATCCATATTCATGTAATCACATGGATACCAAACAAGATTTCTGTATATAATTTACAAATTATTTAAAAATAGAAAAAACAAAAGATAGACTAAATCCCCTAGGGTAATTTTTTTATTTTTTTTATTTTTTTTTTGCAATTACCCTAATTATATCGAACTTAAATCTTACAGACCCATCATAAACATTACACATCAAACAACAAGACATGCAAAAGTAAGAAATAGACCATGTGAATTTAGCGTCAATAAAATTGCAATCTGTACCTGTATAACATTTTAAAGAGTTTTTCCGAACACTCATTCTTCAAACACAGATGTTTTTACATAACAAAATGCTACAGCCGAAAAAAAAAAAGAGAGAGAAAAGAAAAAAAGAAGACGATTACAAAGATATTTAGCGGCCCCTACCACGTCCACGACCACGGCCCCGGCCTCTACCACGCCCTACAGGTCTCCCTGAATTGGTGAAGAGTAACGCATTAGACAACGGTGAAAGTGAATACTAATAAATTATGTTTCAAAATTACAAATAACTAGTTTTTTTTTTGTTGTTGTTGTTCAATTAGAGTAAACCTCAGGGGTGGTTTTGTAATTTGTAAAAGAAAAACAAATGTCAGTGGAGTACTTGTACTTTTGAAAAATAACTAGGATTTTTGCAATTAGCCTAAACCTCAGGAATAGTTTTGTAATTTGAGAAAATAAACAAATGTCAATGGGGTATTTCTAATTTTGAAATATAACTAGGGTTTTTGCAATTACACTAAACCTCGGGGGTAATTTTGTAATTTACCCTAAATAAAATTGTAACCCAAACCTAAAAGCTAAAAGAAGTTATTATCATTCATACCTGCAGTTGGCTTCTTGGGCTTGACTCTAGGTGTCTCTTCAACTAGCAATGTCTCGAGATTTAAGCTGTCAGGAAGGATGTAATATCGGATGTTATTACCCCTTACACTTAGGTGATCCATAGTCACTGGGTTTTTCCCCTTTAAAGTAAGCTTCACAGTCTTCAGATGTGTATTCATGCTGATGTCAACACCTATTAAAAACACACAAAAAAAGTCGGGAAAATTGCAGTTAGACGGCTGTATATTTAGAACATGTTAGCATAATTGTTTTTTTGTAGTTCACAATTATAATGCAAATTAATCTCACCATATAAAATAATGGATTTTCTATTATAAACTCTTAACTTTTCATACAAGTACCTGAGTATAAATACTATTATGAAACTGAAATTCATCGAGGTTGTTACCAATTTAGAGCTCACTGCACACACCAAGCAATTCACTAATTCCAAAAATTAGAATTTCAAATCTCTTGAGAAATCTAAACTACTGTCTTTCCCATTATTGAAACACTACAGAGATTTTAAACGACACGACACATTAATTTTTAGATGAAACTCATTTTTTTATAACTTTAATTAAAGCGTACCAAAAACTACAGAAAAAGTATGAAACCGGGTATCTCTGTTATTACGGTTTGGCACTCTTCAATGTTGAGATAAAGCAAAAGTCTATCCTTGATAAAGCTGGTTTAAAAAAAATTATGTCATACATTTTATCCTCCTCACTTTACGTAAAAGACCATTGTTGTTCATTCTAGCCATCTCGCCCATCTACGAGTTTGCATCCAAGTTGTTACAGGTCTTATGTGAGCTCTCAGGATTCATTACGGTACATGTATTAACCTAAAAACCAGAAATATAACAGTAATAGAATAGCTAACCAACCAACCAAGATTTCACTTGAAAACCTCAATTGATAATTTGTAGAATGCTGAACACTCAAAACAGAAATTGATAATTTGCATCCCATTTGAAAACCTGAAAACCCTTTTCAAGATGAAGAAAAGAGTAGAAAATAAAAATAACCTCTATAATATTTTTAGTAACAACCACACTTTCACTTCACCATTCTCAGGGAAAATCCAATTGCAACAAAATCAAAACGAAAACTAACATGTAATGTAATAACAACGAAAATCAAAATTAATAAGCAAAAATTCACCAAAAGCAGTAAATTAATTAGATGTGTAAAAGAGACGAACCGGTAATGGTGCCGTGTACAACGGTGCCGTTTTTGAGCTCAATCGATACGGTCTCGTTGTTCAATTTCATCAAAAACCTGCTCAAAAATTATTTGTTTTCAAGATTAAGTTAAAACTTACAATGACCGTAAATGAAATCAAATCAGAAAGATATGATGGGAAAAAATTGAAGAAGATGAAGAAACAAAACCTGACGAGCTTCATTGTCGCGAAGAGAATTCGATGGAGAATTAGGGTTTTGTACGAGCAACGAAAAAGAGGAGAGCTTTGTGAAAAGCGGGAGGGGTTTTAGGCTTTTAGCAATAGCATTCCCTCTAATCTCTATACTGGATTTTTGGACGCCTTTTGACGGTGATGTTTTATGGGCCTTACACTGGGCCAGTTGGGCCTTAGTGAGATTTTACTCCTCTTTCTTCGATTAGTGGGCCCAAAGTTTCATTCCGTTAATTCGTTCTACAAATCCAATTAGCCTGCGGCAAATTGATTTGCCATATAATTACATACACCTACTTGTAAATTGTAATAGTTACTATACTCCCGTGACTGATAAAATTGTGATAAAATTTATCACAAAATTAATATGAAACGTACGTTTAATGATAAAATACACATTAAGGAACTGAAATATATATATATCATACCTCTTATTAATATATTTCTTCCTCTCTTTCATATAACACCCTATCTTTTCATATTTCTATTCTCCTCATGTATCAACACATAGTTATAATTTAGGAAAACACTACGGTACCTACAAAATACAATACTCATATATTGTAATTCAATCATTGATTGATATATCACCGTATTTAAGAATTAGAAGTCTTTTTATGTAAATATATTGGTTAGTAGGGGTAAAATTATGGTACTGTAACGTAGAAATTTTCTATAATTCATTACTCATTAATGCACCCTGAAGAAGAATCTGGTGCAAAAATAAACGTAAAAATAATGAGCCTCAACATTCTGCCCCAAAAAAAAGAAGCATAAAGTTGTTTCAGTATAAATTAGTTCTATTCAATTAAATCAAAAGAATTCGAGCCACAATATTAAATTTGGGTTTAGAATGTGAATATAAGCTTTTGTAGGGATATAATCGGCATAATATTCAAATTCTTATCCAAAAGAGTAGGTGACACTCTTATCTATATTCAACCCTATAAATATCCTGAGGGATCAAGGTATGAGGCTAAGGCTCTATTTTCAATAGACATTTACTCGGTATTTTATATAAGTTTGGACTGACTTGAGCGTCGGAGAAGGTATGCTGGAAAAACCCTCAGATCCCCTTTCTAACCTCCTTTCACAATTTTTCAGGTTGTGGAGCGAAAACGAGAGGTCACTACCATTTTTTCGGGTATAAACAATTGACACCGTCTGTGGGAATCGAACCAACGACCACGTTTACTCATTCAATGAGCGGATGCTCTCAGTTTACTTAGTAATTGGATGCTCCTAATTTATTCAATAAACGGACGTTCGAAATTGGGTTATGTGACAAGCGGATGCTCTTATTATTTATTCAATGAGCGGATGCTCTTAGTTTACTCAATAATGATGCTACAAATTTATTCAATGAACGGACACTCAAAATTGGTTTATGTGACGAGCGGATGCTCTTATTATTTATTCAATGAACGGATGCTCTCAACTTATTCAATTAGTGGGTGCTCCTAATTTATCCAATGAAAGGACGTTTGAAATCAATTTAACAAGCGGACGCTCTTAATTTATCCAGCAGTTAATGATCTTAGTTTATCTAATAAGCAGACACCATTAGTTTATTCAACGAGGGAATTATGTTAATTTGTTCGACAAGCGAATGCTCTTAATTTGCACTCTTTATTTGTTCGACGAACAAATGCTCTTAGTCTACTTGACAAGCAAATGCTCTCAATTTGTTCAATGAACAAATGATATTGATTTTCTTGACGAATATACGATCTTAATTTATTTGACAAGTACATGCTCAAACTCTTAAAATTTGATTCATCTTATGAGCAAATGCTCTTGATTAGTTTTACGAGTTGATTCTCTCTAACGAGCGAATGTTCCTGAATCATTACCTCATTTGATAAATTAGAGAATCATTCAGGATTAGAGAGAGAGAAGAAGCTCAACTCTGGCGGAAAAAAAATCGATTTGGTAGTTTGAGAATTGTAGAGTGCATGCATGAAATAATGATTACATAGTTAGAAATTGAACAGTTGGTTCATTTGATGGGCGGATGCCCTTGACATATTTGGAGGAAAGATACCCTTGATTGATTTGATGAACGATGGAATTGTTTAGCAAATATTAATGTTTCGATATTAAAAATCTTTTGATTTGATTAAGTAAAAATGACTATTCTTATAGGGATAAATTATAGAATGCGTCAATTAACTTTGTGGACTTGGCAAAAATGGTCCACTAAATACAGGTGTGGTAAATTCAATTCACCAATTAAATATTTGTCGTACTTTTAGTCCAATTTTAATTGGTGGACTAAATTTGCAACAAAGATTTGGACTAATTATGCGACGAAAAATTTAATTGGTGAGCTAAATTTGCAACTCCTTGGATTTTGACCGAATGTCATTTGGTCAAAATCCCCAAAACTGGACTAAATGTGCGACAAAAATTTAATTAGTGGACTAAATTTACCACCCATGTATTTAGTGGACCATTTTTGCCAAGTCCAAAAAGTTAATGGACGAATTCTATATTTTAGCCCTCTGGGGGGGTCTAACTGTTTCAGTATAAATTAGTTCTATTCAATTAAATCAAAAAAACTCGAGCCACAAATTAAATCTGGGTTTAGAATGTGAATATAAGCTCTTGTAGGGCTATAGTCGACATAATCTTCAAATTCAGAGTAGGTGACAATCTTATCCATATTTAACCCTATAAATATCCTGAGGGATCAAGGTATGAGGCTAAGGCTCTATTTTCAATAGATATTTACTCGATATTTTACATAAGTTTGGACTGACTTGAACGTTGGAGAGGGTACGCCGAAAAAACCCTCCGACCCCCTTTCTAACCTCCTTTCACAATTTTTTAGGTTGTGGAGGGAAAACGAGAGGTCACTACCATTTTCTCGGGTATAAACAAAAGTTAAAATTTTAATTCAATCTAAAATTATACCATGGAGCCAAGTTTTCAAATTTAATTTGATCTATTCAAAAAATTTGACATGGAACCAAACTAAATTTATATGTGTATATAAGGAATTTTAGTAAAACTATCAAAACTACTCCATACTTATAATAAATTAGTGTTACTGGAGATAATTTAATCACATTACTCCTATTTATTTCATGTGGTTAGTGGAAAAGAAAAATAATTAATATATTAATTACGGGTAAAATTGGAACTATTGTCAAAAATCAGCCTGAAAAAATTACAAAATGTCCTATGGTTTGCTTAATTTTCAGTCAATTTAAACATCTTATATAGTGAATTGGAAGGATTAACAAATATCTACTAATTGAACATAACATTTAGGGGTTGTTTCAATATATTTAGAAAAAATAGGTTTAATTAGCAAAATCAACGAACAATTATCATAAAAGTGCTGATTTTCTAGAAAAATGATCTTTAGACTAAGAAAACAAATCTTATAGATCTTTTTTCATTTTGGAAAATAAGAATACTTAATATGATTGTGGTGGATATTTAATATAACAATAATAATAATACACATTTATCACAAAGAAGGTTTAGATTTAACCCGCAAAGTTGCTTTTCATAACTGTCCTCTTTTTCTTTCTTTTCTACTAATATTTTACCCTTTTTCTTTTTTTCATAACTCATTTGTCTTCCCGCTCTCTATTTTTCATAACCCACACACAAAAACATATGGACAAGAACACAACCACCAACGCACAACTTGTGAAAGATAACTAAAATTAAGGTAACAATAATAAAATATAAAAAAATTAAAAACACCAAAAATATTAAATCATTACAATACTAAAATAATAACGTAATAACGAGAAAGAAAATTGGGTTCCACGCACAGATCGTGTGGATAAGTGCACATGACACTCCTCAATTAACAACAGGCATAAGGATTAGGATACAAATTCCTTGTGTAGAGAAATAAAAAAACAAAAAAAGAAAAAAGAAAAGAAAAAGACATAGCAACTAGTAGCTTGTAGATATATTTTCTGATTGGAGACCCTTAATTCGCGCAAAACAAAGTTCAAACGGCTGGACTTACACAGACCAATGACGCCAACATATTTGGCACTGTCCGATCATCAGTTTGAAAACCTCAATATCCTAGTTTGCGTGGCCCCACATGCCCCAAACTCACTAACTCGTCCTCTAATCGCCCACCACCCTCACTTGGATATACTACACTGTATTTAACAAACTAACAATAAAATTGATCAACACGTGTCGATCCACGTGTCCACTATCAAACGGACCGCTTCGGGAAACCTCACCCATATTATATCCATCACCATGCAAAATTGAAATATTTTTCACCAGTCTATAATTTGGAAGCTGTACGTGTATTATAGTTGCAAGAAAAATGTCGATGAAATTAACTATCCTTTTCCTCTCCCTCCTTTCTCCCTTCATCAAAACTACTTCACCAGCCTTCTTAGCACCCATCACAAAAGACTTGTCCACTCAAAAGCACCTGCTGTCAATTTACCTAAATACCCCTCCACAGCCAACAAATTTACTTCTTGACCTCGGCGCCTCCTTCACTCTAGTAGACTGCCTCCAGACCTACAAAACCTCCGCTTCCTACGGTTCTCACACTACCCTGACCCGGAAACCGCCATTAACGGGTCAACCCATGACCAGCTCGCTTTCCATGCCCGTAACAGAAGGGTTCAACCCGGGTCAACTCGGCTCGATACCCGGTTTCCATTTCTCGTGTAACAAAAGGTCTTCGCTCAAGGGCCTTGTCAGGAGCGCCGCCGGTTTCGCCGGTCTGGGCCGGTCCAATTTGTCCATCCCGGCGCAGGTTAGCAACTTCTCGTCTGAGAGCCTGGTGTTTGCGCTGTGCATGTCCGGTTCGCCCTCGGCTCCTGGCGTCGCGTTTTTCGGCTCGAGCGGGCCGTACTACTTTATTCCCGAGATTGACCTCTCCAAATACCTTAATTACACTCCGCTCCTGATAAATCCAGATGGGAGCAGCACGGTAAAAAGTTACTCTAACCCATCAAACGAGTATTTTATCGGTTTGACCTCGGTCAAAGTCAACGGGAAAGCAATTGACTTCGACCGGACGCTTCTGAGCATCGACGAGAAGGGATTTGGTGGGACCAAGCTCAGCACGGTAACTCCATACACCGTGCTACACAGTAGCATTTTCAAGGCCTTGACCGAGGCGTTCGTGAACGAATCAGCTGCGCTCAACCTCACGGTAACGGAGCCTGTGAAGCCGTTTCAAGTTTGTTACAAAGCGGATGACGTCACGAGTAGCCGCGTGGGACCGGATTTCCCCACCGTTGATTTCGTGATGCAGGATGATGACGTGTTCTGGAGGATTTTCGGGTCGAATTCGATGGTCAGGATCTACCGCGAAGGTATTGACGTGTGGTGTTTGGGGTTTTTGGACGGTGGGGCCCACCCGACGACGTCGATTGTGATTGGAGGGCATCAGATGGAAGACAATTTGTTGCAATTTGATCTTGAGTCGGGGAGGCTAGGGTTTAGTTCCTCTGTTTTGGTGCATGGTACGATGTGTGCTAATTTTAATTTTACGACCAACAATAACTTGATCAGATAGATTAGGAAAACCAGTTGCAGGCAATTTGGTTATTTTATTGCGTTTATAAATCTTGTTATACTATATATGCCCATGCTATTGCATTCAAGATCTTTCATTTCTTTCTCAAATATATATAATTGCATAGTGTGATTTAATTATCAAATTCGCACACTGATTTATCGATTGCGCAACATAAGGGTAGTGATGTTGTGATCCTCATCCCCGTAAAATGAAAATCAAATCAAATCAAATCAAATTAAACATAAACCAAAGTATGAAATAGAACATACTCGTATCAAACTTTCTGAATTTCCAATTGGGAGAACTCCTTGTTGTCCAATAGTATGAGTGATTCTTTCTTCATAGGTAAATTTAAGTTTAGTTTTTAATGGGCTTGAAATCAAACTTACCACGACTACTATATTTATAAAGCCAAAAGATCAGAAACCCAAAGCTTCTCATTTAAAAATTAATTACCCCATCGTTTGACTACGTAATAATAATCATACAATATATTTAAAAATTTATTACTAATTATAAAATTTTGTCCAAACAGATAATTCGTTAATTTGGTCAAACAAATAGCCCGATCATCTGAGAATTTAGACCACCATCTAAAATCCCAACACCAATCACCGAAGCCATTATTTTGAATCCTCACCATCAATTTTGATTCGTAAATTTTACAAATACTTTATTTTATTATTCTCCAAACGAGATAGGTTGTTGGATTGGTGTACCCAACCTCGTACTTCGACTCTTGTCCACTTCAAAACAATCGTTGAATGGCATTACACCACACAGACTCGGGACCTAGCATGAGGTAATTGAGGTTATCGGCTCGGTGTTTTGCATGTAATTGTTGTGTTTTTACTATTATTTTTAGTTAGAGTTTAGCGTCGTGTCTAGTAGTTTCGAGTCGTTTTTCATTATGTTTTAAGACTTTTTCTCGTTGATCTTCTTTTCGACTTTAATAGTACAAAATGTGAGGTGTTTGCGCTATTTTTGAGTTTTTAAGCTTGAATTCTTGTTTTGTAAGTGTGTAAAAGGATTATATTCGCTCGGTGGATGTCTCAGTTGTCGTAATACAACCATAACTCCAAAACCACTTGTGCCATTTGCCTCCACCTTATACCATTGGAAAGTTGAGAGAATTGTCTAAAACTTTTGTGTTTACAAAAATTCCAAATTTTGAGTTTAAAAATGGTAAAAAGCATCTTTAAGTGGAGACAGTTCGTCATCACCTCGCTTGTGGCAGGTTTTGGTGCGGAGCCCATAACTCTCGGAGGAAAATTCCAAATGACACAATTCAAAAGCCAGATGATAGCCAAGAAAAAAGGATACATTTCATATGAGACATTGTTGGATAATTTCGTAAATTTCGCAGTCGATCGACTGGGTTTCAGTCGATCGACTGCCGGACAGAGAGTTGGCTGTTCGAGGAGGGGCAGTCGATCGACTGCTTTGTCAGTCGATCGATTGAGACGCTGGGAGTTCGGCCATTTTGAGCATTTTTGACGGTTTTGCCCCTACAAACAAGTATATAAAGTCCACACCTTGCACCTTTGAGAGAAACCACTCCCTTCCCGTCCCTAACTTGGGTTTGGGATCAAATTACTCACAAGTTCTTGATAATTTTCTCTTTTCTTAGGTTTAGATTCAAATTCAAGTTTTGATATAATTTCTTTTCTAGATTTAGATTTACTTTCATACTTGGCCTTGGGTTTGTAAGTTTAAGAAGAATTCAAATACTCCTTTGGATTGTTACTTTTGATGCAATTTAATTCAAGCTTGCTACTCTTTCCTTTAATTCTAGTAAGTTTTCTTTCAATTTCATATTTTATGCTTTATTTCTATGCTTGTTTTTCATTTTCATGCTTTGTTCTTCATTTTATGCCTTTTGCCTTAGCACCTTGAATTCATGATGAAATATATGAATTGGCTATGGAATCTAGATGAGTGACACATCTAGATTATATAGATCGGGTCTTGAATCGTCATGATTTTGAGTTTTTCTTATGCTTTATTTTGACTTTTATTTTCATGCATAGTTTTAGGTTTAATCTTAGATCTACTCTTCGCTGCTTGTTATTTTTTTATAAAGTTTTAAACTTTACCGTCCATTTTCATTGCTTTATCTATTTATACTTTCAATTTTTGGTAATTTTCATTATTTAGGATTTTATGCATAGTTGTACCTTGTGCATGCATGCTTGTACTTGGTGAAACAATGCTTGTTCTTGCTTATTTCCTTAATTGCTTTGCATTTCTATTATGGGCATACGACCGAGGCATCCTACCAACTTGCACTTTCAATTCCTAGCTTAGTTTAGATAGTTTATTTGCTTTATTTTCATTTTCTTTCTATTTTTCAAGCTTGAAACGCATTAAATCTCACAATCGAATCGATTTCCGATAATATCAAGCCATGAACCCGATGATATATTCATCACCACTAAAACTATGAAAACACTCGGCACCAAGCACCAATTATTAATTACCAGAGATAAAAAAAAAGAGAAATGTCAACAAAGCAAAATGAATACACATTAACAATGACCTTCAAGTGCTTGTTAGGCCCAAAATAAAAATGAAAATATAGAAGCTCATAAACATAAAAAATATAAAATTATAAAAAAATTAACCCAGTTATACATTTCAAACTCCAACAATACGTATGAAAATTCTCCAAACTCCAGTAAACCTTAATCTATTTTTTAAATTAATAGTTTTATATTTAATTGAGTGATTGGTCATTTAGAAAATAATTATAATGCCTTGTGGACTTCTATGATTCTTTGTTGTTGTTATTGTTGTTTCCCTGTGGTTCTTCTTCTTCTTATTATTACAACAAAAGAGTTCTATAGCCACACAATTTGGCGATACTTTTTAAAAGGGAAAATTACTGTTTAGTGACAAAATCAAAATCTACCATTTAATCCCTTTAATTAGTTTTGTCCCATATAAGCCAAATTAATATTATTAATTAATAAATGGTAGATTAGGAATGGACTGTATTGCCCTAAATAAATTCACGATACCTTTCCCCTCAACCGCCTACCAGATTTTTCATTCTGCGTGCCGTGGAAAATGAGGATTGATTACTCTCAAATTTCAAACTCAAAGAAAGTAAGGACTTAAATTAGTATGAAATTCTAAAAGAATCCGTTAAATTAGTATGAAATTCTAAAAGGGATTTTCCACATTAGTATGAAATTCTCAATCTCCGGTAAATTAGTACAAAATTTTACAGTATAAAATTCTAAAGGAACGTGTGAGGGATTTTCCACATTAGTATTAAATTCTCAATCCCCGATAAATTAGTACAAAATTTTACAGTATAAAATTCTAAAGGAACGTATGAAATTCACGACTAATAGGCGTGTCATATTATTATTAAATTCTCAAATCCCATTAAATTAGTACAAAATTTTATTAGTATGAAATTCTAAGTAAGGAATCCATTAAATTAGTAGCTTTTGCAGATTAGTATGAAAATCCCGTTAAATTAGTACAAAATTTTATAGTATGAAATTCTAAAGGAATGTATGAAATTCGAAATTCTCAAATACCGATGCGTACTGGTTTAGTTTTTACGGTATATTTGTAATATGGTTATAGGAAATAAATTTAAAAGATATATGAAATATTTTTTGAACTTAGTGGAATACGGTCATTTGCTTTTGGTTATAATGCCTCGTGGGCTTCTATGATTTTTTTTAGTTTGTTGTTGTTGTTGCTGCTACCTGGTGGTTATTATTATTATTATTATTACAACAAAAGAGTTCTGTAGCAACATAATTTGGCGATATTTTTTAAAACGTCGTTATATAATGGCATTTTTAAGAAACGTCGTTGTATAATAATACTTTTTAAAAAGAGTAATTAAATCAAGATTATAACGGCGCTTTTAAAAAATATATTTAAATAATGACACATTTAGAAAAATGTCAATTTTTTTTTATCAATATGACGACACCTTTTTTTTTATAAAGTGTAATTAAGAAGCGACACTTTTCAAAAAGTATCAGTTTTTATTTTGCCGAATAACGACACTTTCAATAAAAGCGTAATTAAGTAATGACGCTTTTACAAAAGTGTCGGTATTCTTACCTTATACTACGGCACTTTTTAATAAGCGTATTAAAGTCATAACACTTTCACAAAAAATATCTGCATTTTAACCGATACAAATGACGCTGTTACAAAAGCGTCAACATTATCACAAAAGTTTGGTGACATTTTTGTTTAAGTGTCGTTGAATAGGATAAAATAAGGTCATATTCTTGTAAGCGAGTCGCAATATTTGAAATATCTACCGACACTTTTCTTATTTGTGTGCTTAGAATGTGGCCCTTATAAAACACGTAGTAAAGTTGATTTACAATTTTCTATAAACATTGCAAATTTAATAAATATAGCGGGTATGTTGTGTGACCGTCATTTTCCTCACACCAAAACTAATGGCATACGTTTCAAGCAAACACTACACCAGAAATTATTTTAAGGGCAAGACTCTTGTGAGGTCGAACTAACGAATCATCCGTTAGGCCAAAATTTCATACCGCTACATTATAGTGCAAAAACCAATACATTATAGTAAAAAGCCAATACATCATAATACTAATATAAAAATCAATACATCATAACACGGGTAAGATATTTATTAAAAACCAATACTTTTGAATACAAAAACCAATACATCATAGTTCAAAAATCAATACATTAGAATATCGGGTCAGATGGCCTAACGGGTCATGACCCGTCAATCTGCCTAACGCAAGTCTTTGTCTTATTTTAATTAGCACTTTAGATAACTAGTGCTATCTCAAAAAATCCGGAGCTCTTATATAGCACTTCCAAGCGTTGTGTGAAGGCAAATATAGATAGCGCATTTATCCGAAGTGCTATCTAAGTGGAAAAAATTAAGATAACGCTTTTTCCACAAAACGCCCTCCAAATAATAAGTGTTAAATAGATATCGCTTCTCAATAAAGCGTTGTTATACGAATACTGTAAAAATAGAAAAGATTAAGAAAATTAAATTTATTTCTCTCTCAGTCATTCCTAAAGTGTGCCGAGTGTAAGACCAAAATCCCTCCGCCCATGGATGGTTAAGATCTCTCTCTCTCTCTCACTCACTCCTTCTTCTCTATCTAAATATTTTTTCTTTGTCCTCCTAGTTTGTCGCTGCTGCTCTGAAGAATTATTCACTTTGTGTCACAAAGTTGAACGGTGAGGAGATAAAACCATAGATTATATAGTTTAATTTTCTTATCTATCATCCTTTAATTTCTGTCTATTGTTCTGTAATAAATTGCGCAAATATGTGACATGATTTTTCTATTTTAATTTGGCAAAAGTTTGACATTATTTTTCTATTTTAATTTGAGCTAGGTTTTGCTCATTATCTTTTTAATTGCTGCTCTTTCGTGCCCCTTGTATTTTCAATAACTTATCACATTTATATATTAATCCTTATATTTTGTCCGCTTGTTTGTGTTAGTTATAAGATGTCCTTCTTTTACAGTGTTGTTTTATGACCATTGTGATGAATTTTTATATTTTAAATCAAGAGTGAAATAACTTTTCTATGACATAGACTCAAGAGTGTTAGTCACTACACCACAGTTTGGATTCTCATATAGTTATATTATTCCTACCTTGGTTATTCTCGGTTTTTGGTCTTGCAAAGTCTCCCTTTTAGGGTGAATATATAAACTGTAATGTATAATAACATTGAGTGTGATTGTAATGTGAGATGCTCATTGGGATTTCTCTTTTATTTTCTTGATACACATATGTTATATGAAAATTCATTCAATAAAATAAATAATAAATGAGGTTATTGAGTGAATGTAAATTTGGATGATCCCTACTTAGATATACCTGTCCGATTAGCATATTGTGGTGAATATGGACTAAACACTACTACAAAAAGCGAGGCCTATAATAGTCGGGGAAGACTTTTGTGCATCGATTGTTTAGATACAACCGATACCTATAATAATAAAAAAAATCTAAATTTTTATTAAAACGCATAGGCATCGGTTAGTCAACACTACCGATGTCTATAATTAAATATGTGTATCGGTTGTTGATTTAGAACCGATGCATATATTAAATTAAAACTTTTATTTTTTGTTGGAAAACTATATCTCCAAGTATGTAATTTTTTAAGAACCCCTATCTTTTCCCCACGCGTGTGTGCGAATTTTTTTGGAATTTCAAATTTTCATTTTGACTGTTAATTCGTACGTTTTTGTTACGAATCTGTACATAATTGAGTCTTATTTTAGTCTTTTTATTTTCTTTTTCGGGTTAAGAATGAGTTGAATTGCATCATTTTGCGTTTTTCATCTCTTTACTTAATTTTCCGACCTATTGATCAATAATTGGTCCAAACGAGAATAATTCTGTGATTTTCTCATACAGTTAGAGTGTCCGGTGGATTCAAAGCACGAAGATTGAAGGAGAGACACTCACAAGTAGCCCAAAAGGACACACACCGATCGGACAGCTCATGTATACCGATCGGTGCAACTGGTAACATGCATACTGACCGGGAAGATGGCGCACCGAGCGGACCCGGGTACAGTAGCTTTCGTCCGATCGGACAAGGCGTATGACCGGTCGGACAAGAGCGTTACGAATGCAGATTTCTGGGAATTTTTAGTTACGAAACGGCTGAAAATATGTTTAAAATGGCAGAGGCGGCTAGAGTTCGATTATTCAGTCCCGGAGGCTAGAAGAGAGGAGTAGATACACAAAGAACACTCAAAGGTTGAGAGATTTGACACATCTCTCATACCTTTAGATAAATTTGTGCAACGCGTATCAAGGTTCGATTCGCAGCAATTCCCGTTCGTGGCTAAGGTACTGGGTTCGTGACAAGCCCGAAGACTCTACGCCGTTTAATTTAGAGTAATTTGTGGATCGTCATCATCACTCGTTGAATCTAGTTCAACGACTAGTAACTTCTGAACTCGTATTCTTAATCATTCTTAGAATAGTTTGGTTTGATTTTAATCATGAACAATTGACGATTTGATTAGATAATGTTTTGTTAAGATAGATGTTCAAGTGTTGGTGTTTTGGAATAAGAACTTTGAGTGTTTGAGAATTATTTTATTATATTTGATATTGTTAGCACTACGGTGAACGATTACTTTGGATATTATGAGTATTAGCTATTTTGAAGGGTGAATTTTATGAAATTACGTTTGTTATCTGTTGGTATTATTTTATATGTTGAATCATTAGGATTGTTGTAGCTAAAGCGTTTTCAAGTTTATGGTGGTTTGTCTATTTAGGAAAATCTCTTGCTAGATTAAACACCTTTTAACTATTTTAATCTCTTGTCGAGAGGTTGACACCCTCGAGTCAAGGAGTTCTCATTTTACTTAGCAAAACTGAATCTTTTCAAAAACCCCATTTGACCGTGTGTTTTTAGATAAAATTGTGATATTAGTATAATAAACATCGTTAAATCCAATTTCCATTCCTCGAGAGATCGACCCGAGTTGACTCATCAGTTTACAAGTGACCCCGTTCTCTTGCGGGCGAACTAAAACCCTTTCAAAACGTAGACGCGTATTTGTTAAACGGAATTTAATTTTGAAAGGAATACAAAAGTTCGGCTCAACTGTACAGTTTCCTAAGCTTGTACAATCGAGAGGGAATTGAGACCATTGGGCTTGATGATGCAGCCTCAAAACTAGGTATGAAAGAGACTTCACGTTTATTCATTTTCCCCATTTAAACTAATTTTCGAATTTTTTAGGTTGTTCATTAATTTAGGTGAAATTCGTTCGTAGGTGTTGAAAGGAGGCGGATCTATGATATATGTTTTGGAAAGCGATGGTGTAAAAACTTATAATTTGTGAACTCTTTTTGGATTTTTGATTTAATTGAAAATTGAAATGTACTGCAATTCATTTTTGAGCTGACTGTTAGGGTTTTCGCCTTTTTATGATTTCAGATCCTGTCGAGGAAGGCGAAAGATCGATATACTTGGAAAGGGTTTGGGGCGATCCCTGATGCTTTAGAAGCCATAAAAGTAATGATTGTTATTTTTTAAAATAATTCTCTGAATTTATTTTGAAGCCCGAGGATTAAATTGAATACGCGTTTTTATTAACCTTAAATTCTTCTAATTTCGATCTATTAATGGTACAAAAGTCGAGTTTGAGAGAGAATGGCCCTGTAGCTGATACAAGTTGCTTTGAGAAAGTATGTTTTTCTTTGATTTGTATTTTCTTATTTTATTTGATCTAATTCAAAACTCAGCTAATTCTAATTATTGATGAATTTAGTTCAATGATAGCTGCAAGTTTCATTGATTTTATCTTGAGGATATTTTTAGGGTTACAAGGTTCGAGACTTGGTAGTTTGAGTGAAGAGTGCGAAATATTGAAGAGAAACAAAAAGATGAGGATTGTGAAGACAATCGATTCTTCCAAGTGCTCAAACTTATCTAGCTTCTTGGTAGTTGAAGCTTATCCCAAAAGGTATTCTTCTAAGATCCCATCTGATTTGGTCCTTGTTATGAATATAATTGATTAGCAAAGGGGAAAATGAAAATATTCAGAGAATTAGATAAAATCTGCTTGCCAGCCCCCATTCTCCTCCACTGTCGATTTATATCTCAATTACTAAAGGTATGTCTTAGGGCCTAGTCATCATTACATCACAAAATCATTAAAATACTTGGGCCTAATTATCATCCTTTCCCCTCTCATTGGTCCACTGTTGTCACTTTGGGCCTCTTGAACATTTGGACTATTAGTTGGTTTATTATTCATGACATTACCCCCCACTGAAACATTAACCTTGTACTCAAGGTTGAAATGAGGATACAGAGTGCAGAACTTCTCCAAGTCAAGCCATGATGCATCACTCTCTGGAAGATTCTGCCAATGCACCAAAAGTTGAGCGTAAGAGCGGCCTGATCGTTTTATAAGCCTGGTACTCAAAATCTGAAGCGGTTCCAGCTGTGGCATAGAAGGATACGGAGGTACCACTGGCGGAGAAGAAGAAGTTGGGTCAAATCCACGAGCCCGTTTCAAGAGGGACACATGAAATACATTGTGGATTCGAGCCGTATCCGGTAATCGTAAGCGATAAGCGACTTGACCTACTCGTTTGGTAATCTGAAATGGCCCAAAAAACCTACGACTTAACTTTTGATTTGCGTGGCCACGTAATGTTGATTGTCGATATGGCTGTAAACGGACCAGTACCCAGTCACCCACCGCGAACTCACAATTTGTCCAATGCTTATCACTTTGTTGCTTCATTCGAACTTGTGCTTTCTGTAAATTGGATTTTAATAGAGCAAGAATTTGATCTCGTTGACGTATTTCTTGATCTAGTGCATCATGAGTTGAAGAATACGATGTGTAAGAGATAAGAGTTGGTGGCTCACGACCATAGACCGCAAGAAATGGTGTCATGGCGGCAGCAGTTTGATATGAGGTATTATACCAAAACTCTGCCCAAGCTAAGTACTTAGACCACAACTTCGGTGCATCCATGACAAAGCTGCGGAGATACATCTCCAAAGTTCGATTAAGACTCTCGGTCTGACCGTCCGACTGAGGATGGTATGAGCTGGACATGTGTAACATGGTACCATGTAATTTGGACAACTCGCGCCAAACCGAGCTAAGAAAGATTTTATCTCTATCACTCACCATTGACTTTGGAATACCATGTAATTTAACTACTCCGTTCAAAAATACCTCAGCAACTTTGGCAGTTGTGTAATGCGGCGGTAATGGGAGAAAATGTGCATATTTAGATAGTCTATCAGTCACAACCAAAATTTCGGTAAATCCCCTGGACATAGGCAACCCGACGATAAAGTCTAAGGATATGTCTTCCCAAATTCGTGAAGGTATCGACAGAGGTTGTAATAATCCGAAAGGGGCTAAATTGGAACATTTCACTTGCCGGAAAACCATACACTCAGCCACATACTTCTTAATATCACTCCGCATACCCCTCCAATAGCAACTCGCTGCAATTCGATGAAAAGTACGGAGGACCCCAGCATGACCACCCATTGGAGAATTATGAAACTCTTGTAGAATAATAGTGCGCAAGGAGGGTGGAATTACTAAACATGATTTAAACAATATCAAACCATCAACCACGGCATAATGAGGAAAACTCAAAGGGTTAGAACGAATATTATTGGCCAGTTGTAGTAATTCAGAGTCTGTAGTATTGGCCGCGTGCAATTATTTATAAAATGTGAGCGTCACAATAGATAGAGTATGCAGACTGGATTCCGAAGGTTGGCGTGATAGAGCATCGGTGACAATATTCTCACGACCCAGTTTGTAAGTGATGGAAAAATCAAAACTCAATAGTTTTGTGAGCCACTTTTGTTGTTCGGGAGTGTGTATTGCTTGGTCCATGAGAGCTTTCAAGCTATACTAATTCGTGCGAATAATGAAATGGCATCCCAGGAGGTATTGCCTCCATTTTTCTACAGCCATTGTTATTGCTAGCATCTCACGGTGGTAAGTTGAAGCATTTCTTGCACGGGGGCATAATTTTTTGCTAAAGTAGGCAATAGGATGGGCGTCTTGTATCAACGCACCACCAATGCCCACGCCCGAAGCATCTGTTTTAAGAATGAATGTTTTACTGAAATCCGGTAGCACAAGAATGGGAGCAGAAGTTAATGCCGATTTTAAGGCCTCAAAAGCATCCTGAGCCTTAGGTGACCAGACAAAGCTATGGAGTTTTAACAAGTCTGTCAAGGGACTTGCAATTATGGCGTAACCTTTAATGAATTTTTGATAATACCCAGACAAAATCAACCACGTAACTCTTTAGGAGAGCAAGGAACATGCCACTCTACCACTGCTCGTATCTTATGTGGATTCATCGAGACACCATCTTGGGATATTATATCGCCTAAATATTCAACAAAAATCTAAGCGAAAACACATTTAGAAAGCTTGGCATAGAAGAAACTATCACGTAAGAGTTGTAGGACAGACTCTAAATGTTGCAAGTGAGTCGGAAAATTGCGACTATATATAAGGATATCGTCAAAAAATACCAACACAAATTGGCGCAAAAATGGACGGAAAAAATCATTCATCACTGCTTGGAAAGTAGATGGAGCATTAGTGAGCCCAAAAGGCATAACCAAAAACTCATAGTGACCATCATGCGTTCGAAAAGCTATTTTAAATACATCCTCCGGCCGCACTCGAATTTGATGATATCTCGATCTCAAATCTGATTTCAAAAAATAACGTGCTCCATACAGTTCGTCGAGTATTTCATCAACTGTGGGAATTGGAAACTTATCTTTGATTGTGATTGAATTTAAGGCTCTATAATCGGTACAAAATCTCCATGTCCCACCAGTCTTTTTAACCAGCAACACAGGAGAAGAGAACGAAATACAACTCGGGTGAATCAAACCATCATCAAGCATCTCCTAAACCAAACGCTCAATCTCGGCTTTCTGAAAATGGGGATAACGGTAAGGATGCACATTGACCGGGCCAGCCATAGGCTGTATATGAATAGCGTGGTCTCTCTCTCGTGATGGTGGTAACCTTTTAGGGGTTTTGAAAACATCCGCGAATTGGTGCAAAAGAGTTTGCACCGGGTCAAAAGCTTTAGCTAGTGTATTCGAGGCTTTTGGAATCACCGTGAGACTGTAAAGAGCAGCAATGGAGTCTCCCATAACCAATTTGCGTATGCTACTATATTGAATCGGAGCTATCTGTGGGCCACGCTCCCCCTCAACATGATTATAGTATTATTCACCTGAAATTGCATTGTTAAATCTTTATAATTATGGAGAATCGGCCCTAACGTGGCAAGCCAAGCCACTCGCAATACTATATCCGACCCATCTAAGGGTAATACATACAAGTCTGTGACCAAAGTGTACCCTTGCATATCCAAGGCAATATCACGGAAACACCCATCACATACCAAATGTTGGCCGTTGCCTAGTGCAGCTGAAATCATTTAATGGACTCAATAGGAAGATTTATAAACTTAGCCACTCGGGATTGAATGAAATTATGAGTACTACCGCTATCAACGAGAATTTGAACTTGATGACCGGATAAAGTAGCATTAAAACGAAGGGTAGTCGATGATGTAACACCGAACATCGCATGGAAAGACACCTTAGAGGAAGTCGGAGAATCGCTCATTGACCCAGTATCGGACATTCAAGATCCGGCGAATTAGAAATTAGCTCGTCATCAGCCTCCACAAAAAAATACTGAGGCTGAGATTTACATTGGTGACCGGGAATATATGGGTCATCACAATAGTAGCAAAGACCCTTTTCACGACGGTTAAGCATTTCTTTGGAAGTTATGCGACGGGTAGTAATGTTTGAAGAAAATTACGGGGACGGACGTAAAAGCTGTGAAGGAGACGATTGCGCCAATAAGGGTGGTACAGTTAGAGAGGGCCGAGGATTGTATGTTTGCGATGGTAAAGACTGAGAAGGGGTTGGTGACTTCTGGTTTAACACGAAAAAGGGGCGGGGCCGGGAAAGAAACTTATGTTGTTTCGACTAATTTGGCCTCATGAAGCCGTGCTAAGGCCATTGCCTCCAACAATGACATAGGTCGGGCCGCTCGAACCTCTGCCTGAATATCTCTTCGAAGCCCAGAAACAAAGAAACTCAAGAAAAACCCAGGAGGAAGGCCTATCGTACGCATTGAAAGTGTTTCAAATTGGGCGATGTAATTATCTACCGAGGATTTCTGAACCAATTTTGCCAAAACGACCTGCGCATCGTCAAACTCTGAAGGCCCAAATCTCATTTCCAAAGCCCGTGCAAATTGTTCCCAAGATACTACCCCGTCGATTTTTTGTTAACCACTGAAACCACTGTAATGCCCGCCCTTCCATATGAAATGAACTAATCAACAATTTATGGGCCGCCGGAACTTGATGATAATCGAAATAGCGCTCAACCTTAAAGATCCAGCCGAGAGGGTCATCACCTTCAAAACGGGAAAAATCTAATTTCATAGGCCGAAAAGAGGGAAAAGAGGAACCAGCGACTAAGAAGGATGAAGGAGTTCCGAAAGGAGGCTCTGGCAGTAGCCAGACCCAGGAGGCGGCATAGGACCTACGGGAGAAAAAAATTCATCGGAAGTGATGGAGGACAATGCTTACTGGCTATAGACGCATAGAGCGGGGGCATAGTTGGAAAAGATGAAAATTGAGGTGTCGATTGAGGAACGAACTGGGGAATTGTTGGAGATGGAAAAGATCCTGATGGAGAAAATACCGGAGCCGAAGACATGCGAGCCGATGTAGAAAGTGATTGTGGTGATGGAATCGACGATACCGAAGAGAAAGCTAGGGGGTTTGCGGCCACCGATTGAAACCCACTCTCCAATTTAGTGTTGAGCGCCGTAAGCTTTGAAATGATTTACCCCATCGATAATTGTTGTGCGGCAAGCTGATCGGAGTGAGAATCCGAAATTACCTGTATTTTTCTAACCACATCATCAAGAGTTTTGGGACGAGTCCCGTCAGCCATGGATGCCGACGACTCAATGAAAGCACCAATTGTTATGAATATAATTGATTAGCAAAGGGGAAAAAGAAAATATTCAGAGAATTAAATAAAATTTGCTTGCTAGCCCCCATTCTCCTCCACCGTCGATTTATATCTCAATTACTAAAGGTATGTTATAGGGCCTTGTCATCATTACATCACAAAATCATTAAAATACTTGGGCCTAATTATCATCCTTTCCCCCTTCTTGGTCCACTATTGTCACTTTGGACCTTAAACATTTGGGCTATTAATTGGTTTATTATTCATTCTTGGTCCACTATTATCACTTTGGACCTTGAACATTTGGGCTATTAATTGGTTTATTATTCATGACAGTCCTTTTCTTGGGCCTGAGATTCATAGATTGGTAATACACATATTTATATCTACACATATTTTTAGTTTTCAATTAGAAAGTTTTCATTTTTAATTTTATGTTTGACCAATTTAAAATAAGAAGGTACAGATTTTGTGTATCTATTTTCTGATTCAATTTCTCCCTCCTGTGTTTGAAGGGTCAGGGAGATTCTTGGTTTAGGGTTAAGATCTTATTTCTTTTAGTTTTCCTGGGATTTCGTGTGTTTCTTGCTCTTACTGTTTTAATCTTTTGGGATTAAAAATAAGAATTGGTTGCACAGATTTCGTTGACTTGGGGCTTTAGGATTTGTCTTCACTGCTTGTGTTGGAAAAATCACTTTAGAAATGAATAAGTTTAGAGCTTTAATGGAGGTGGGAGTTTGCATCTGGGATTGACTCAAATGGCTGTGTTCATAAATATTGGTTTATTCGGAAAAAGGGTTATTTACTGAAAAAAAATAAAAAATGGGACACTCTTTTAACCGCTCTGTCAATGGAAAATCACCATCCTTCAACCATTCTGTCCATGGACTCAAGCGCCTCAAGATGAACTGTCAAGTCATTCTGACCCGCCCGCCCGATATCAACTTACCCCTTTCAGCCGAGCGGAGCCCGCCTCCCCAGCCTTGGAACCCCGACCACTGCGATATTCTTGATGTCGGACTAAGCACCCAAATATACAAGACCGAGAGCTTTCTTACCGTCCCGAAAGCGGGTCGAAAATGCGCAAAATGGGTTGACAGCATATGGGGTGCCTGGTTTTTCTTCAGCTTTTACTTCAAGCCCGTCCTAAACGACAAATTGAAGGCGAAAATCGTCCGGGACGGAAACGGGTTTTCCAGGTTCGACAAATCAGACCTCCAGCTCGACACGTTCTTGGTTCAGCATGATATGGAGAACATGTACATGTGGGTTTTTAAGGAAAGGCCCGAAAACGCCCTCGGCAAGATGCAGCTCCGGAGTTACATGAATGGGCATTCTCGTCAGGGTGAGCGTCCTTTTCCGTTTAGCATGGTGGAGTGTATTGCCAGACTTTCTTTTCCTGGATAACCAAAAAAAAATTAAAAAAGCAAACCTCATTTGCTTTTTTTCCTGACTAGCCCCTGTTTCAGTCTTTTGTCCCCGTTCCTCAACAACGATAGCCAATAAAGACACCGAACAATTTTCAGGAAAAAAAATTAAAAAATCAAACCAAAAACTGTGAAAATACAGTAGATACAAACTTTAAGGACAATCCTTTCAGTTCCTTCTAAAAAAGCATTTTCAAATTTGAATTGAGATAGATAATCAGACAAGCAAATACCAGCTTTCACCTTTCAGAAGAGATAATCCCATTTATCTTACTTTCACCCCTTACCATCTGTTTGATAAAACTCCTGAAAGAAGATAAGAAAGGAAATGAAGCTTCAGTTTTTGCTGATCATACCCATTTGGTTTTTTAGTTTTCCTTCATTTTTTGTTCCAGTTGATGTCAAGCTGGACCCTCCAGTTGTTGAGCCCGTTATTCCAACTGAGAAAGATCCATTTTTTATGAACTCTTCTGATCTGATAGCTCATCCTCCAGGTAATTTCATTTTTTTTTGTTTGTTTTTTTGCCTGCATTGTTTTTTGTGTTTGAAATGGTGGGCTCTGAGATTTTAATTTTTTTTTATTTGGCTGGCCCTGTTTGCTTTCTTGTTGAAAGTTTAAAGACTGGGATAATATTGCTTTTATATCAATGCTCAGCTTTAAAAAGAAAAAAACTTATCTTTTTATCCTTTTTGAAGGCCGGAGGTTGAGGTTTTTTTTTTTTTTTTAATAAATCACTTCATCTCTAAAGATAATAATCTATTTCCTTTTTCGATGTGGCAGATGTTAAGGTAGTTCACCACCAGGATTTAAACAAGAAAATCCTTATTGCGCTTGTTGTATCTTCATCTCTTCTTGGGGGGATTTTGCTGCTGGTGTCTCGTTTCTCGATCTACAGATTGAAAAAACTGAAGAAATGCAATGAAAAAAAGGATCAAAATTCAGGTGCCTTTCCATTTTACTAGAAGCCAATTTAACTCTTCATTTATTATACCACCTTTATGTATACATTATTGTAATTCTTTTAATTATGGATATACAGATGCTGCAAAGGGTATTTCATTGGGTCCGATATTGGAAAAGTTCGGTTCTTTGAAAATCGGTGGCAAAAAGGGTTCCATTGCTGCAATTGGACATCTTGTTTAATTATGGATTTACAGACCCTTTTCCGCTTAGCTCCGGAGCTACATGAATGGGCATTCTCGTCAGGACAAAACTGATGTCTATATCTATACATTAGACATCGGTTGTTTGACCAAAATCGATACCTATGTATAGATTAGGCATCGGTTTTGGTCAAACAACCGATGTTTATGTCAGTTATTAACATCGGGTTTTTTACAGAACCGATGTAAATATCTATGCATTAAGCATCGATTTTGGTCAACCAACCGATGCTTATGTCAGTTTTAGCATCGGTTGTTTGACAAAATTGATGTCAATATCTATACATTAGACATCGGTTGTTTGACCAAAACCGATGCCTAATCTATACATTAGGCATCGATTTTGGTCAAACAACTGATGCCTATGTCTATTATTAGCATCGGTTGCAAAACCGATGCCTAAAGTCCAGGTTATAGGCATCGGTTGTAAAACCGATGCCTATTAGCTAAAACAACCGATGCTGTTGGGCTATTTCTGTAGTATTGAAATAAAAATGAGTTGATAAACTATCAAATTACAGATTCTAGTATAACATCTAAGACCTGATTTGGATTCATATTTTCTCATTTCTTGATCTATTTGCTTATATAATTTGTTGGTTATGGATGATATGTTTCTCAACTATATATATAGCAATGCTATGTGTTTCTTGAGGTGTTGTGCTGGTATTTTTCCGGGTATCAGATGCTCTTTTAGTTTCCTACTTATTGTTTAGTGAGTTTGTTAGGTAAATTCTTTATTATGAATAGTCTCTTTATTTGGCCAAAATCTTAACATTATTTATTCTCATCTATAAGCTTGGAGCTTTGGAGTAGTTATTCTAGCATTCACTAACAGAAAATATGCTCCAAAGTGTTATGCTTGGAGTATTAATTCTCATCTTATTTTTATTTTTTTGGAGAAGAATGATCTATTATCTATTCTACTACATTTTTTCTTTTTTACTATACGATTAGGGTGCGCCGTGCTACTTGAATAAA
Organism: Phtheirospermum japonicum; assembly: GCA_014905375.1. Classification (NCBI taxonomy): domain Eukaryota; kingdom Viridiplantae; phylum Streptophyta; class Magnoliopsida; order Lamiales; family Orobanchaceae; genus Phtheirospermum; species Phtheirospermum japonicum. The sequence goes on from BMAC01000504.1 coordinate 189,435, forward strand.
TTATAATGTATTATTTGAATCATTCTAATTGTCTTGATTCACATTTTGTTTTGCTTGTTTGAGTGTTATAAGATGTCCTTTATGAGTTATACAAATAAACTCATATAGTTTTTTAATTGGATTACCTCACCATACACCTTACGTCTAGACTATAGAACATGTACATTGCCGCCTTGGGGCGCCTCACGTCTTTTAAACCAACGATTGATTGTGGGGCTGTTATGACCCTTTTGGAAATATTATCTATTTAAAATAATGTTAAACTCACTTGTCAGCTTTTCTGGAATCCATGTAAGGTGAAACAGATGTTGGCAAATGTTTACTTTCACACTTGTTCCGGTTTTACAGATTGTTGAAAGTGGCATTTCAGATCAACTACAGGTGACTGAACTTATATTGCATGATGTAAGTACTTTCAGTATACTGTTATATATAGTGGTTTATATAATATCTACAATGCGTACTTGGGAACATTCACCAGTATGGTGAATCATCACAGTGGCCCTTTGACGTATGTGCATGTGTACTTATTCTTTCAAACTTGCACTAGTTGTAGTACCTTTTTTTGTTCATTTATAATATTGCTATATTACTTATATTCAGTTATTTTTTGTTTACAATTATTAGTTTAAGTGTAGCTCTTAAATTTTATCAATGTAAATGCGGGAAATTTGTTTTGAGGGAACTTGTCAGTTACCAAGACTTCAAGTTAGCAACTTACTGATGGTTGTATGTAAAAGTGATTTCCATGCAAGTGATAGTGTTGGTGAGTCTGGATATGAGAATGAATGCCAAGCTGTTGATATATAGCCTAGTTGTCGTTCTCATATCCTTTTTGTTTATTATTTCACACTTGTACCTTTCAAATTGGATAAACCTTCTTATTTTATTTAAGAGATTTTTTACCTCATGAACTATGACCATTTTGACACTTCGCCTCTTAAACTTTTTTTTTTCGTGCAAATTACCTCCTAAACTGTACGAATTTTGCACTTAACCTCCCGAACTCCCGTTTTGGTGGAACTCACTCGTGTGACATGCACGCTTACATATAAGGGGTAAAACTGACTTTCCATCTCTTACTGATGACTCCTGCTCAAAACAATGGCACGTGAGCACCTGTTAAGATAATGTTCAAATTAATATATGTATACACGTAGGATTTGGAACCTACGCAGTGCTCACATGCGATTATTTTGAGCGGGAGTCATGAGAAGGAGATGGAAAGTCGATTTTACCCCTTATATGTTAGCGTGAATGTCACACGAGTGAGATTCGGCTGGAATTTTCACCAAAAACATGAGTTCAGGAGGTTAAGTGCAAAATTCGTACAGTTTAGGAGGTAATTTGCACGAAAAAAGAGTTTAGGAGGTAAAGTGTCAAAATGGCCATAGTTCAGGAGGTAAATTTTTTCTCTTTATTTAATTGTTCTCTTAGTATATTAGGATATTCTCCCTCAAGCCGGCCTCTACTATCTCCACCGTTCCATGCGCCTCCACCATATCGCCCTTTCGTATATCGAGCTCTAGCTATCCCAGGTGAAGTATTTAACCCCATTCACTCCTTTGCTATCTATATCCCTTAAATTTCATACCAACACTATTATTATTTTTGCCCCACCTTGTTGTATTTTTTCACTTTCTCATTTTCCATACCTCAAATGAAACATCTGAAATTCACTGTGTTTTTCCCTCTTTTATTTATATATATTTTGAAGATTTTTATTTGATTGATTTTGTTCCCTAAAATTGTTTTTGTGTTGGAACGAACTAGGGTTTGGCATACACCGTTGGTGCTATCATCGATTATGAGTTTTATTTTTGTCTTACATTTACAGTAGTGCATTTTCAACTCAAATTGTTTTTGTCAATTGTATAAGTGAGTTTTCTTTTATCTATAGAATTTTGTGTTCTGCTACCACTAATCTTTCAACCGCTCGTTGCTGTATAGGTAAACTTTAATATTAAATTTCTCATTTATTTTAGTGAATATATGTGTCCTTTGGGTAAACTAAGTGTCTCAATGTGTTTTGTTGTGGTTAATACGGTATTTTCAAGCAGGTCTTGGTTTAAGTTCTTTGTCCATAAAGTCTTTTCATATTGGTATGAAATTGGTTGATCACGTTTCTTGCTAACTCTTTATCTCTGATAACTTGTATAAACTTGAGTAATAAATAATATGTGCTCCATAAAATGCATAGCATGGCATATTGATTGGATTTACTAATACGAATCATTTTACATGAAAATTTTATGGAACTGATATTTATCCTGTTGTGCAATGGATGCTTATCTATAAGAGAGAAGTTCACAAATATGGCACAATACTGAAGAAAATAAAGTTGATGAAAATGATTTTTTTTGTTATGTTGATCAAGGTAAAAGTTGATCTATTACTAATTTTTGAAACCAATTGCAGATATACAATATACATTATAAAGGTGATCTTTTAAAACTATATATAGTTTTTTTTAATGGTTGTTGGTTTCTTTCTTTCCATGTTCCTGTACCATTTTATCTTTAATACTTCGTCGACAATATTTGATATAGAACATTTGCTAGAGTTGTTTTTAATCATGAGTCAAATGCCATAATGGAATGATTGTGCCTTGATATCTATGTATAATGTTTGGGCAAGAAGGTACTAATGGCTAGGGAAAAACATCTTCAATGTGTTTCATGTACTCCGACATTGAAGCACAAGAGAGTGAAAATGCTTACGAAGTCTATGAAGATATCGAAATTAATGGTACTATTTTTTTTTGGTCAGAAGGCTACGACTTCTGCAATACACATTATATATATATGGTTGGACAATTTCGTTGAATGATGTTGATAAGTTGATTTTAACTAAGTTAATATATGGGTTTAAATCATACCACCTTACTAAAAAGACCAGTTTTGTGGAATTCTTATTCCTTAAGCTCAGTTTCGTGGCAAGACTTATTTTCTAGCCACTTGATATAAAATATAAACTAATCAAATATCTTGTTGCTTTGAAATAGGAATTTATTTGTTAAGTGAGAGAATTCGAAACTTTTGGATTATCACCATCTAGTTATTCTATATGTAAATGAACTATTTGAGCTTACTTTTCTTTAGACAATGGTGTATTTTTTATCTTTTAGTTTCTATTGACTTTTGTTGTAAATTTCTTATTTTTTATTTGTTATTGACTTTTGTTATTAAATTTGATTATTTTATTTATTCTTGTGTTTATTTAGATATAGTTGTTGTGCGAATTTATTATAATGACATGTTCAATATCACCTCCATATAATTTGAATAGTACAACCCATTTAATGACAAAAATTATAAAAAGTGTTGCCCGTTAATATAATTTAAGAACGCATATCTTTAAAAGTGTAATGAATTTGACGACACTAGTTCTCAATTGTGTCTTCATTTTAATGACTCAATTTTTTGAAAGTGATAATTTCAGAGTCGCTTTAATTAGTGTCTTCTTTTTAATGACTCAATTTTTTGAAGGTGATGATTTCAGAGACGCTTTGTTTCAAAAGCGTCTTGAATTTGATGACACTACTGAAAGTGTTGTTAATTTAATGATGCTATAATTAATTAGTGTCATCAAAATTTACTGATCGTGACCAAAATTTGCATTACCAAGTTCATGACGCATTAAAAAAAGCGTCACTTTTCGAAATTTACCTACACATCACTACTACAAAAAACACCATTGGAACAGGGGAATAGGCATCGGTTGTTACTAACAATCGATGCCAAAAATTGCCCAGGGTCTTTTTTATAATTAAAGAAAGTTATAGGCATCGGTTGTTCCCCAGAAACCGATGCCTATAGTCAGACAGATTTTTTTTTGTAATAAATAAAAGTTATATGCATCAATTCTCTAATACAACCGATGCCTATATAGTCCGGGAAAAATTAATAGTATCGGTTATTAAAAACAACCGATGCCTATAACAGAACATGAGCACCAGTTCCTTATTTACAACCGATGCCTATGTATCGACTGAAATCAAATTGGGGATCTGGTGAAATCTCTTCACATTCGCAGCAAATTGGGATATTGCCTGAATTAAAATCGCGATTCAGGAATTACGCTCCACAACTCCAACGAGATCATCATCGTCATCCTTCATCCATCTCAAAAGGTTAGTTTCATTTACTTCTCTAAATTCTCTAATTTTCGACCAGTTCTGAGTCTAATTCGCAAAATACCCTAATTCCCGATCAATCCGAGCTCCAGTTCCCCAATTGTGCTAACTTTCCAATCAATTTCGTGTTACAGTTCCATCAATACCCTAATCTCCCGATAAATCTCAATTTCCAGTTCCATAATCACCCTCAATCTCCATTCCTACTCAGGTGTATTGCTAATTCCTCAAGATTCCGGCCACCGCTGGGAGGGTTCGCATGCCGACGAACAACCAGTTGCACAACAGCGCCGCCTTGTAGACCCACTGCATAGGGCAAAGCGTGATCGGGTACGATCCCTACGCACCGAACTTGCTATACTCTCATTTGTTCATTTGTATTCTTCCTTTTATCAGTACGAGCACCGCTCCATTGTAGCCTTGATCGTGACTTTCTCCAGCCAGGCAGGCAGAGAGAGTGGCCGCACTATAATCAACTCAATTTCTAAGCTGCGATAGCGGCGGTGTCATTTCTAATATGGTAAGAAACGAGCCTGTGTGTATGTTTTGGTTTGAGCACCAGGTATTTCATCTTGTGCACATATCTAAATTGTGTACTTATTATCTATGGGTTGACTGTGTGTATATTTTTTGGGTCTTTTCTGTTCTAAATGCCATTTCTCGATTTGTTTCTTTGTTAAATGCATCGAATTAATTCAATATGTACTTTTATTTGTGAATTAAGAAGAGTAAGGGATTGAAAATTAAGAATTCAATAAATAATTTTTGTCAAACGTACAAAATTGTATCTCGGTTTGATTATTTATCAAAATGAACATCAATCAAACTCGAATAGTTTGATATATCTATACTTCTTCAACCAATTTTTTTATGTTCAATTAGTCCCTTTATCTTATTTGTATTCTTCCTGAGTTGGTAATTGCTATACTCTCATTTGTTCCATTTTTGTATTTCAGGTTCGGAAGCATCTCCACAAGAACTTGCTCATTCGATTTTTGACCCTGATGCTCATAAGGTCTGTGTCATTACCAATAGCTTCTTTTAGCAACAGTTTTTAATTTATTGTTTTTTGAGTTATTATTATTATTGTTATTATTATTATTTATTTTTTTGGCAGAATCGACCTCCGAAAAGAAAGACTCAGCCCTTTGACTCGATATTTATAAATCCGAGGAATACATTGATGTCCCATCTCAAGTCAGGCCTTCTGATTCGCTTGAAAGATCAAGGGGTAAGATGCCAAAAGCACAACGCACATATGGCCCCAGCATTTTCAAAAAACCAAAGGACGAATTCGCAGAAGACACGAGCAGTCCCATTGGTCGGGCGAGGCCCGAAGCAAGAAAAGGGAACTCTAGTTTGAGCGGTGGTCGAATGACAGCCTGGCAAAAAATGGTTGACGAACTGGGAAGTTTAGAAGATGATAGAAAGCCCACTGTGATGCCCATACCCAACAACCCTAGTCGGACTCTTACCGGCATGGTGGCTAAACAGCCGTAT
>BMAC01000504.1:202095-247721 GCA_014905375.1 Phtheirospermum japonicum
GAATTGCGTTTGTTAAATTTGATGTCACGAAATTAGTCATGACGCAACATGTATGCACTACTACAGAAATAGCCCAACAGGTGACACTTTCACAAGTTTAGGTAATGTAATTTATGATGCTAATAAGCGTCTCTAAACTTAAAAACAAGCGTCATTACACACCATTTTTGTTGTAGTGTATTATTATTACTATTATATTGTATGTTTCTATGATTTTCTCTTGTTTTACTTATTTCTATTGTTATCTTCGTTGTCTTATAAAWTCTATTTTTATGTTAAACATAAGTTAGTTAAAAGCAGACGTTGAAGACATTTTGAAAAATACACAAGTTTCATATAAAAAAAAACTCAGAAACTCGAAAACAAGTTTCACACAATCCGACTACAAATGARAGAAGAGTGCAAACATGTATAAAAACTAACTTAAAATTCATATAGAAAAAGTTACACACGAAGCAAGTCACAGTGATGATCAATCGTTGTATTGATTACATCATAATGAAAGCTCGTCGGTTCACTGATTAACTTATCATATAAGTCGGTCGGGGACCTTGGCACGAAATTGACAACCCATGCCCCTCAAGATCCTCTATGACGCTAAGAGGCCCGGGCAAGAAGGTTTGGCGTGCATGGACAATCGATAACTAAATTACTTACGAAAAACCAGATTCATTCCAAAAAATTAACACATAAGTTCCAACAAGGAGCACAAAACACAAGAACACGTAGCAATAAAAAATGACTAGCTTAAATCTAACCTAGATCTATCAGCTATGCCTCAAACAAATAAACCCCTTACCAGTAGTATTTACGCTACGGAATTTAAAATAGAGAGGATCAAGCATAAGGGCCTCAATCCACCGGAGCGGTGGATAGTTGACTACGCTCTGATACCACTGTTGAACATATTCAACCGTTGGAGGACTATGATTGATTGATTCATTATGCGATTAGTAGAAGCACTTAGGGGTAGTCTTCTCCTTTTTAGAATTCTCCTTCACGCTTGTCATTTCTCTAAAATCAAAGTCTGTTGCACAGCTCAAACCAGCGACTTGGGTCTAATCCATTGTGGCAGTCCGTACGGCCTGAATCTCCTGCAATAACCCTTTTAGCCCGAACCATATGTCATGGCCCAAAATATCAGCAACTAGCAGCCGTACTCGATAGGACTCGTCAATGACAGCAGTAGGTTCACGGTGACACTCGTTGTTTGATACCTGCAAAAGAAACAGTAGCAAATCAACAAATAATGAAGGGCTGGAAAAACCAGAATAAGGTTAACCTTAATCTTTTGGTATAGGAATGATTACACCCTTTACACAACTAGTGACGAACTTGGTGGTGAATGACACTCGATCTGGCTCAGATCTGCTTGGAACTGGCCCCTAATCTCGTCAAGGTAAAATTGATGAAGGACCAGACTCGGTGGCCCAAAGTGTCGGCTACCTTTCCACCCTACGAAAACATCACCGTATACGAAAACGACATCACCCTCTTGCTGGAACCTTAGCCACACAAATTCGTTCGATTTTTCGGTCAAAGCAGAGATCCAATGATTCACAAATGAATCACTCACACATTCTTTGTATCACTCAAGAACAAGGAGGGGTTTAGATAATTTATTAGAACATAATGAGAAATGGGAGACATAGAGGAGCGACTGGAGTTGTTCCTCTAGCTAGGGTTTGGCAGTAGAGCCGATGGTGCAAAAAATGCAATTAGAGTAACTGTATAAGTGGCGCTACAAAGGCAAAGAACTGTAAAATGTACAAAAATGGCGCTTTCTAACACTTAACCTCCACTTATAAAAATTAAAAAATACAAATTTCCACACGGGTGGCGCTTATTTATTACTAAGCGCCACCAATAATAATAAAAGTGTCGGTTATAATAGAAGCGCCACCAATATACTCAAACCGGGTGGCGGTTAAATAAATAAGCGTCACTAATATACTTATAACGGGTGTCGCTTATTTATATAAGCGCCACCAACAAGTGTATTCTTATTACTGTCGTTTATTTATAGGAAGCATCACCCGAATTTAAGCATTAGTGGCGCTTCAAGCAATGAGATACGCCACTCTGAACAAGTATGAGCACAATTCCATCAGGGTTGACATCTAGCCTTCCCCTCCCACCTTGGAATTTTGACGACACCACCACCACCTCCGCCGCCGCAACTTCAAATCCAGTGGTTTCACTTGTAAGGCGGAGTTTGATTCTCTCCAAGACCAGTGGTTTCACTTCAAATCCGATCTCCATCATTTCAATGTACGTTTCTTCCTATCTCTAAGACCATTAGGGTTGACGGCTAGCCTTCCCCTCCCACCTTGGAATTCCGACGACACCACCACCACCTCCTCCGCCGCAACTTCAAATCCAGTGGTTACTTGTTAGGCGGAGTTTGATTCTGTCCAAGACCAGCGGTTTCACTTCAAATCCGATCTCCATCATTTCAATGCACGTTTCTTCCTCCGTCACTCTGTAATTCAGAAAGAATAATAAAACTGAACCTTTGTGATTTAATTGAGTTGGATTGAGTTTAAGGGTTTAATTCTTCTAATAATTGTTTACATTTCACTATGAGTAGTGCAATCCCTTTGCCTTTATAGCAAGTGAGTGTGTGTATTTATTTCACATATCTTGATTTTATATGATAGTGTGTGTATCTCAGATAAAGCTAAGCAATGCTGGAAAAGGCATCATTAAATGGGACGATTTCGATGGAGTAGCCTCTGATTCCTTGTGTAAAGACTATTTTTTATTAATTGCACTYGGKTGACTTTYTTRAGTCTWAGGCTTTCTCAAATGAAAAGGAGAAAAGAAATAAATTCTGAAATCATTCATTGAATTTTCTGTGTGATGAACTGTGATTTTTCTTTTTTTTTTTTAATTATGAATACACTCACTTGCATTCTGTTTGCAGCTTTGATGAAGAGATACTTCGTATATCAGGATCTTTGGTTGCTAACCGTACTGGATGCGCTCAATGGTTGGAAAAAAACTTGGATGAATGGTCTCAGGCTGATAAGTTAAGTTTTCCCCAATTATTTCAATTTCGTCTGGAGCTTTATTTTTTATTTTTTTATTTTTTTTGTGTTTGCACAATGTATTGAATTATTCCACTATCCAAAATGATGTTGCAGTATGTACCACTAAAAAGATAAAAAGCGGAAAACAAGAAGATGAAAAGCCAGAGATTAAGAGATTGACGATGGAGGACGAAACATCTTCACTAAAAACCGACGAGTATGTTAAGAAGTCCAAGAAAAGGAGAAAACAACACAGTTGATATGCCATGGGTATTTTTTTTTTTGAAGCTTGTTAAGGAAGATTACTATTTACTCATGAATTGTCATTTTTGCACGCAATTTCATTTTATTTTTGTCATCTTCCCGTCCTTAAAATCTTGGAAGCAGTTTTGAGGTTGTATGTGTTCATTTTGTAATTGATATTAACTGTAGTCAAGTAATTAGATCTTGTTCTTCAGTTCCCAAATCTAATGTAGTGATTCTATTGATTTCACTAGTAGTAGCTCGAGCAATTTTAAATTGTAATGTAAAATATTTTCTAAATATAATGGATGCTTTTGTTAGCATTTGGCATCGATTGATTTTAAATTTCACCTTGTCATGATTAAGTGATGATTTCTATTTTGTTTGAAATTTTTGATGAAATAATGTATGTTTTGTTTAGTTGAAGGTAGGTAGCATGTGTATGTTGGGATATTATGACTTGAGGTGAAATTTAGTAATAGCAAATTAGATTCCATAAATTTCAAAAAAATAATAAAAAAAAGTTATAAATTTTGTGGTGGCGCTTCCAATTTAATAAGCACCACCCGAATATTGTTATTGGTGGCGCTTCCAAGTAATAAGCGTCAGCCACCCGGGTATTGTTATCGGTGGCACTTTCAAGTAATAAGCGCCACCCGATTTCTGTTATTGGTGGCGCTTCCAAATAATAAGTGTCAGCCGTTTCAATTTTTAGTGGCACTTCGAATGTTACTATTTTTGGTGGTGCTTCAAAGGTGAGAAGCGTCACCTGCCTTTATTTTTAGTGGCGGTTTGAATCGCCACTTGTATTGGTTTGGCTTCAAGTGTCGTCCGCATTAATGACGGTCAAAACGCGCCATCAATAACTATTTTGAAGCGCAACTAATCAACTTTTCTGCACCAGTGAGTATAAATAATAATGATGAAAGTTGATTATCAAATCCACAATGTCAACAATCCAGATCTAAGTAAACAAAAGGTACGAGACGGATTGGCCCATAACCCAACGAAGGTAGACTGCCAAAGAGAGATGAATTGCAAGCTGGGTTTGAGATGATTTCAAATTGGGCCAAAAATAATAATCCAACGAAAGCTTCATTTTTCCCTTTGATATATTCATCAAAGATGTGGCCATCTATTAAAATGGTCTTTTAAATGTATGAAGTGCTTTTTTTGGGGGAATATTTATGTGGCAAGCACATATGTGCAATTATTATATCGTTTTCCTATTTACAAGTAGCTGATTATTCTTAATCAATTGATCCTCCGATCTATCCCAGATAGTACTATCATTTTTCTGGGTGGACCGACTCCTTTTATGGGTGTAGCGCAATACGTAATTGGTGATGATTTCCCATTTTCCAAATGTGGACCATATCGTTATTCATTTCAACTTTATACATATAGTTTTCAGAGCAATTGGGTATAACCAGTATAAGTTTAAATTGTCATTATCCGGGTGAAGGAACATTTTATATAGTGGTGGACAGATAATCATTATATCGAATATGCATGGCACTACAATACACTAAAAAGAAAARGCATATTGTTAGAAATAAAATAAGATTAAAACTGAAATTAAATTATAAGTATTCTTTTAGCCTGAAAATTTGGCGTTGATTGCGCATGATTCCAACTTGCACATGTATTTTATATTCAAACTCGATTATCCCTCCTCCACTGTCAAATGTGGTTCCAGTTTGGCAAATGAGAAAATTCAAAATCATCGATGTAATAATAATAATAATTATTAATATGATGTACTTAAAGTACATAAATACTAAATTAAAAACAACGAGAAGAAAAGAGAATGTGATTACAAGATGCAGATTTTGCCAACCATAGACAAATCTAAGTTTGGAACACTAGTGTAATTTAGTGGGACTTGAAATCAAAATTTGCACATTTAGTATTATAAGCCAAAAGCGACGAGGTGAATCCCAATCTTTGACGTTCGAGATCAAACTGTAGTAGATTATCCTCAAGCTGATGTCCACCGATCACAATGGACGTCTTGGGATTTAGACCACCATCTATAAATCCCAAACACCAACCATCGAAACCATTATTTTGAATCCTCACCATCGAATTTGATCCGTAAATTCTCCAAAATATTTTTTCATTATTATTATTATTATTATTATCCAAGACGAGATCGATTGTTGGAACAGCGGGGCCCAACCTCGTAGTAGGCATCTTGTCCACTTCAAAACAAACACTGAATGGCGATACACTAAATGGCTCCACAGGGATAGTTGTGGTGAGATTGAGCGCAGCAGATTCTTTCACAAAAGTATCGACTAAAGCATTATATATTGAAGTTTGAAGCAGAGTGTACCGAGTGGATGTGCTTAATTTTGTTCCACCTCTCCCGTTATCTTCAACGGCTAAAAGGGTCTGATTCAAACGTACAACTCGTCTGTTGACTCTAAGAGAAGTCAACCCAAGGTAATATTCGGGTGATTTGTAGTACCAGTATATTTCTGTGTCGGCTCCAACTGGACCCAAGATTAACTGTGTGTGAGTAAGTGATTTTGAAATATCGATTCGGGTTGGAGAAAAGTAATAAGGGCCTGGAGAATTGAACACAGCCACACCTGCGTTGACAAAACTCGTATACATATCATCCCAAATAATAAAACAAATAATAGTAATAAAAATAATAAATACAAAAATCAATATATGTTGCACACCTGGAGCCGTTGATGAACCCGGCAAGCAAACTGCAAAAACCGGCGGAGAAGAAAATCCCCGGCTTAATTGAGCCGGTATCGAGTGCTTGAACCGGCCTAGAGCAGCCACACCGGTCGATCCTCGGGCGAGACCCCTGTAGATCCTCGAGGAACTCGCGGTGCAAGAGAATACAAGCTCGGAAACCGGGCCTGGGCCGGGTTTACCGGTTTCGAAAAGAGCGAACTTATCCTTGATGATATCGCCCGACCCGAGCTTCTGGGTCACCGGGTTCTGTGGCATGAATCCACACGAGTTGTTGGTACAACCCGGTCCGGGCGGATTAAAACAGTTGGAGATAACGCGAGGGGTAATATCGTCAACGCAGAAAGCCGAGTAACCGTCGACGGGCTTGTAGGAGGAGGATTTGTAATGACGAGAACAGTCGTACCACGGGAGGTAAGAACCTAAGTCGAGGTGTAATTTCGAGGGCTGGAGAGGGGTTTTTAGGTAAATTGACAATGTGTAGAAGTTTGTGTAATTGTCTTTTGTAATGGGGCTGAAGAGGGTTTGCTCTGAAGAATGGAAGAGAGAGAAGGCGAAGATAATGAAAGCTGGTAGTGAAAGTGAAGCCATTTCTTGTTCAATGTCGATGATTAGAGTTTTGTGTGTATATATAACAGGAAAATACGAAATGTTTAAATATTTAATAGCAAAAAGATGTTTTTACACCAATTATGGTCGTTTATATATTTACCATGTAAATTATTTCTTGGACAAATTAATATTCGAATTATGCACAGTTTGCAGTTTGTAATACTATTGAATTGTGCTACGTAATCTAATTTTAAACAAAAAACCATAATAATTATAGTTTAGGGTCAAATACTAATCCCACGTAATTTGTATGACTTATTATTTTAATTAAAAACTAGTTTAATATCCGCATATTATGCGAGATTTGAAAAATAATAATATTCATTAAAAATACTAACAGAATAATATTGAAAATAGTATATACAAATAACATTATTTGTTCTACTTATAGGAATATTTTTTTCACAATAAATAATTTTTACACACAAATCAGAATATGTTCTAATTATAGTGACTGATTTTCACAGTAAATAATTTTCAATTTTTTTTTAACTTAGGTCAAAAATTAGTTGTTAAATATATCAAAATACCCTAAACTTGATGGGAAAATCCGTAAAAAATTAAGTTTGGAAGAATGTACATGTTACATATGAATATGTGATATAAAGATTTAGAACCTATAAGACACTGTTTGTTACCTGGAAATAGGGTCTCAACGAATAATCTCCCAACTCCAAAAATGATATCCAAACGTCAAAAGGAATGACACTTGCGCTCACAAACAAATGTCAGATGGGGACCGAAAGGGTTTCCCGGTGAACCCCCTCCGATACTTAAGTTAGCGCATGGAGAGAATTTGGTAGAGTAAATATTTGATTAAAGTCTGTCTTACCTTCTGTACTTTTGTGATTATCTATTTATAGGTGTACTTTTCTAGGGTTTCCTTAAAATTAGGGCCTTTAAGCCACGTCACTCTTCCAAATTCTTCTTTCTGTTACTCTACCTTGAGCTGGAGCCCCAAGCTCTCCCAGATGATCTTGATCTGGGTCAAAGATCTCGAGCTGTATACACAACCCCAAACTAAGCACCGACCTCAAGCTAGAGGCGTATAGCTGAGCTGATCTTAATCTTTTTTTATCCTGAAACAATTACTTCCCCCTACTATGGTCGTGCATTTTTCGAAAAATGATCATAGTATTATCGTAAGTTTTCTGCCTTACATCCCGAGTCATAATCAATAACCTCGAGCTAGAGCCCCAGGCCGGAGCTGACAATTTTGCTTTTTATAATAATTTTTTTTAACCCCGAGTTCGAGCTGATTTCCTTACATTTTTTAGCTGAAACTTTAGCCTCGAGCTCGAGCTAATTTCCTTGTATTTTTTGGCTGAAACCTTAGCCTCGAGCTCGAGCTGATTTCCTTGCGTCTTTTGGCTGAAATCTTAGCCTCGAGCTCGAGCTAATTTTCTTGCATTTTTTGGCTGAAGCCTTAGCCTCGAGCTCGAGCTAATTTCCTTGCATTTTTTGGCTGAAACCTTAGCCCCGAGCTTGAGCTGATTTTCTTGCGTCTTTTGCTGAAACCTTAACCTCGAGCTCGAGCTGATTTCCTTGTGTTTTCTGGTTGAAATTTTAGCCTCGAGCTCGAGCTAATTCTCTTGCGTTTTCTTGGCTAAGTTTTTAGCCTCGAGCTCGAGCTAATTCTCTTGCGTTTTCTTGGCTGAGTTTTTAGCCTCGAGCTCGAGCTAATTCTTTGACTTGATTTATAAACCTGAGCTTATCCTCGTAGTCTTACCTGGCCCAATTTAGGTCATAACCGAGCTGTTTCGGCCCATTAACCAAATTTCGCTTATTTCTCAGGCCCAATTCAAGCCCTACCCGAGCTGTTGCGGCTTATTAACCAAATCTCGCTAATTTTTCAGGCCCAATTCAAGCCCTACCCGAGCTATTGCGGCCCATTAACCAAATCTCGCTGATTTTTCAGGCCCAATTCAAGCCCTACCCGAGTCGTTCAAAACCCTAAAAAAGAGTTTTTGCATTTCCCTAGGAGGCGCGTCGCTCCTGCTTCTTCGAAAAATAAAACTCTTATCCTTCTCTGAATGTCTTTTCATATAGCCTATAGGCTTCATATTTATTCCTTCACTTTTTCCAATCTTCTACTTTCACTTAGCATTTAGAAATTCTTTGGCTCTGACAAGATCTCTCATCTGACATCTCTGTTCTTCAAATATTCAAACCTTCAAAACTTTAAATCTTCAAATCGTCTTCAGACTGTTCTTAAGTCCCCTAGAGATTTAATCCTTTCAATAGGTACGACTTGATCCATTTTCTTGTTTTCCCTTTGCTTATACGTGTTTTATCGTTTTCACTATTTTGTTGCTGCTATTATTATTTTCTATAATGTCTGCTCCTTCAACATCTTGAACTGCTACCGACGATATGAGGCTCATTCCCGTTCCTCCTTCATCTCCCCTCGATCTGGGCGAGGAGTCGGGGTCCTTGGAGCGCGTCACTTCTCCTCAAAGTGAGTCTTCCTCGACCCCTCACCGCTCGGGAGAACCTTTATCTTCCGCTCCCTCCGTTCTAGATCCCCGGCATATACCCTGTACTATATCTAATAAAACTTTAGGGTATATCCGCTCCAACACTGGTCTTCCTTCTTCTTACCAACTAATCCTTCCTTCTCAAGAGGAGAGAGCCCCATATCCACCCCCGAACTATTTAACATTCTACATTGGCCAGCTAGATGGGGGTCTTCGTTTCCCTATTCCTCCTTTGTTGATGGAGATTTCTCGTCTCTATGAAATCCCCCTCAACCAATTCGCCCCGAACTCTTTCCGGAACATGGTGGGTTTTATACTTGTTGCCCGGTATCTAGGTATCAAACCCACTGCTGCTTTATTTTTCTCTCTTTTTCAAGCCAAATCTCTCAATCCCCCGGGCTTCTTTTATTTCTCTTCTCGGGGCGATGCCAAGTTCTTGGATAAAGCTCCTACTTCGAACCAGGAATGGAAACAGAAGTACTTTTTTGTCTGCTCTCTCGTGTCTTGGGATTTTCCTACCGAGTGGATATGGCATATCCCTGTCCAACGGAAGTATAACATCAAAAAACGATCGCAAGGTACTCAAAGCCTAGTTGATCGAATCACACGGAGGACCTTTGACCTATCTCGTCTTATTCGTTCCTCTTTGCTCTATTATTACGGCCTTAGTCCACTCGAGTCCCCCTGGAAGCAGACATTGGTAAAACCACACACCTCTAGTCTTATGCTATTTTTACCTATCAATGCCTCCTCACTTTTGTTTTCCTTTTTGCAGACACGATGTTCAGGAAGCTACGAGCTCAACCTGGGGAGGCAAGGGAGAAAGTTTTATCAGTAGGTCGTGCTCTTCCTAAAGCGACTCTCGACCCTCCTATCACTACGAGCTCCGAGGAGCCCCCCAGGCGAGCGCTGGTCGGAGTTGAACCTCCACAAGACTCGCTCCTGTTCAGGGTCCTTCTCCCTCAACCCCGAATCAATCATTCTTCACCCAAAGTGTGTTGAGGAAGGAAGATGGTTTGATCGCCACCCAATACATCCAGGGTGTTTGCCCTACCACTGATCGGGAACGACTGGAGAAATGGGGGGATGCCGAGCTTCTTGAAGCTTGGAACTTGTCTCTCTCTAAGGTGCGTAACCTCGAACTCCTAAGACTTGTATTTATTCTTGGGTTCTCACTCGTTTTCTTACAGGCTTATGCACTGACCTCCAACGTGACTGCTCGGGCGCGCCTGGGTTTCAATGACCCCAAGCTGGCGCACGATCTAAAAGCTGCGCAAGATCAGGTTGCTGACCTGAACTCTGAACTGGAGCATGCTCGAGCTTCTTTAAAGAAGAAAGAAGAGGAGGTTCAGTTGGCAGCTCAAGAGTGTGAGCTGATGATGAAAGTCGAGAAGGCCCGCTTTGAGGGAGAGTAAACGGGCAAGGAGGGTTACCTTAAATCAAAGGAAGGTCTGTCTATAATTCAACGAGTTCGGGATGCCACCCGCCACAAATTTGTCCATTCGGAGGATCTTTACAAGGTTTTTATAAAGACTATTCCCTTTTATCTGGACTACTATTTGGGCAAAGTGAAGGACTGGACAGCCTCAGGGGGCTCGGTGGAGACTTTTGACAAGGAGCCCACTCTGGATGATACTCCTAATTATCCTCTTTTTCTCCGGAGTGCTGAGGACACCCGACTTAACTCTGTTGGAGATGCGGATTACTTAGAGTATGCTCTTCATCACTTTCAGGGGCAATATCAGCCTGCAGAATCTGCCTTTCCGACTGCTCCCGAAGGCCTCCTATTGATCGAAGGTGGTGATCAAGGACTTGAAGATGCCCAATTCGGTGAAGACATTGAGGCGAGCCAATTTAGCAGAGAGATCGAGGAAGGCCTTCTCTCCACTGCTGACTACGGGCAGTAGATATTTAGGGTCGGGTGTAATGATTATCTTCTATCATTGATGTCTTTTTTGTAATCACAAACCTTCTTCTGAATGAATGATTGACATCTGTTTTAACTTGCGTTGTTATTTCATGCTTTACTGTTGTCTTTAATTTTGTACCTATTTACTCGATTACTCTGCGGGATCGAGGGCTTTTAACTTACGCTCCATCCATTTACCAACAGAGCTTAAGAAGCTCTTCGAGCTTAAGCTTCATTTGGGTTGTCCTTTTTTCCTTTTAGGCGGGAAACGTACTTTTTCGTACAACTTTTCAAACATGTTGGAGGGAAAACTTTGCTTTATAGGCACTTATTTCCCATTCCTCTGTTGTAATTTTCCCTCTCTTAAGCATGTCTGGGTTTTCAGCAAGTCCACCGTCGGATGTTTATGAACTCCAGGAGGAAGTAACCAAGCTCCGCCGTCAACTGGAAAGAAAAGGACAGCATAAACAGTTTTACAAAGATCACTGGAAATCATCCAACAATCATGTTCTTCACCTTCGTGAGGAAGTTTTGGATCTTCGTGAATAAGTGAACCGCTTATACAAAGCGAACGAAGCTCTGGTTAACAGCGCAAGGTCTGAGACTCATCGTGCTGATATGTACTATCTGAGGTTCTGCGAGGTGGATCATGAGCTCTGGAAACTGAATAATGCTCAGCGTCGTTCTGATTAATGATGATTTCTATTTTCTAGTTTTTTAGCTCGAGTCTTGGGCTCTGGAGCCTGGTGTTTATGTAATAAGTGGTTGACCCTGGGGTCTAGCCTTAATAAATTTTGGTTATGCTCTATGCTTTGACATCCGTCTAGTTCATTTTTTTTATTGCATGGATGTTTTCCATATGCTGTTTCAGTGGCATCTGCCTCTTGAAATTTATTCCAAGTGTCCACCCGACCTACCATGGCGGGTAGGATTTGAGGTTGATACTTGCCAACCGAAACTCAAGTATCCACTCGACCTACCACGGCGGATAGGATTTGAGATTGACATCTGTCAATTGAGACTCGAGTATCCACTTGACTTACCACGGTGGGTAGAGTTTTTTTTAAGTTGACGTCTGTCAACTTATTTGCTCCGAACTTCTGTTCGGTGGTTCTAAGTTTAAGCCATAAAATGTTCAAGCGATAAATTAAAATTTTATTATAGAAACGACTTCTCTAACTCACACAATCAAGTACATCAAGAAGAAATTAAAGAAGTAAATTTACCGAATCAACCTCTATTCATACGAAGTAAGTCTTCAAATTTGCCACATTCCAAGCTAGAGGGATTTCCCGTCCATCCATATCTGCAAGCTCATATCCGCCTCCTGCTAACACCCGGGTCACTTTGAAAGGCCCTTCCCAGTTAACTCCTAGTTTCCCCAAATTCTTGGCTAAATATGCTCTTCTCAAACCAAATCCCCGACCTGGAAGTTTCTCTTAACCACTTTGCTATTATAAGCAGCTTTAATTCTTCTCCTCATTTCTTTGAATAATGTAACTTTATGTCATATGTATTATAGGTCCGGGATCCCTTGAATAGTGTAACCAATAATTACATTAGAAGTCTAGCATTCGGTCCATCGTGTTGTGTGACTATGTTCAATGGTTGCAAGATAATTTGATATAGATTTCACACGATAGCATACAGATCAGAACGATCTACATCGAACAATGGGGTCAGTATAAAAAGATTAACTTATGGAGAAGATGAATATGACTAGCGAGGCGTTGTTTTGCAGGACTAGCGAGGTCGTCAAGATATTTCACGGAAGGTTCAAGAGGTCGCTGTAACGTATCTTGAAGCAGTTTCAGGTCGCTGATCTCTTTTTGAGGTTAGACCCTCTTTATTTGGTAGTTCAACTTTTTGGACTCATCACTGTCCAAGATCCCAACACAGCATTAAGCTAAAGAGTAAAAAAGCAAGCAAGAACTCACGATAAGTTTTATGTTCAATGGATTTAAACGACAACCACAAAAATCAAGTACGCAATGCTACATTATGCCTGATTACGATGAAATCACATCAAGAATACTTAACGACTATCTCTTTCGACACAATGAGCCCGTAACGCGAAACGAGTCTATTTACACTCTGAAAGCCCAATTCGGGTTCGCTCACACACCGTATCAAAGCCAAATTCACACTCTGAAAGAACGGGTGCTTCTTAACCTCAGTGGCCCCATGCCTATATGCCAGCCGATGTTGCGGCTCCTTAACAAGCAACTCTCTGATCAAATCCCGCGCTTCAATACTAACCATAGGCGTCTTTGGGAACCTCAGCCTCTGGCTCACCCCGCAAAGGATATTGCCGAACCCCATCTCAACTACACTCTTCCTCTGAGTCGGGTTGAGTCCCTTGATAGCGGCATAAAATAAAGCAACATGAAATAAATAAAATAACATTACATAATAATGTAAATAATATTTATGTACACAAAAAATGCATCGACAAACGTTAAACCTAATTGTTGTCATCATTTTTCAATGAGAAAGGCCCCTAATTGTTTCGTGCCTATTCTTCCCAGTTTAACCTAACACACTTTCAAAATAAGCATAAAGGGACATTGGTATTAGAAACTTATATATATATATTACTATTTGAGAATAAATCCAAATAAGCAATATATTTCTACTATAACTTTGCTAACATTCAAGGCAAGAATATTGAAATTTGCAATTATCTCCATTAATTCATAATGTATGTTATTTTAGGAGAATAAATAAGTTTTTTATAATATTTATTTTTTATTTTACCCCAAAGGTCTTATCATTGAGAGACAGCATATGAAAGAGACGACTTTTTATAAATATTTTGATAATTATATTTAATTTATGTAAAAAGCTTAAAACTAAAAAATGTAACTCTCTATTTAGAATTAAATAACATTCTAATTTGTTAATTTATTCTAATTAAATATCGTTCTAGATATATTTCAATTGAGAATCACTCAAGTTATATTAGTCAAAATATTTAATTTCTAATCCTAATATTTAAATTTGAAATATTAATTATAAATACTTGTTAATTAACTAACTGATACTAACTATCACTTACAACATGTCAATAGTTAATTGATTTAATTTGCAAATACATGGAAGTTTATAAAAACTTAATCAATAAAATCGAATTAAACTTAATTGATTAGAGATAGTAACTAGCGATTATATATTTACGGGAGTTAAGTAAGTTCACTTGATTGGATATTCATTTTTGACTACTTGAGTAATATGAAAGAAACAAATAGAATAGGTTTGAGCATTAATATCCAAGGAATACAAGGAAAAATGAATCCTGATGAAAGTAATAATTCTACTTGCTATTCTTTTCATCATTTCTATTTGAGAGCATTTATACATACTTCCTTAAACTTTTACAAACACCCCATCTTGAGAGCTTGAATAGTGTTGGGCGATTTAGTAGTTGAATAATTATTGCCGAAATGATATGATTTTGGTGTATTTATAGTTTAAGGAATGACATTTGAATGCTTTTATGAAACTCATGGTGTGGACGCAACGTTGGCTGATTGTTGAACTTATGATATGTTCTTTGTGAGTCCAGTGGTATGTGAATGGATATTTAGTTCATTGTTCATTGTATATTTGCCTGCTTTGTTTGCAGATTAATTTCATTTGATGCAAACGAACTACCATTCGCCAGAAAGATCTATTCGGATCTCATTAGATCAATTTTGTATGGTTTTATGACAATTATAGGATTATAAGAATTCATTTTTTTACTTGAAGGGTTTATTTGTAATTTTAAAAGATAATTGAGATTTTTATTAATAGACTATAATTCATGGGTGGTTTTTATAATTGACTCAAATATTAAATGCCTAAATATCATGTTTCTTGATTGCAGAGTGTTCACAGGGTACTACGGTCCGAAACTACACCAGCATATGACCATGGTATGGGCGACAAGGGTCTACATACTGTGTAGCGAAAGTTTCATGGATGTCTAAATGGGGAGAACAAGGCTACATTGGAATGCAATGTGGTGTCAATGCAAATGAGGGGTTGTATGGCATCACCATAGAAGCATCATAACTGACCAATTTAATTGTACGACAACCCTAAACCATCAATAAATGAATGAATATATTTGAATATGAAAATATAAAATATTTTTGAATCGATCAATTTTAATATTTTTTTATCATACTTTGTTTATTGGATATTGTATCGGTCAAACTTCTTAGATATTAATAATTCACTTTATGAATTTATTAAATTTATTTTTTTATATATTTCTTAAATATGCCCACGTAAACGTGGGTATTCAAACTAGTTATGTAATAATTACCTATGGGTAAATCAGTTGCTAAAAATAAATTTAATAAATTATCAGGATGCAGCCCCTCAAAGCCACCCATGCATGAGTTCGAGTGGTAGGACCAACTACTGCAAATCGGATTCCTCCAAGTATATTCAAGGATTCAGAGAAATCCAAAAGATGGTGGAACCATGACAACCATTTGAATAAAGTTCCTACATATATTGAACAAGTCCAAACTCAATTGGAAGAGACGTGCAAACATTAAAGGGAAATACTGTAAATCCTTACAGACCTGAAAACCCAGCCAAGCTCCTCTGAAGGATGACGTCGCATAACATTCATAATCTAACCTCTTTTACATCAAAATGAGAATCAATCAAGGTTATAAGACGGACGACTAAAGAAAAAAAAGATGATATCCATCGTCAAGGGAAATTTACCACCTAATAAGTGATGGATTGAGTCAATCTCGAGAGTTTACATGACCTTGCACAATCCTTTGGGGGATGGGATTAAGGATCGTGGGTTTTAAGATGAACACAGGAGGTGGATCTTATCACTTATTATTTTAATTTTTATAACTTAAATTTCATTAATTTGCTTAAATAAAATTTAAAAAAAAAGGCAAAATAGGGTTTTTTCTTCAATATAATGTTTAGAATTAAAGAAAAATTATAAAAAAATATAGAATCATGCCACGTAAAAAAAGAATTTATCAACCGTTTTTAAAACCTTTATTGATGAATTGGGCAACATAGCAAACGTGGTTTGATGATAGTCAATGTCACGTACTTTATTCATAATGTGACCAATACAATGGAACAAAATAAATTTTCCCAAGTTTTTGTCTTCAACATAATGATCACAATTAAAAAAATAAAGTAGTGAATCATACTACATCAGCAAGAAAGCACGACTGAGCTTTTTTTGGATTTCTTTTGATGAATTTGTCAAAACGTTGTTTGATGATGGCCAATTTCACATAACTTTTCTGAAATGTGGCCAATATAATTGACAAAAATGAAAATTTTTTATGTTTATTAAGAATACGCTAATTGAATAATTTATTGGAAAATATATTATTTATTTATTTCTAATATATTTTAATTTCAATTAAAATACTCAAGTTATAATTTGATTGAAATACATATGTTTGTTGCTTGTATGATTGAGTAGATTATTATTGCATACAAGAAAATTGTCAATTTTATATTTTAAAGAGAAAATATGCATTTTTATTATTCCTCACTGATTTCTTTTAGCTCACGTTCTCTTTTGTTAAACTAAATTCTCTAGATATCAACTCTAATACGAATGATTTTCACTTTGATTTTCAATATGAATACTCGTCGTCTAGAGATTGACTTCTTTTCGTTGTGATTTTATGTTTATGAAAACAAAATATTGAGAGTTTATTATTATTATTATTATTATTAATAGTATTTTATTTGACGGCATTACAAAATTATAATAAAGTGTGATTAACAAATAAACTATTTCATAAATTTGAAAAGAAAGAAAATATAAAATAAAATTAACTACCAAAAAAATTAAAAAAACTAAGGTGTCGGGACATGAAATTAATTGATCACTTTTGTAAATAAAATATAAAATATTATAATATAATACTAAATATATCTTAAACTTCAGAATCGAAAGATTATATAATAGATTTTGTTTACATTAATTTAATTATTTAATGAATTTGAAAATAAAAACTTTAAGATATTATTGAATAATAATATTAGTCATTAAAAATATTAAAGTAAGTTAAATAAATATAAAAAATAAATATTTAATCATGTGTAATTGATTAGTATATATAAAATGATAAACATGACTGAGATATTATAGAATGTTATAAAATATATACTAAAATACTTTTAAATTAAATAAATATATAATAAATTGTGATTAATTCCAAATTAATTATAAGTTTTTATATTTTAATTATATTATTTTATAATTCTTACAGTATTATATCATGTTATTTTATAATATTAATTTATAAAGTTTTCAAATTTATTTTATTTGTTTTTTATTTTATTTTAATGATTTCTTAATCTTCAAATTCATTAAATAAGTATCTAGATTTACTTATAAATATATGTTTTATTTATCTATATTTATATCTTTGAATAATATTTTATAGGATTAATTTTTTTATTTTTGTGTCTCAATAATTTTATATTTTAAATAATTACTTCGAGTTTATTTATAGTTTTTATTTAATATAACTAATTTATAAATTTTGAAACACGACATTCACACACACACACATCTTTTTGAATTACCTATGATTCTATATATAGTTTGATACTAAACTAACATAGGAGAGTAATGAGTTTTTCATTCCACGAGAATTACCGGTTAAAATAAAAAAGAAGTGATATTCGACAAAAATAATCGGGCGGCATTTGTGAGACACCGATATAAAAACCGCTCTAAGTAGTTCTCATAATTGAAATCAATAGAAATAAAATC
Organism: Phtheirospermum japonicum; assembly: GCA_014905375.1. Lineage (NCBI taxonomy): Eukaryota > Viridiplantae > Streptophyta > Magnoliopsida > Lamiales > Orobanchaceae > Phtheirospermum > Phtheirospermum japonicum. Next base: position 219,853 of record BMAC01000504.1, read on the forward strand.
AATCAAAAACTATTGTAGTATCGAATTTCCTTAGAAAAAAACAATATGTCAAATAAAACTATATTGAAATTGAAATCAATTGAGAGTCTCAAGCGCTATAATTTATCAAAAAGTGAACAGCGTGACTAATCTTCCGAAAATCTGGTTTACAAAAGAATATATAGCTCTCGTATCAAATATAAGCATCTGCATAATACACATCTCAACTTCACCCTCATTTAAAAAACAAATCTATCATTTAAAATCGGGTGGTTAGTTTTGGTTACGATTGCCTTAATTCTATTAATTATTTCTTGTGGAAAGAAAGGAAAAAACCGGACATGCAACACAAGTCTTTTTTATTCAAGCACCAAATCCATAATTTATTTATTAGTTACTACACAGGGTGTAATTATATATTTGCCATGGATATTAATTAAGTCTCCTTTAGAAAATCAAGGTTTTAGCATTTCCTCCCGCATGAACACGTGCGATTCTTCGACTGGCTCTTGATGTACGGTGGGCAATAGTAATCGGAATAGCGTGGCTTCTTACACGCCTTCTTACAGTCATCGTTGTTTTTACATTTGTGTTCAGTTGAGTCATAGCAATTGTGTGTCTCTGCCACCATCATTCCTGATACAAAATCACAACTATATATTATTACATTAGATTGCTACATATGTTTAATCAACATACAATTTCTATCTTATCATAAAAACTCCAACTTAATCAACCCAATATCAAGATTCATATTCATTGACGAGCCAACTATTTCTAAAAAAAAAAGCTTCACAAGTGTACGTTTTAAAAGTTTGTAAATAATAGAGTTCAAATAAATGATTAAGAATATATATATATATATATGTACCAGCCGGGGAAAAGATGAGCACAAGCATGCAGAAAGCCGTTGCAAACAAAGTAGCCATTCTGCCGTTGCAAACAAAGTAGCCATTTTCTTTGAGAGCGAGCGTAAGTAATAAAAGTATATATATGTGATGTTTATTTGTTCAACACAGACTTCGCAATTGATGCCTATATATAGAGAGCCTGAATGTGGCTCAAGTAACTCGTACCATAGTTTTCCCAAAACAAAAGGGCAAAAGAGGAAGCACAAAATAACAATTAAATATATCAACAATATTTAATCATGATTACTCGTCGTCGACGCTTTATATTTGTAAATGAAGTCTGCGTACCCAAATCTCTTTTCAGTCAAAAGACAATATTTTTGTGTCTCACTTTTTGGATGATAATTCTATATCTATATCGTAATGGCAAACGTAAGCAAATTTAGTCTCTTTTCAGTCAAAAGACAATATTTTTTCTCACTTTTTGGATGATAATTCTATATCTATATCGTAATGGCACACGTAAGCAAATTTAGTAATCTTTATTAGTAAATATTGTAAGTGTTAGTTTATAAATTTTCGGGTTGTTTGGTGTTGAATGCTTATGTAATGAATACTTACTAAAATATAGGTTTACTTAATTTAAAATATAATTTTTTTTATTATATTTTGACTAATTTAATAGTTATCTTAATTAAAAGAAAATATATTTATAAAATAATATTAATTATAAAAAAAGTTTAAATGTGAAAGTAATCTAAATAAGTTATATTATAATAAAAAATAGTTAATAAATAATGATTAGACATCGATAGCTACTTTAAAATTTATTGTTTTTATATTTAAAAGTTTTTATAATTATTCATAAATATCTTTATATTAATCTTTGATTAATTTCGTATAATACACGTGTTAAACTAGTGTGCGTGCAGTAATAAATTAATATAAAGTAATATTATAAAATTGATAATGTTTGAATGTTATTATAATGGTGAAAATAAAAAATAATAATAATGATGATGATTATCATCATCATCGTCGAGTGATTTAGTAAATAAAATAGATTACATTATACATTAATTAAAATAAACAAAAAAAATATATCTTGATATATTATTTTAGTAAATGATGAATATATAATGTATATATTTATTGAGGATTTTGAGGGGAGTCAGCTCCTCCTCCATAGGAATTGTTTTTGTGTGTTAACCTATATTTTTTCACCGTATATTATACGGGTATATATTGTTGGAGTTTTATAAATTAATAAACATATAAAATTTATAAATCATATCTAAAAAATGTGGAATGATCGTAGAATATAAAAATTATGATATAATCACCAAAAATTCATGAATTTACAAAATACTCGGATCCATAGTCTAATCATATGCGGAAAGCAACTTTAATGACACGAGACGGGATCTAGTGCAAAAAAGGCGATAAAAGGCGGTTATGAACCACCTCTTATAGTTGCTACGCTTAAAGTCAAAAAAAGAGCCGAGTGGCGGTTCAAACCGCCGCTTAAAAATGACATCGGGTGGCAGTTCTTAACTCAAACCGCCACCAAAAACAGAACCGGGTGGCGCTTCTTAGTTAAGGAAGCATCACCAATAATTACTGAGAAATAATAAAAAATTATATGTCCATTCTATTTTACCTATCCTCGTCCCGACCTAAAAAAACCAAACAGTCGATTTAATTCATATTTCATGAAAATTAATCAAATATTAACAAAAGCATTCAATATATTTGAAAAAAATATTTTACATTATAATTTTACAAAAAAAAAAAACAATTAAGAGTCTTTTCGGCCTATAAATATGCCCAAGTTCACGCTAGCCCACTAAGGACTTCTGTTTCAAAATAAAGAATTATCCAAACGACGCCAGTACTGTTAAGAGCTCGCCCCTTAACATGGCATCAAGGTGGCTCTCCCCTTGTTTAGGATCTCAACCAAGTCTCCTGATAAAGAAATGAAATAACAGACACAAATTTCATATTTATAAATAAGGGATAACTACAAAATCCCCTGGTTTGGTTTGGTCTTAAATGAAAGAGGGAACTGTAACATTTATATAACACCAGAATGGGGGAAAAAGTTATACATTGAATATATATTGAATGAAATTAACACACATAATATAAATAAAGTTGAACGATAGACTCACGCATTTAAATGAATCGTTGAAGAAATAGAGCGATAATTTTGTAAAGGTGATTTTGGAAATGCAAAGTGAAGAAGTATTGTGATTTTGTAAAGGTGGCATGATGTGCGTTTTGTTGTCATAAAACTACGAGAATTAGTAATTAATTGGTAAATATACTTTTTCTATTTTTTCTAATTTAAAAAATCTGAGGGGAACCTAATCCCTTCAGAAAAAACCCAGGGGAACTATTTCCCCTTAGGAAATTACCGAAGGTAAATAGATTCCCCTCGAAAATCCCGAAGGGAATTGCATCTCCTCGATTTTTTTAAATTAAAAAAATTGAAAAAAATAGAAAAGTGTAAGAATAAATCATATCCTATCATTTTAGGCACGTGGGGGTGTTTTTGACCCGGTTCCAATAAAAAAATATCACTGAGCATGTGCGTATTTACACATATCATATAATTCGACCAACAACCAAGATACGATCGATCAATAAACTTGTTAGGTTGGAAACACAAAGCAACGATGTGTCGTGATTTTGTAACAGTGTCAAGAGGTGTGTGTCGTTATTATAGAACCACGAGAATTGGGTATTGATCGGTAAATATGTCTTTTCTATTTTTTTTGTTTAAATAAAAATTAAAAAAAAAAGAAGCATAAAAATAAATCATATTCTATCATTTTAGGCACGGGGGGTGGTTTTGACCCGGTCTCACTAGAAAAATATCACCGAGCATGTGCGTATTTACACGTGTCGTATAATTCGACCAACAATCAAGATACAATCAATCGATCAAATTGTTTGGTTGAAAATGCGAAAGAAAGAAGCTTCATGATTTTGTAAAGGTGGCACGAGGTGTGTCTCGTTGTCATAGAACCATAAGAATCGAGTGTTGATCGGTAAATACGACTTTTCTATTCATTTTTTTAATCTTAGAAAACTGAGGGGAACCTAATCCCATCGAAAGAAACCGAGGGGAATTATTTCCCCTCAGAAAATTATCGAAAAAAAATAGATTCCGCTCAAAAATTCTGAGGGGAGTTACTTCCCCTTGGTTTTTTAAAATTAAAAAAAAAACGAAAAAAAATTGAAAAAATAGAAAAAGCGTAAAAATAAACTATATCCTATCATTTTAGGCACGTGGGGGTATTTTTGACCCAGTTTTAGTAGAAAATATTATCGAGCATCTGCGTATTTACACGTGTCGTGTAATTCGACCAACAACCAAGATATGATTGATCGATCAACTTGTTTAGTTGGAAACGCGAACTGAAGAAGCGTCGTGATTTTGTGAAGGTGGCACAAGGTGCGTCTCATTGTCATAGAACTACGAGAATCAGGTGTTGATCGGTAAATACGTTTTTTTTTTAATTTTAAATAAAAATTCGAAAAAAATTAGAAAATGCATAAAAATAAACCTTATTCTATCATTTTAGGCAGAGGAGGTGGTTTTGCCTTGGTCTCATGATTTGCAAGCATTTGTCTTGATTTTTGTATATATTTAGGTAGTGTTTTTGTTAGATTTGTAAATAATTTCGGTACAGGTTGGATAAATTGAGCATATTTTCATATTTATGTATCTCCAACTTATTTTACCGTGTTTTGTTCGTAATTATTGCAATTGGGTGATTTATAAGTTCATTATTGGATTTCATGTTTATTTCAGGAATTTTTGGAGTATTTTGGACTTGAGTTTGACGAGTGTGGACTTGCGAATGGAGTTTTAATGAGATTGGGCCTCGATTTGATATGTTACAGTTGACACTGGGTCCGTTATCCACACTGGGATACCCAGTGTCAGCATAATTTCGGGATTTTAGAGCCCTCAGCACATAAAACGAATAGACCCACTTCCATGTCTTTAAAAGGAGAGCAGTGGCAGCAGCAGAGAGAGTGCGGACCACCTGGGACTTTTCCCTTTCTCTCTTCTCGAATCTCTTGGATTGACAACATAAGAATGTTCTTTATTTTCTTTCTTCTACTTCTCCTTTTCAAACTCTAGTTTCTTAGAATTATTAGATCTTAAATAGCTTTTTAATTTTAGTTAATTTTAGATTAATTAATTAGTGGATCTTGGTAGTTTAATTTCGCGTTTGGACAATGTTACTCTCCTTCATTAATTAGTAAGTTTTCAATTTCTTTGCTTTACTTTTTTGATTTCTTGAAAGCTTAGATTATGAATTCTTATTGCTTTTGTGATGATCTCGATTCGTTTTCATAGTTTAGTTTCTTAGTTTCTAATGATTTTTAATTATATTCTTGTTAGAATTCTTATAGAATAATTGATCTTTAAAACCCCCATTGATGCTTCTTCAAGCTAATCGTATTTTTGACTGCTTGGGTTTATAATATTGAATATACTAATGATTGTTGGCTAGAATTTACGGGTCTAGTACCTAAAATTATTTAGAACCATCAATTGGGATTGTTGGGTACTTAATTTACAAGTTAGGATTGACAACCCTAACTCGTAGGCTAAGTGTTCGATGAAATGCCCAAGTGGTCGTGGAGATGATTATAGAGCCCTAAGCCCCAGTTTTTATTAAATCTTTTCAAAGCTTTTGGTTTCGTTATTCGTCGTTAAAATAAACGTCTTGAATCCGAGTGTTAGATTAGCTTTTTCGTTATTTTATTATTCGTGAAAACAAACACAAAAAGAGCCTCCGATTAGTTTTTCTCGAGAGATTTGACTCGATTCAACTTGCCAATCTACAAGCGAACTCATACTCTTGCGAGTGAACTTTTAAGCCTGACAAACTTATTTTAAAAAGTAGGTATGAAAAGTTCGAATCATCTCGCTAAAAAAATATCACCGAGTATGTGCGTATTTACACATGTTGTGTAATTTGACCAACAACCAAGATACGATCGATCGATCAACTTGTTTGGTTGAAAATACGATGCGAAGAAGCGTTGTGATTTGTGAAAGTGGCATGAGGTACATCTCGTTATCATAGAACCACAAGAATTGAGTATTGATCGGTAAAAATAACTTTTCGATTTTTTTATATTTTCTAAAATTTTAAAAAACCGAGGAGAATCTAATCCACTCGAAAAAAAACTGAGGGAATCGATTTCCCTCGGAAAATTATTGAAGGGTAATAGATTCCTCCCAGAATTTTCGAGGGGAGTTACTTCCCCTCGATTTGTTAAAATTAAAAAAATATCGAAATAAAATTGAAAAAAAAAAGAAAAATCGAAAAAATAAACCATATCCTATCAATTTAGGCACGCGGTATGGTTTTAACCTGGTCTCGTTAGAGAAATATCACTGAACATGTGCGTAATTACACACAAAATGTAATTCGACCAACAAAGCGTCGTGATTTTTTAAAGGTGGCACAAGGTGCGTTTTGTTGTCATAAAACCACGAGAATCAGGTGTTGATCGGTAAATATGCCTCTTATATTTATTTTTTCAGTTTTTCTTCCTCTTTTTTTATTTAAAAAACCCAAGGGGAACTTATACCCCTCGAAATTTTCGACGGATTTTCGAGGGGCACGATGCCCTTGGTCCCAAGCCCTATATAGCAGCGGGCTTTTACCCCTGTTGCCTCACTCTGGTTTTATGCAACAAAACAACAAAAAAAAAAGATTGGGGGGAAGCCGCCGTCGTCTGAGAAAGAGAAGCCGTCGTTGTCGCCAAGAATCCCGCCCACCGTTTCGCCACCACCACTTCCACCACTGTCGCAGCTGCCGCACCTACCACCACCAGCGCCTGCTCCAACCTCCACCACCCGCCTCCTCTGGTTTCCAACCTCAGCCCAACCTCCACCACTGCTTACTACCGAGCGCTGCCAGATTCAACGAGGTAAGTTCAATTGATTTTTTGTTATTTATACATTTTTATTTTCGTTTTTATTTTTGTGTATTTTTTGTTGAATTATTATATAATTAATAGATAATTAGTGAGGGGCCAAAAAAAGTAAATGATATAATTAGCAGATATTTTAAATAGTAAACGCTATATATTAAAAGGCAAAAAAAAAAATTCCCTATAACTTTTAGTGAGGTGCAAATGATATGTTAGTAATGAAATTTAATAACCATTGGGATTTATTTCTAATGACTGCATATTATGGTCATTACAAATACTAAACCAACAATGACGGAATTTATTTCCCGTCATTATAACTTCTACCTAGGAGACCAGAAATGAGGGCCACGAGTGAAAACTTTCCGTTATTAATAATCTTTAATGATTGATTTGTAGTAACCAAAATTCATATCATAACTTGGTTCTTGTGCTACATTAATATTGGTTTTGTATGTAATGGGGTATTGTGGATAAAAGTTTGTAAATATTGTTGTTGATGACAAAACTGATTTGTGGCAATGAAATAAACATAATTAGGTCACCTGAGTTTTAAGAGTTTTGAATTTTTGTATAAATATGGTTATTTCTTAGTGACCACCATGTATCTTGTACGTCTTCTTGTAATTCATGTGTACGTGACAATCATTCGGTAAAGTTTTCAATTTCCCCCTACTTCTGAGATTCTTGAATGCGTTCATGTTGACGAGTGAGATCCGTCTTGTGGGTCCACTCATGGTGAAAATTAGTTTTTCTTGTCTGTGTGGATGTTTTTAAAGAAAGAATTGGGGTTTTTTTTAATTGAAAAACAAGTCTGATGCTTTTGAAAATTTTAAAAGTTGGAAAATCCAAATTGAAAATTAGACATGCAAAAAAAATCAGAACTTATAAAACCAATAGTGATCCTGATATTTGTGATCAATTATTTGACAATTTGTGTTCTTATTCAGATATCTAAATGCTTAGAATTTCTCTCCATACGAGTCGGCATAACAGTGTTGTTGAGCGTATAAATATAATTTTATTTGAAAATGTGATGTGTATTCTTGAATGTTCTAGGCTTTCAAATAAATTTATAAATTTTGTGAGGCTGTTGTTTCTGCTGTTTATTTGATCAATAGATCACCTTATGTGCCTTTGAATGGCTGATGTCCAAAATTTGTGTGGAATTGTATGATTATTGATTTTTCAAATTTGAAAGTTTTTTGTTGTTATGTTGTTGTGCACCAGAAAAACGATATACTTCAACCTTATGAAAATCTTGACCAAGTCAACACTGATGTGGAGAAAAATAATAACAAAAATTAAAAAAATTATTGCAAATCAAAATTTTGTTTTAAAATTTTAAAATTATTTTTAAAAACTATTTAATTATAAAATTAAAAAAAAAGATGGAAAACATATTATTAAATTTGATATTATTTAAATTACTAAAAAACACTATTAAAATATTAATTTATAGCAAAATCTATGAAGATATTTTAAAATCCAAAATTATTTTTAATATTAAAAATATTATTTAAAAATAAAATAAAAAATATTTATATTATAGAATTTTGAAATTATTTGAAGTATGTAAACAAAAATGTATAAGATCAATACTAAATATGGAAAAATATTTATTAAGAACCAGGTTTTCAAATATGTAAAATATTGTATTAAAATACATAATTATGAAAATCTAGAAAATATTTTATAGAAGAAATTATTTTACATATGAAAAGAAATCATTTTAAGATAAATCTATAAATTACGTTATAGTACCTAAAATTACTTTAAATATTAAAAAACATTTTAAAATATACAAATATTTTCAGATTTTTTTTATAGATACTTTCTCATATTTTGTTTTGATTTTAGATTTTAATATTTCATTGCATATTTAATATAATTCCAAAAACTTTATAATACAATTTTCTATATTTTATTTTATTTTATATTTTAATTACCTTATTTTTACATATTTCTTAAAAAATGAATTTTAAAAATATTTTTCAAGTCTTATTTTAGATTATATTTTAATAATACTTTTTCAGCATATTCAAAAAAATCTCAGATTTTATAATATTTTTTCTGACGAAATTGGGTTTAAATTGCTATTTCCTTATAAGTTACTGGTAAATTTGCCACGAAGTATATGTAGTGGTATTAAATTGTCACAACCTTAAGTTACAGAGGCTATTTTGTAATTTGCCTTTATTAAACATGAATATTTTTATAACAGCGAATATAAATATTTTTATGTTGAAGATGAGAATTTATCAGAACAGACAATGAACATTTTTATCACAACGAATATGAATATTTTTATGTCTATTACCTATTCATAAAAGTACATCATTATTACAATACAGATGAAGTTTTATTATATATATATATATATATATATATATATATATATATATATATATAAGTTTATTTTGATAAAGATGAACATTTATCATATTAAAAATCTTTTCTCACCCTGATATATGGTACAAAGTACATGCAGCTATATCTAAGAATTCGTACAATTATTGGACATGGGCTCAAAGTGTTGGGTCATTTTAATTGGTACAACTTCAACATCCTTCAGTATGATTTGATCAATTCAATCAAGAAACAGTGATTTTCGAACCAGGTGTAACAACAACAACATAACATTGAGATACAGAAATCCCAAGAAATGCTAATAAAATTTGGTCCCAATATGTTTTAGCAGCACAGGGACGTACAGGTTAATAGGATATTGGTACAGTACATTCACAAGCCGCATTTATTAAATATTTTGAAGCCATTTTGAATTTCCGTTCGATTTCACACCAAAAGAGAGCCTTCCATTACCGCAACAGCTTTCCCTCGAAGCAAAACCCTCTCATTCTTCACATCGATATGTAAATTTAACATGCCACTTCTAGGTGACGCCTACAATTTCAAGAGCATTAAAATTAGCATATATATTAGTCCAAATACGACTAATAATAGTTGATATGTGTGTGTTAGAGAGAGAGAGCGTGTAATTGCTATTACTTGATACGCAATTAAATCGCATTTTCCAAGCTTCTTGCTCCAGTAGGCTGCTAAGGCACAATGTGCACTTCCACATACAGGATCCTAACACATGGAGCAAAAATTGATCAATCTGATATAAAGAAAATAGAAAATGCATATTAAAACCTTGGTCACTGGCATATACATATTTTTATGTTGTTTATTCCTGAATTATTTGTACCATTCATAATGTGGTTTAGGCTTAATTGCAAAACTGACCCCATAACTATAAAGGTCCAGCAATTTTGGTCCCGTAAGTTTCAACTTTGTGCAATTCTGGTTCTATAACTTGTATGTTCCAAGTTGAATTGGTCCCATATGTCTGTTTCGATATACCCAAAATGCCCTTAAATTCCAAAAAAAAAAAAAGCATATGAAAGTTACAAGATTGAGATTGTTATATTGAATAAGTGCAAAATACCCAAGGATCGAAATTGCCAGATCAAGAAGTTAAAGAGTAAGGACTAAAATTGTAATTTATCATGTGGTTCATTTTGAGAACATGCATACGATTGTGGTGGTTGGGCTGATGATGGTTAAGTGGTTAAAATTTTTACCAAATAGATTTTTCCTTAGTTATTGAAATCGAAGCAACATGGATGGAGATGAAGATGTTTGCAATGAATTCCAGCATATTTTACCTCATTTAACCCAAGTTTCGGGCAGAAAAACCGACTAAAAAAATCAAATCCCGAGCCCGTGGGAGCAAGCCCAGTAATGATCAATCCTCTGCCTGGAAATTTTTGGATCTCGTCAAAATTGGGTTCTGCTTTTACAACTGCCTCCCCAGATGGTAGCACAACCTGCCAAAACCATGCTAGGTTTTAATAAATAAATAACTAATTAATTAAAAATCATCACCCTTATATATTAATGCAAAACTCCCCATAACCTATGTGTATTTTTTGCATGCTTCGTTTGACAAATAAAAAATTCTGGTGCTTCGGCTGCTCATGTGTCATTCGAGCCTAATATCTACCTAATTTATATTATATTTTTATTGTATTTTTCTTATTTAATCTTTTCCTTTTATTATATATCTTTCCAATTTAATATTTTTTCTTTTATTATAATTTATCTAATAAAATATTAATTTAATTAAATTCACTATTTTCCTTTTATTCTCCTAATATAACATTTTAAATAAGTCATATATAATTAGTAAAAAATCTAAATTAGTCATTTTAATTAAAAGAAAATTTAAATATAAAATAATTGTAAGAAAAAAAATTAATTATGGAAATAATTAAATAAGTTGTACTTATGATAAAATTTAAATTATTTTATTATTGGAATTGCAAATGTTTTGTATATGTAAATTACGAGTTATTTGCAATAATCTAAGTATGTAACTAAATATTAGTAATGAGTTCAATATAAGCATAAAAATAAAAAATTATATAAGAATAACAATAATATTGATTAGACACCAGTACAATGCGGGACGGGTCGAGCGTATGACATCTATATAATTTTTCAAAGCATGTAACTAATAATTATTAACGAATTAAATTTAAACATTAAAATATAAAGTAATTTAATAATAGTAATTAATAAACATAGATTAGACACAGTTTGAGAATGTGACATCTTTTGAGTTTTTGAGTTTTTCTAAGTATGTAAATAAGGTTTTTATGAATTTAATAAAAACATTAAAATATGAAATTATTTAATAATTATAATAATTAATAAATAGATTAGACATGTACAAGGCACGGATTGAGAATACAACCTTTGAAATTTTTATTTTATATTTAAAACTTTTTAATTTTCATAAATATTTTTTATATTTCTTTTGATAAATCCCGTGTAATACACGGTGTTAGACTAGTATTTATTTATTTTTATTTTCAATAAATACCCCCCTAAGGTATTTAAAAAAAAAACCTTGATATTTGCGTTTTCTTAGAAATTATACCACATTAAGAAAGCAATATTTTTGTGTGTGTGTATCAAGTATATATTTCAAAATTTAAACACAATGTTAGATTGGAATACGCACAAGAAGGTCGTCTCCAGATGTCTTGAGGATCTCATTCACAAAAGCACTATTCAAGCTTAAGCTTTCAGAAATAGCTGATACCTCCAAAGCACCATTGTATTCCAAAACCGGGACAACTGGGAAATCAAGTTCAATGAAAATGCTATCAGATGCATTACCATTCTGAGAATCGGGCGAATCCGAGACATTGGAAACGGGCACCCTTTTAGCAGTCAAAATCCCGGAGAGCGTCAAGAACTCAATCGTATCAGAGGTCACCAAACCGTGCTTGAAGAGAAAATGAGACGCGGCTAAAGTTGCATGTCCGCAAAGTTTGACCTGAAATTAAATTTAATAATAGTCTGGATTTGTCTTCACATTTAATATTATTGAAAAAGAAAAAAGTGATAAGTGTAGAATTTATTTTTTTACATTTTAGTGTATGCAAATAACAACTTCTGCATTTGATTCTACTGCAAATGAAGCAAGCAGCTTGCGAGACCTTGACCAAAAAAAACTCATTTGAGCTCGTTTAAAAATGTTCGCTAAAATAAATGAACCAACTCAAGTTAAATGATATTCGACTCTTTAGCTCGCGAGCAGGCTAGTTATTAAGCTGGTATAAATTAAAGTAATAGTTTGATTTCAACTTTTTTAATGCCTGTTCTTGCGACAAAACTGAAATATTTAATTAACTTATTCGTTTAAAGATTTCTAATAGATATATTCAGTGTTTTTATAATTTGATTAATAAATAATATTTGTTGAGCGATTAAACTCCAAAATGCTGGCGAGAAACACTTTTCAACTTCTCCACCAAATACTATTATTTCTTAATTTAATCAAATTTCAACTTCTACATACAAACATTCTAACTCTCAACCAATCCTGGAAATTATACTCAACAACATATTAAACCAAAAAAAAAAAACAGAGAGAGAGAGGAGTGCGAAATGTGGACCTCAGCTACAGGAGTGAACCAGCGAAGGCCGAACCTAGGGACGGAGCCGATCGTTGACTGAGCCGGCTCGGGGAGCCGAGTCAAATAGCCAGTTTGGGATAAATTGAACTCACGCGCCACCGCTTGCAGCCACTCTTCATCAATCTCCTCCTCCAGCAAGCACACCGCCGCCGGATTCCCTTTGAACGCCGACTCAGTGAATGCGTCAACCTGTTGTTTATTCATCAAATTATATAATTAAAACAAAAATTGTGACTCGATAATGTGTGTGGATGTGCAAAAACGAAGAGGGAACAATTTACCACGCAGTATTTGACGTATCTCTTGGCCATGGTGAACTGCGAGCAATTTAATTAGAGGAAATCTTGAATTCGATTCATGGAGTTTTAGCGTGTTATAATAAATAGTCCACTGCCCCAAAAAAAAAAAAAATCAGTTATTATATTTAACAATATTCTTGACTATTTTAACACCCACGGGTTATATATGATTTGTCAAATATAAACCCAAAAAATATTTGAGATAATTAAAATATTTTAACTTAAAAATAAAAAATTTAAAAAATATCGTATTCTTAACATTATTTATTAATTATTTTTATTATTAAATAATTTTGTATTTTAATTTTAAATTAAATTCAATAATTTTATTTATATACTTAGAAATACTCATATCTAATCTCTGTTTATTAATTATTATTAATTAGATTTATATTTAATGTTTAGATTGAATTAGTTAATAAATTTTAGTAACACACATAGGAAAAAATTAAAATATGTCATATTTTTATCCCGTGTCTCATTGTCCGGTATCTAATCAATATTTATTAATTATTATTATATAATTTATTTTTTTATATTTAAATTTAACTCGTTAATAATATTAGGTTACATACTGCCGCCAGAACCCGTAATCACCACCTGCGAGCTCCACAACCCACCACTCTCGAGCTCCGAAATTGAACGGCATCACCACCATACCTCCACCACCAACTGCCATTGCTGCCAACAGCCACCACCACAGCTCCGAAATTGAATTATATATATTATATATTTAGGGTTGATTCAAAATTAGGTTTAGTTTGGGGTTTATTTAGTAATTGCTTGAAAATCTAGGGTTGAATTGTAATTACCTCATATTTGAAAAGTCTTAAAATGTGCGTAGTGGAGCATCAAATGTCATGGTGATTGGCAAGTGAATGTTGTATTTAATTATATACATGTTGTGATTGGTTGGTGTATATGTCAGGTGATGACGTGGTGTACGCCGCCGACTAGGAGGTTTTGTCCATCCAATAACAGATTTTAAAATTTTTTAAAATGTGATGGTTTTAAAAAGTTTTAAAATGTGTGTGGTGGGAGTTTTGGAGTGTCGTGGTGATTGTCAAGTGGATGTTGTGTTTAATTAATATATATGTTAAGATATATGAATAATATATACATGTTGTGATTGGTTGGTGTATACGTCGTTGACGAACTAGTGTACGGCATCGGCCGGGAGATTTTGTCTCTTCATTGATGGATTTTAATTTTTTCTAAATGTCATGCTTGTTTTAAAAAGTTTTAAAACGTGCGTGATAGGATTTTGAAATGTCGTGATGATTGAAAAGTGAATATTGTGTTTAATTAATATATATGAACATCAACAAATAGAAATAGACCAACCTCACAGGTATGCTACTCTCTCTATAATGAGGCCGTTGAGGGAAGCCCGAGGCCCGATACTTGCTGTTTCGCTCGCAGACAAGCTCAAGCAATTGGGCAAACCGATAAGTGATTTGTACATATTTGTATGTGATTTTCGTATATTTTTTCATCGTGTATTGTGTGGTTTTACGTGTTTTAGGTTTATCTTTTTATCGTTTTTCTTCCTTTTGATTTTTTTGTCTCGTCTGGTGTTTAATGTGTTTTTACTTTATTTTATATGAAATAATCTAATTTTGTTTTATTTTGATGTTATAGCTCGAGAAGACGAAGATTGGATAAGCAATGTGCTGTGCTGACACTGGGTTACCCAGTGTCCGAGTCATGCTGACACTAGCTGCCGCAGCCTGACTCGCGTCGACTGACGCACCGTCGACGCAAATGTTCTGTTGCGTCGATCCTAACTCTGTCGATCGACGCACTGCCTGGTTGACGCGTGCAACCTGGCCCGCGTTGACCGATTCACCATCGACGCACCGTCAACCCAAGTGTTCTGTTGCGTCGATCTTAACTCTGTCGATCGACGCACTGCCTGGTCGACGCGTGCAGCCTGGCTCGCGTCGATCGACGCACCGTCGACGCTCCGGCAGTTTGAGCGGTTATTTTTTAAATTCTATATAAAGCTAGTGGTTTCTTCATTTTTGGAGTGCTGAGACGAGGGGGAAAGGTCCAGATATTGTCAATAACCCTCGGTTCATGCCACCGTTTCAATTCACGCAAGATTAGATTTAATTGTTCGTCATTTCTTTGTTTCTATGCCGTCCGACGTRCAAGGCCGTTTCTCGCCGCTGAAGATCGTTCGATGGCTGATGCTTTCTTAGATTATAAGTTTTCTGCACCTTTTTATTTGCTGATTTTATAGTTTAGCTTAGTAGTTATGTACTTTGGTTTTGTTAATTTAATATAAATCTTTTATTGTTTTCCTAAATGTTAATTTATGTTATTTGCTTAGTAGTTTAGTTGTTAGTTCTCGTTAGATTAGTTGTTTGTTTTATTATCGATTGTGATCATGCTTGCGTTGTTATTATGAAGTTGATCATGATGATGCTTGTAGGCTAATTTTATCGTTCTAGTGCTTAGGGTCGTTTAGAAATATCGGGACTGACAACCCCGATCGTAGTGACGATTTTATGCACTAGACCCTCGCTTTTATTAATTGTTTTTAAAAGCCTT
This sequence comes from Phtheirospermum japonicum, assembly GCA_014905375.1. Lineage (NCBI taxonomy): Eukaryota > Viridiplantae > Streptophyta > Magnoliopsida > Lamiales > Orobanchaceae > Phtheirospermum > Phtheirospermum japonicum. Next base: position 235,498 of record BMAC01000504.1, read on the forward strand.
TAATTTTATTGCTCGTAGATGTTAGAAAACTCCTCAAACTAAATTGGATCGAGTGTTTAGTTTAGTTTTTATTTTCGTTTCTACGTATGTAAAATCGAACACCGAAATAGTTTTCGATTAGTTTTCCTTGTGATTCGACTCGAGTCAGCTTATCGCCTACAATAGCTCCGTTCTCTTGCGGACGAGCTTTTCATTATTTTAAACGCGAAAAAGTTCGATTCAAAATTTGGCGCCGTTGCCGGGGAAGGCTAAAAGCTAAGATTTTTGATGTTTGCTTTTATTTGTTTATTTGTGTAGTGTTTGTTGTTGATTTTTATTTTTGTTTCTTTTTGTTCTTTCTGGTACGCTTAATCTCGTTTGTTGAGTATTGTGCTTGTAGCCGATTCTTCGACGATTTGAGATTTTTGATTAAAGATGGCAGAATATCAAGTTAGTTCGCCATATGATGACATTTGCGCTCCAACTTACGATTCTCAAGTTCCTCCACCACATTATGACATGTATGCTCCGAGCGGTCGAGAATGGGCCCATGGTTTTGACTATCCCGGCCCATGTCCTTCATATTGCTGTAATCCGAGCATGGATTCTTATGCACCGTCTCGTGGGTATTATGATCCGGGTCTTGAAGATTCTTATGCTCAATTTGTCCCGCCTTATCCGTACGCGAACTCGTATGCTCCTACGTTTCAAGATTTCCATTCTTCGAGCTATGACGTTTACACTCCACCCACATCCAATGCGTATATTTCGAGCGGCGATTATTCCGTCACTATTTCTCAAGATCTTTTAGCCGAGATTGTGGAAGCGACTAGACGTATGGATGAACGCATAGAACGTATGGATGAACGCATAGAACGCCTTGATATTCAATTAGAGAAATTTGACAACAAGGTGTACGAGGTAGACCAACCTTGTCATGAGGAGTTGCCCGTCTTTGATATGAAAAGGTACACCTTTGTTGATAGCAATTCCAGCTTTGATGATGTTTTGAACGAGGTGTGCGTAGATGTGAGATTTTTGGGTGAGAAGAAAGAGGTGGAAGTTAGCATTGTCTCTCCCGTGCTTTTTGAGGATTATATACACGACTGTGTGGGAGAGTTGTCTTCGGGTGAATTTATTGAATCTCATGCCGTGCCACTTGATTCTTTGTACAAACATGAGAAGGAGGTGTTTGATGAGATAGTTGAGAAGGAGCCCGTTTGCCCTCTTTTAAGTCCAAATCCGACTTTTCATGACTTTGAGGGCATTGAGGCGGTAATCAAGGGAACGACAGAGCACGGGTTGGTTGATAGACGTTTCAGGTGCTCGAAAGATTTCTAAGTCTTCCTTTGATCGAGGATCACCCCGGTTGCCCATTATTTTTTAATATATTCGAGGTGATCGATTACTCGCGGTTCCGACCTCCGAAGCTAGTTGGAGTGTTCTGTATCTCGGGTTGTGCTTTTTATGCTCGCCTTGGTGATTATCATCGCCAATTCTTGCTTTTAGAGAATACCAAGGCGTGGCACGACCGTCATCTATTTTTAGACCTGGGATGACATCGACCGTGGACGTCGTCAAGCTAGAGACGTTAAATTAAGCGCTTCTTGGGAGGCAACCCAAGTCTTTTAACTTTATTTGCTTTTGTGTGTTTTTGTTTCTTTTCGTTTCAGATTCCCCTCGACTTTGAAGCCCGTTGGATGGTCTTGGATGCTCGACTCATTATTACAAGCACGATTTCAGGGACGTGTCTCTCTTTATCTTCCTTTTACCATACCTTGCTTATTATGTCATTTTATACAATGTGGACATTGTATGGTGTAAGTGTGCCAAACCTCCGACCCTCTTCACCCCGACGACATATACATAGACCGTGTTCTCGTTGACGGAGGCAGGATCCAGTGATGAATCACTTGTCCTTGGTTTGGCTAGTAATTTTTGTATGCTTGCTTATGGTTGATTTGAGTTGTGTTTATTGTTATTGATTGGAACCTTGACGAAGTGACGTGGTTAGATGCTTTGGTTAGGATATTTAGATTTCCGTTCGAACAATAGAGTAATTGGGGGGAATGAAGTGTAAATAATCTATGAAGTGTCTTGTCCCTTATTCTATTCTTGTTTCATTCTTAAGAGTCGAATACCCTCTACTAGCCCCGTTTTCCAATACCCTCTATAGGATTTTATGTAATTTTTGTTTTTATTTTGGAGACGTTAAAACTCCATGTGCAAAGCTGAAAAATATTATCAGTTGCACTTAGCAACATAAGATTGGAGTCAATGAACTCTCGTTTGTGATTTATGTAAATTATGTTCATTTAGTACCTTATCTCTTTAGGTACTCAAAAAAAACCCGGCAATGGCGCCAAATTTGAATCGAACTTTTTCGCGTTTAAAAATGAAAAGCTCGTCCGCAAGAGAACGGAGCTATTGTAGGCGATAAGCTGACTCGAGTCGATTCACAAGGAAGACTAATCGGAAACTATTTCGGTGTTCGATTTTACGTACATAGAAACGAAAATAAAAACTAAACTAAACACGCGATCAAATAGAGTTTGAGGTTTTCTAACAGCTATGAGCAATTAAATCGAAAGCTTTTAAAACGATAAAGAAAAGCGAGGTTCTAGTGCGCTGGAATCGTCTTCACAATCGGGGTTGTCAAGCCCGATGGTTCTAAACGACCCTAAGCACACTAGAACGTTAAATTTAGCCAACAAGCATAAACATAATAAGCAATATAATCTCATCAAGCATTTGCACCAAAGCATGAACATAAGCATAAATTAAGAACGAGAAGAACCGTAAAAAGATTACACTAAATTATGCTATCAAAGTTCAACATTAACATTCAAAGGAAAACCAAAGCTACACTATAAAAACTATTAAATAAAGTGCAGAAAAACTTATTATCTAAGGAAGCATTAGCCATCGAACGATCTTCAGCGGCGAGAAACGGCTTTGAACGACGGACGGCATAGAAACGACGAAACTACGAACTATCTAACTCTAATTTTGCATGAATTGAAATGGTGGCATGAACCGAGGGTCTTCTGTATTATTCTGACCTTTCCCCCTCGTCCCAGCACTCTCAAAACGAAGAAACCACCGGCTTTTTATAGAATTTCGAAAATAACCACTCAAACTGCCGGAGCGTCGACGGTGCGTCGATCGACGCGAGCCAGGTTGCACGCATCGACCAGGCAGTGCGTCGATCGACGGAGCTAAGATCGACGCAACAAAACATTTACGTCGACGATGCGTCGGTCGACGCGGGCCAGGCTGCACGCGTCGACCAGGCAGTGCGTCGATCGACAAAGTTAGGATCAACACAACAGAACATTTGCGTCGACGGTGCGTCGATGGTGCGTCAGTCGACGCGAGCCAGGCTGCGGGCATCGGCAGCTAGTGTCGACAGGACTCGAACACTGGGTAACCCAGTGTCAGACTGGTACCCAGTGTCAGCACAGTACATTGCTCGTCCAATCTTCGTCGTATCGAGCTATAACACTAAAATAAAGCAAAATTAGATTATTTCATATAAAATAAAGTAAAAACACATTAAACACCAAACGAGACGAAAAAACATCAAACGGAAGAAAAACGATAAAAAGATAAACCTAAACACCCTAAAAGAACACAACATACAATGCAAAAACACATGAAAATCACATACAAATCAATAAGCAGGGCCTGCTGTAATGTCCCCCAACATAGACAAAACCTGCATTTCCAATCATCCTAAGTCCAAATCCTTTTTTCTTCGTGAAAGAATAAATTGATCTCAGAAAATAATCAAAAAAAAAACAAAAATTAAAGAAAGTAGGAAAAAAAAAAGGAGAAAAGAAATATAAAGTACCCTTGAAGTGACAGTGAGGGGCAAAGGGGCATCTGGTTCGGCGTTGGCCAGATCAGATCTCTGTCTTCTTCTTCTTTCTGCATATTCATTCATATATATATATATATATATATATATATATATATATATATATATATATATATATATATATATATATATATATGTAGGTTTATAAATACAAATCTCAAACATCCAATCAATTAAAATTCTTACATTAAAAACTCATTACAAAACTAAACTCTAAATTAATACCCAACGGGAACCGTACAATTAAAAAAAGATTGGTTAGGGTCAAGAAGCTAACTCACTTCTAGAACGTGTTGCCCAATTCCCGCTCAATTACTTTCATATCCGAACAGAGCCGAAGCCGAGCCGTGAAGTTCCCATTCAGCTCGAGAGCGGCTTCAGCCAGAAGGCTTCGCTTGATGAGATTCATGCGAGCGGAGAGGCTTTCCTGATCTTCTCTCAGAGCGGCGAATTGTATGATGTTGTGTTTTCTTTTCTTTGCGATAGCGAGGGAACCGAGAGGCTTGGGGCTGCCGCTAGGGTTTTGGTCGTGGCCGGCTGCATATGGAGGAGTTGAGAAAGCCATATCTCTGCTAAGACTACTGATAATTAACTGGACCGTCTTTTCTTGCCAAATTGTAATTGGGGTTATTCAAACAAGAAATTATGAGTTGAAATGAAAAGGATAGACAGAAAGGAAAAATATGGGCGGCAAAGAAATTTTATTTACGCGGTATTTATTTTGGAAAAGACTTTCGTGAACGGTTTTATTAAAAACCATTCTGAATTGACGTACATTCCAGAACGGTATTAAAATACCGTTCTGGAATGTACACATTCCAAAACGGTTTTACAATACCGTTCTGGAATGCACACATTCCAGAACGTTATTAGAATATCGTTCTGGATCGACTGATTATCCAGAACGGTTTTTCCATAACCGTTCTGGAATGTCTACTTTCCAGAACGGTATTGTAAAAATATTCTGGGAAATCATCTATCTAGAACGGTCATTTCAAATACCGTTCTAGAAAGTTTAATTCAGAACAGTATTTTAAATACCCTTCTGGATGCACCAGGATGTTCTGTTCTATAATGCGATTTTTGCACTAGTGTGTCTCTACAATATGACACCGTCGAAAGCATCATCAGTCAGACGACATCACTACCTCCTTCTCGGTTGCTCGTAGCACGCTCACATGAGAAGAGTCACATCGGTCTCACCAATCAGAAGGGAATCAGGTCCTCGTCATTGCTAGCTCATCATCGAGCACTCCCAAATCGTCAACGCCAAGCGCCGACAACACCTCCCAGCACAACTTCAACAGCGTAGCCACGGGCGCGGCCGCCAGTACACCAACAACAGTGGCAACGTAAATAAAGTCGAGTCGGCGTCGCTATCCTCCAGTCGTAGCCGCCAATAGGGCATCGTTGCACACCTGTAATGGTTCATCGTGCCCCAGCAAAGCTATTACTGTCTGTCGGGGTGAACCCCGCCACTGTGCTCATATCCCACCGACCCAACGCAGCGCCCCTACACTGCACCGAGGCCACCACTAGCCGCTGACCGGGTATTCTTCAGCCCGCAGCAGTACCCAGCTGACCCGTCCCACGCCTTCAGCACCATATCGCTCCAACAGCCCTCCGACACATGGTACATGGATACCGGGGCGTCTTCCCATATAACCGCGGAGTCAGGTAACCTTCCTACCTATTTTAATTCGAGTACTTTATCTCCTGTTTATGCCGGTAATGGTAATACAATTCCAGTTGTTGGTAAAGGTTCTTCAAACCTAAACACATCCCCACCCTATTACCTCCATAATGTCCTACACACTCTCAACATTGTTAAAAACCTCATTTCTATTCGAAAATTTACTGTTGATAATAATGTTAGTGTGAAATTTGACCCTGTTGGCTTTTCTGTGACGGACCTCCAAATGGGAAAAACCAAAACGAGATGTAATAGCCTTGGGGATCTTTACCCGGTCACCTCCAACAAATTGCCGACCTCCGTCCTTGTCGCTTCCCAACCTCCACTTTGGCACGTCTGACTAGGTCACCCGGGTGATCATGTCTTGGATACTCTCAAGCGCTGTGATTTTAATTTAAATAAAGCCTCATGTTCAGCCATTTGCTCTTCTTGTCAGATTGCTAAACACAAGAGACTAACATTTTCACATTCTCTTTCTGTTACTTTTAGACCTTTTGATATTACTCACAGTGACATTTGGACTTCCCCGGTAGCTAACACTAGTGGTTCAAAATATTACTTGACGTTTTTAGATGATTTCTCTAATTTTGTTTGGGTTACACAAATCCAAAACCTACACTAAATTCATGTTTTTTCATGCCATGGTTAAAACTCGATTTAGTATTAATATCAAAACCTTCCAATGTGACATGGGTGGTGAATTTGACGAGCAATATTTTCATCGCTTTTTTGGTCAGAACGGAATGTCAATGCATTTTTATTACCCTCAAAATTCTCCACAAAATGTGAAAGCCGAGAGAGCCCTTCGCACCCTTAATGATATTACCCGTACCTTGCTCACACATGCCTCCCTTCCCCTCGTTTTTGGGTTGAAGCCTTATATATGTCCACTTACCTTCATAATATTCTACCATCTAAAGCCGTACGAAAAAACACACCCACCTTCTCCTATAGCGTTAGGAACCCACATACTCACACCTTCAGATTTTCGAGTGCCTATGTTACCCAAACAAGTATGCCAGAGCCCCCCACAAATTGGCTCCTCAGTCGGTCCCATGCCTTAACCTTGGTCCTTTCTCCGACCACCGTGGCTACCGTTGTTTGGTTCTCGGGTCTCACAAAATCATTATCTCTCGTCATGTTGTGTTTGAAGAGAAAATATTTTCGTTTGACACACCTACAATGCTTCATTCCCAATCCCACAAAGAGATCCCCTCGTCCGATCCCTCGCCTTTCCTCCTTGACTTTCTCCACCAAATTAACCTACAAGCCCTTGCGAGCATCGACGTTGGGTCGACGCAACCCAGATGCTGGAGTCAATCGACCCACACATCGACACCCATGTTGACAACCTCTCCGTCCATCTTGTCGATCGACACCGAGCATCGATGTCGTATCGACACAACCCAGTTGTCGGCGTCGACCGACCAAGACATCGATGCTTATGTTGACGAACTCTCTGTCCAGCTTGTCGACAGGCTGTCGATCGACGTCGAGCCCTAAGCGGCTAGGAAGATTGGCCGCAATCTGAGCGGTACCACCCACCCTACCCTACCACCTATAGGCGGCCGTCCGTTCTGGATAGGTCGAACTATTGGAAGAAAATAAAAAAGGAAGACCGAGTGGGATCAAAGAAACTAGCGAACTGATCACTGGAATACTGCTGTTGAAAGCGGGACTAGAAAGAGGAAGTTGAAAGACTGACTTCCCCTCTGTTTAAAAAGTCTCTCTAGGGTGAATTCGGCATAGATGCATTCCCCTCACCCCCAGCCCCGCCACATCACCTATGCTAGCCTTATCCCCTCAAAAAATCCCTCACCCCCGGCCCCACCACCACTACCTCGTCATTCCATGACGACCCATCGTTAAGCCAGGATTATTAAACCTAAACATCACTACAATCTTTTGGTCTCATCCCCCGCCATTTCGCCTCTCCCAACCTCTCCTATTCATGCCCTACAGGACCCTAACTGGCAAGCCACCATGAATAATGAATTTAGCGCTCTTATTAAAAATGGTACTTGGGACTTGATTCCGAGGCCACTGGGTGCTAACATTATTCGTTGTATGTGGTTGTTTAAGCATAAGTATAGGTCCTATGGCACGTTAGAAAGGCACAAGGCTCGCCTCGTTGTTAACGGCAAGTCCCAACAGGTAGGAATCGACTATGATGAGACTTTCAGTCCCGTAGTGAAGTCGTCCACAATCCGCACTATTCTGAGCATAGCTCTCTCACGGCCTTTACCCATTCACCATTTTGATGTTAAGAACGCTTTCCTACATGGTTCTCTCCAAGAAACGGTGTATATGTATCAACCTCAAGATTTCTACGACAACCAACGGCCTAATCATGTTTATCTACTTCGCAAGTCTCTCTACGACTTAAAGCAGGCCCCACGGACTTGGTACCATAGGTTTGCCTCGTATATTTACAGGAATGGGTTCAGTGGAAGTCAGAGTGACCACTCATTGTTCATATACAGCTCCCAGGGCGAGACTGCACTCTTGCTCTTTTATGTTGACGACATAATTCTCACTGCGTCTACTATACCCCTTTTCAATAGCTTACTCTCTTGCTGGGCAAAGAATTCTCCATGACTGATATCGGGCCGTTGAGCTACTTTCTTGGTGTCTCAGTCACCAGAAATCAATCCAGTTTATTTCTATCTCAACAAAAGTATGCCAAGGAGATTATTGATCGCGCCAAGATGTCGACCTGCAAACCAGTCACCACCCGTGTCGACAACAAGTCTAAGCTAGCCGCTGGGGTGGGTCTTCCGATCTCTGATCCGTCTACTTACCGTAGCCTTGCCGGTGCACTCCAGTATCTCACTTTCACGCGACCCGACATTGCTTACGCCGTTCAGCAGATTTGCCTTTTCATGCATGATCCGCGAGAGCCATACTTCTAAGCTCTCAAACAGATTATCCGCGAGAGCCGTTCAGCTCCAGCCGTCCTCCATATCCGCTCTCACTGCTTATTCCGACGCCGACTGGGCTGGGTGTCCTGATATTCGTCGCTCCTCATCTGGGTACTGTGTCTATTTTGGTGACAATTTGATATAATACTCATCTAAACGTCAACCCACTATCTCACGATCCAGCGCAGAAGCTGAGTACCGAGGTGTAGCCAATGTCGTTGCCGATTGGTTACGTAACTTAATCGGTGAGCTATGTGTTCCTCTTCAGCGAACTACCTGTTTTGCATGTAATTGTGGTATTTTTCTCATATTTTTAATTAGATTTTTATGTTGATTTTAGTAGTTTTTAATAGAGTTTTATTAAGTTATTATGTTTTTTTTCTTATTTTGTTGTTTTTCACATGTCTTGTTAATTTTATATTTAATTGGGTTAAAGGACTTCAATTAATTGAAGGTTTGGTGGAATTCTTGGGTTTTTATATTCAAAATTCTCATTTAATAGCTGGCTTAATGATTTGAATTCAGGCTAAGGCATGGAGACCAAAACTCAAGTCCAGCCTTGCCTATTTGCATGCCCAAATCGGTGCCCAGAGCAAGCTCTAAAGTGGCTAACATTTTGGAATGGTGTCTAGCCTTGCCCAGGCTTGCCCAAATTCACGCCTAAGGCGCAGCACCCCAAGGCAGCGCCCTGGCGCCCATTTCGGCACCCAGCGGCGCCCAAGTTCTCGCCCAGCAGCGCCTAGCGCCTTGCCTAGCAGCGTCCGCTCCGGTGCCCAGCAACGCCCAGAGTGGCGCCCAGCTTCGCACGCCAGGCAGCGCCTGGCGTATGCCCATCCGCACGCCCACTTCCGCGCCTATTCCTTCGCCCACCCACGACCAAAGTTGCGCCCGTTCCCTCGCCAAGCAGCGCCTGCCTGTTTCCTTACCCGCAAGCACCCATGCACCTACCAAGGCTCGCCCAAGACCGAGCCAACCAAGCCAAAAGGGCTAGCTAAGTGTCTAGGAGCCCATTTCGGGTCAAACATGGTCAAAACTGGGAAATTAAGCCTTTAAAGCTCAAATTGACCCGTTTAAACCCAATTAAACCTAGTATAAATAGGAGAGAACTCCCATTTTTATGATTATCACTCATTCTCCCAACTCTTGCATGAGTTTGGATTTATTTTCTCTCTCTAGTTTTTAGATTTTAATTTCAAGTTTTGCTTGGGTTTGTAAGTCTAAGAAGAATTCAAGTACTCCCTTGGACTTTACTTTGTTGCAATTTAATTCAAGCTTGTTACTTCTTCCCTTTAATTCAAGTAAGCTTTCCTTTATTTTCATGCTTGTTCTTCATTTTTAAGCTTGTTCTTCAATTTATGCTTTTTGCCTTAACTCTTTGATTTCTTATTAGATCTTGTGAATCGTCAATGGAATCTAGATGAGTGACACGTCTAGATCATAGATCGAGTCCTTGATCGTTTTTATTTTGAGTTTTTCATATGCTTTATTTTGATTTTGATTTTCATGCATAGTTTCTCGTTGAATCTTAGATCTACTCTTTGTTTCTCGTTAGTTTTCGAATTTTAAACTTTGACGTTAATTTTCATTACTCTTTCTATTGATGTTTTCAATTTGTGCTAATTTGCATTATTTAGGATTTTATGTTCATGCAAGCATGGTTGTACCTTGAGCTTTAATGCTTGTACTTAGTGAAACATTGCTTGTCTTTGCTTAATTTTCATTGTTGTTTGCACTTTCAATTAAGGCATACGACCGAGGCATCCTACCAATTTGTAATTTACTTTTCCTAGTTTAGTTTAGTTAGTTATTTTCATAGTTTTTCGTTATTTTCTTAAATTCTAAAGCTACAAACACATTGAATCCTTTAATTGAATCGAAATCCGATAATATCGAGCCACATGAACCCTTATTTTCAACACCACTAAAAACTACAAAACACTACCCTTGTCTACTGTGACAATGTCTCTGCCGTTTACCTCTCGTCTAATCCGGTGCAACATCAGCGCACCAAGCATGTCGAGATTGACCTCCACTTAGTGCGTGAGAAGGTAGCTCTTGGACAAGTACGAGTTCTCCATGTGACGTCAACTCATCAGTTTGCCGACATCTCCACTAAAGGGCTTCCATCTCCTCTTTTTTTGGACTTTCGGTCTAGTCTTTGCATCCGTCCAGCTTCGACTGCGGGGGAGTGTTAGAGATTATATTTAGAGATTATTTCAAATTAGGATGTAGAGATTATTCTGTTACGATTCTTTCCAAACATGTATCTCGCATACTTACATAAATAGCGGAATTATGGAGAGGCCCGATTGGGGGACTCAATTTACCAAATCTCGTGTAATTACAGACAACTATTATGATATATTAAATATGATAATAATGTTATTCAAAACACTTAGAATATTAATATAATAATTTAATATCATAAATCATTAGTATTTTAATTCTTGAAATATGTATATTGGTATGAAGCACCAGTATGTTACGATACAAGTTGAAATACGACACACACACACACACACACACACACACACACACATATACTGAATTATATATGCTTCTATATATATATATATATATATATATATATATATATATATATATTTTTTTTTTTTTTTTTTTTTTTTTTTTTTTTTTTGTAACTATCATAAAGTTTTAAAAAGTATCGTTGTATAATTTCAATGTAACATACGGGTCATGTTTATGTTAAACGTATATAGTAAAAGAATTTAAAAATAATTTAAATAATTTTTTTTGATGACAACTAAATCATTTGTATCAATAAAGATATAATTAATAATTCATTTCAAAAAATCGTGTAATATAACGAAGATAGGAGAGGAATGAGTTTGTCATTCCACGAGAATTAGAGGTGAAAAAAGAAAAAGAAAGAAGAAGTCGTATTCGGCAGCATTTGTGAAGTACCAATATAAAAACTGCTCCAGTAGTTCCCATAATTGAAATCAATAGAAATAAAGCCAATCGAAACCTATTTGAATCTTAGTATCGAATTTCCTTAGAAAACAAAACAAACCATTTTATATATCAAATAAAATGTCAATCACACTAGCCAGAACCCCAATTGAAATTGAAATCAGTTGAGAATCTCAGGAAAGTCGAAGAGCGCTAGTTTTATCAAAAAAGTGAACAGCGTGACTAATCCATAATCCATAATTTATTTATTAATTATACTACACAGGGTGTAAGTAATTATATATTTGCTATGGATATTAATTAAGTTTCCTTTAGAAAATGAAGGTTTTAGCAGTACGGGCCATTCTTTTTCTTAGAGCATCCACACGTGCCATTCGACTGGCCCTTGATGGGCGCGCAATAGTATTCGGGATAGCCATGGTCCTTGCACGGCTGCTTACACTCTTCATTGTTTTTACATTTTTGTTCAAGTGTGTCAAAGCAACGGTGTGTCCCTGCCACCATCATTCCTGATACAAAATCACAACTATATATTATTACATTGCTACATATGTTTAATCAACATACAATTTCTATCTTATCATAAAAACTCCAACTTAATCAACCCAATATCAAGATTCATATTCATTGACGAGCCAACTATTTCTTAAAAAAAAATTCACAAGTGTACGTTTTAAAAGTTTGTGAATAATATAGTTTAAATAAATGATTAAGAATATATATATATGTACCAGCTGGGGAAAAGATGAGCACAAGCATGCAGAAAGCTGTTGCAAACAAAGTAGCCATTTTCTTTCAGAGCGTAAGTATGTGTATA
>BMAC01000504.1:247746-346931 GCA_014905375.1 Phtheirospermum japonicum
TGGGAGCCGCAAATTTCCAATTGTATATATGGTTGAGAGTTGAGGTTGGTGTATAGATACAGTGTTGTGTATGTATAGACAGAGAAAGTGTTTGCTGAGAGAGGGTTTGGGAATCGAGTTTTGTGAATGAGGCGAGCCAATGTTGAGAATTGTAAACATGGTAGCAACCTGGTACAGACATGGCTTTGGGCTTTTTTCTATTTTTTTTAAGTTTTTTTTTCTTTCCTGAATGAATTTATTGGATTGAATTGGTAGAAAGAAGAAGTGTGTTCCAAGAATCTTGGTGCCAAAAAAGTGTAGTAGCTGAAGGACGTGTATAATTCTTCTAATAAGAAACACTTTTTGTTTCTTGATTTTATAATAATTTTTTATACATATATAAATTGGGTTAGTTAATTTTGCGTTGGAATAAAGTGTTATCGACAACAGTGCCAAATCTCCATAATAAGCTTCAAGGTGAAGCCAGCCCGACTACAGTTCGTAAGCTTATCGACAAAATGGCACAAGATGGCTATGTTGAGCCTGACATTATATTTTGTCTAAATAAATACAACGTGAAGTTCTCGAAAAAAATTAAATTAATTAAAATTAAAAATAAAGTGTGTCGATTTAAATTAATTACTCTATAAACTTTGAAACTTAGCTCAAATACATATGAAAACAAGAATTTTGGAATGTTTAATAGAAAAGAAATTAAATGAAAAATAAATTGTACAAAAATTCTGAACTTACATATGCAAACAAGAATTTCGAAAGTTACAAGAATTTTGGTCTTAATTATATTTTTCGCATCTCAAATGAATATGATAACCTTATAAAATATGAATTTGATATCACTCAAGGGGTCCTTAATATTATCATAATTTCGGTTATCTTCGAGTTTGAACGTCACATTAAGGGGAATTTACTATATTTAACAACTAATCACATGGATTGCATGTATAAATGCACTCGAACACTATTCATTATGAAAAATGATGTAATATAAATAGAAATATACCAGAACCTGAACGATTTTTATATTGGAACGAGACGCCACATAAGTTTAAAATACAATTATTTTTTAAGATTTTTTGTTTTATTCTTATATCTATCACAAACCTTTCAAAGTATCATTATAAAACTCACGTACAATGCACAGGTCATCTATATTTCACAATATTGATAGTTAAGAGCATAAAGGGTTGGAAATTCTTTCTTTCGACGAAAATGATATCATTTTAAACAAAACAACTATGTAGCATAAAAATTTCAAAATATAAAGTGAACAATATTTTTTTCTTTTTGATATAATAATTCATATTTTTAATTATTTTTTTTGATATATTTCATCTATTTTACATTTTTCATATTTGCCCGCGATTTTCGCGGGCTTTCACACTAGTATAGTAATATTGTTAATATATATTTGACGACATTAGTTTGGATGATACACAAAATGCAATTTCTTAGAGTATCTCCACCGGTACATCATGTATTGTCAATAAAATGATAAATCGGGTGAAAGTAATTTAAAAATATCTTCAATGGTGAATATGAATAATGAAAAATAATGTTTAATGATAATATACAAAGATAGAGAATTAATTAATTTCTATAGAAATGAATTATTAAAAAATATATTAAATAAACAATATGTAACATACCGTCTAATTTTAAACGATGTGCTATTTATTTCTACATTTTTCATTGACATATAAGATTTCATAGGTTATATTACAAATATCTCCAATCCAAATGAACATTCCCTTGGAAAATGGTCTGGTAAATGGTACTACCAATTGTTAGTAAGATTGAAGATCGTCGTCTGGTAACTACCAATTATTAGTAAGATTTAATATCGTCTTTGATTGAGCGGTTTTGGTGGTTTAGACGCTAGTGGTTAGTAAAAATGTGCACTTGTTAAATGTTAAATATTCTTGTTGAAGCTTTTTAAAATAAACGAGCCTCACATGATATCTATTAAATATTCTTGTTAACTTAGTAAACTGCAAAGATAAGCCTTTTAATATTAAATGAGCCGCACATGATATCTGTTAAATATTCTTGTTGACTTAGTAACCTGCAAAGAGAAGCTGTTTAAAATTAGAGGATTTTCATACAGATTGAATCGTGGTTGATACGTTCTGATTGAATTTAGATTTTTTATTTTTTTTTAAGTTTTAAGAATTAAATCTTTTTGACCATGTTTTGGCCTAGACTTCTCGGCACCAATCTCAATACTGATTGTTTGTTTTATATGCAAATTTTCAATTCTAAACAACTTCACAAATATTTACTATTTTATATACATAAATTATTATTTTTACCAAATTATAATTACATACAAGTAATTAAATATTAATAAATATAATATAATGATCAACATTATTAACTTCACATCTAATTACAATGTAATAAATATAACTTTATATACATTTTATCTGTAATTTGGTAAAAAAAGAAAAACATGAATCTCATTACAAATAAGATTTTTACTCTTCCCGAGTTTGTGAATACTCAAAGATAAATTTGTGTGATGGATTCTTCTTTCCCCTCTTAATATTATCACTTTTAGGTATAAAAGTAACACTTGTATATATTGTATTATAGGGAGTTTATACGATGTAGTGAGTATATCATTTTTTACTTAATTATAACGATTAGATTATTTCATGAGATAAGTAATGTGGTAGATCATGTAATTGCAAGGGTGGTGGATATGATACCTTCACGGTACCATAGTTATTTTATATATTATAATATAATGTATAATCAATGTGTAAACAGTAAAGTTATATATTTAAAGTTAAGAGTGATAATTTAAAAAAAAGAAATTGATTACTTTTATTTAAATACATATTAATATTTTAACGCCATAAGTGGTGCTTGTAAAAGAAAATAGTAATAATTTTTATTTAAAATGTAAAGTAAGTGCACCCGACAAAAATACATTATCGTCCATTTCTATGTGATGATATGTAAATTATACGTGATAATATGTGACAGTTATATTTGATGATATATGACAAAAAATTAGAATTTAGAGTTTAGTTTTCCATTTTAGGCTCCCGACAAAAACCTATTATCGTACCAGTTATATGTGATGATATATGACAGAAATTTAGGATTTAGGGTTTAGTTTTTCATTTTGAGGGTTTAGTTTTCTATTTTAGGGTTTATTTTTTAATTTAGGATTTCAGTTATATATAATGATATATACACGTTACATGTGATGACAAATTAAATTACTAGGTGCATCTTCTAATGTCCACCAAAGTCCATAGTACAATGACCCCACTTAGGGCTAAAAATGTATATTAAAAAACACATAAATCTATTATCTTTTAACTAAATGCTCGATTAATATGTAAAATGACGTTTTTAGTGCAAAGGTGACACTTTTATATCTAAAATTAAAAATGATAATGTATAAGTGAATGTGTTATATCGATGATAATAAGTATGATGGCAACGCAGGAGATCTACTCAAATTCTGAATACCATCAAAAATGAATCGTATAATTTACAAAAGGAAATTTATTTTTCATGGAATTTTGAATACTCTGAATTCATAATGTCAACGAAATCCCAAAGATAGACATGTTAATCCGGTTATTAACCGGCAGTTAGGTTAACCGATTTTGGCTTAACCGTAACCTAATCGGTTAAGAACCGGTTAAGGTTACGGTTAAACCAGTTAACCGCCGGGTTATATATATATATATATATTTTGTAAATTAAATTTAAAAATTTAAATTAAAATTGAATAATTGAAACTTAAATGGAATTAGAATTAGATAAATAAATTTTGAATTTTTGAACTAAGAAGTTTTTATTTATTTTGAAACAAATAAATTTAAAAGGACTTGATTTTAATGCTAATATTCACAAATAACCAAATTAATAAGATGATGACATTTATTTGAAAATAACACAACAAATTCACATTACAAATTAAATTATAAGATTTTTTTGATGTAAAAAGTTTAAAAAAAAATATTTTTTTTTAAAAGGACTTGATTTTAATTCTAATATTAAAAATTAAAAATTTAACTTTTAATATTAGAGTTAACTTGCCTACGTATCCTTGTAAAAGAATCAAAGTCCACGTAGTTCGAATTTTTTTTGTTTGAAAAAAATAAGTTAAAGAAAAGACTTGAATTTAATTCTAATATTAGAAATTAAAATTAAATTTTAACTTTTAATATTAGAATTAAATTGCCTACGTATCCTCGAAAAGGAACCAAAGTCCACGTAGTTCTTTTACTTACCTCACTTACCTACTTACCTATTCGTCGTTGTCGTTGCTTCCCGAAGTGGTATCGTAATAGTCGCTCTCTTCACCTTCATCCAATTTCATTTCTTGTTCTCGCGATTTGGCTTTCACCCAATCGTTCATCAACATTTGATTTTCAAGATTTTTGGATGTTAAGGTAGACCGTCGCTCATCTAACATATGGCCTCCCGTGCTGAAGGCTTGTTCAATAGAAACGGTTGAAACAGGAACGACATGGACCTCCTTGGCAATCCTAAAGAGTGTGGGAAAAATACTGATCACTTTCGACCAAAACTGCACAAGATCGTTAGTAATACCATCGGGCTTTTTTGGAACCGAACTCGCTTCAAAAGCCCCTAAATAACTATCTAATTCTATTGACCGACTAGCACTATCCCTTTGCCGTTTTCTTTTAGTATCTTCAATCAACCTCATATATGGGGTTAGAGCTCCTCGAGGGTCGTTGGGTCTTTTATTAGAAGTGGCGGGGGAAGGGGAAGGAAACACATTAACATCATCACTAGAAGATTCATTGTAATCTTTAAAAAGATAAATTAAAGATTGTTGTGCTTCGTGAGCAACACTAAGAGGGCTAGGAATTGGAAGATTTGAAACTTCTAAAAAATGTAATCCATCGTAATAAACTTTAAGTAAATTTTGTAAACCCTCAATCCGGGTCTAAAACTTTTGCAATCAAAGAAATCTCGGGAATGTAATGATAATATTTGACCCATTTACTCAACATACTATCGCTACATTCACTTAATTCAGAGTTATGGAGTAAAGAAGTACTAACAAGTACTATTTGAATACAAAGATCAACAAACATTGAGGAGGTAGGATAATAAATACCGGATAAAGCCACGGTGGCATCGATAAAAGTTTTTAAAAGGGATATCATATTATAACAATTATCCCACATATGCAGAAACAAAGCGAAATCGACATCTTCATTATTAAAAAAATGAACACAATGCATCTCTATATTCATAAGTATCATTAAGCAATTTATAAGTAGAGTTCCAACGATTTGGCATATCATTTGAATTTTTTTTTGGATGCAATTGATTGGCCTTGCAAAATCTTCGCCATTTTTTTTTTTGAAACGAATCGTGGCCACATAGAGAATATATAACACTCCTAATCGGTTGAATTTTAGATTTAAAAAGAGTTAAACCATCTTGAACACATAATTCAAATTATGACAAATGCATCTAATATAAAAAAAATTTGCCGCCAATAGCGGGTTGACAAGTAATTTTTAACAATTCTAAACTAGTCGTATTAGCGGCGACATTATCAAATGAAATTGAAAAAAATTTATTAGTTAAATGATACTCAGACAAAACAGTGGATATTTTGCGCGAAATATTCACCGCCGTATATTGACTATCAAACTTTTTATATGCAATTAAACGTTTTTGCAAAATCCAAGAATTATCAATCCAATGGCAAGTAATTCCCATATAGTTATAATTATGAAAAGAATCCGTCTAAATATCCGAACATATAGAGACAATATGAGGCAAACTATCAAATATTGAAATCAAATTCAATTTATACTCACCGGCTATTTTTTCATATCGCGAGTCAATTTATTTCGTGAAATCCTAGTGCTAGATGGATTAAATGCACCCTTAGTGTAATTTCCATAATGATTACTATGTGCATGATTAAAAGAAAGACTCATAACGGAGAAATTTTTTGCAAGAAACTTTCTACGACCACTTTCGGTATATTGAAATAAACTAGAAGAACTCGCCCCTTGACCGCCGATCCCGACGCCGGCGGTAAATGAAGATGAGAAGTTTAGTTGTGTTTGAGAGCTTTCCACGCCATACTTGTCGGGATGCTTCTTCTCCATGTGGTATTTGAGCGATCTGTAGTCTCTATTATTTTTAGAACCGAACGCGTAATGAGAATTGCAATAATTGCATTGCGCTCGAGATTCGCCGTTGATCGTCTTTTTTGTGAAATGCAAACGAAAGATGGGGGGAACAAACTCCCTCGGTTTCGATTTAGGCGGTGGCATATCATCCGCCCCCTCCTCATCTTCATCCAAATTGACGGCGGCCGACTTCTTCTTCATCGGAGCTAGGTAAATCTTCTTCAAAATAGGTTTGATTTTGCGAGTCGAAGTTGATTTGGTTATATAGGTTCTCAACTTCTTCCGCCGTCATCTCATCGGAAACATAATCTGCGGCAACGACCGAAGATTCTCGTCAAAATCCTCGACCTCGACGAGAAGAGGTTGGAGTGTTGGTATTGACATTACGAGAAGAGCTTGCCATAGTGATATTATAAAAGAGAATTAAGTAAAACGAGATTAGGAAGGAATAATAAGAATATTATTGATAATATTATTTTTTGCACAAATTAGAAACTTGACTTCTTTAAACTTGAAAATATAAGAGAAGAATAGTAGAGATGAATTGGTGTGAGAATTGGTGTTGGAGAGTGGGGTATTTATTTATATGTGTCAAAATCTGCAAAAAATAAAAAAAAATAGCCGTTGTAAACCGGCAGTTAAACCGGTTATTAACCACGGCTCAAATTCAAAAAAAAAAATAGCCGTTGCAAAAAATGAATTTGAGCCGTTGATCTTCAACGGCTAGTTGATCTCAGTCGTTGATTATCAACGGCTATRAACCGCGGCGGTTAAACCGCCGGCGAATTTTTATTTTATTTTTTAAAAAATCGATTAACCGGCGGTTAACCACGGCGGTTAAGGTTAAACGGTCAGGTTAACCGTAACCTAACCGCCGGCGACGGGTTGACGGTAACGGTTTTAACCGTGACCGTCGGTCAATGTTGACCGTAACCGGTTAATCGAAACCGTTTGGGCACCTCTACGACAGATAGAATTGGGCAAAAAATCTCTAAATTGTGACAGATAGAACGGGACGGATGGAGTAAATATCGTATGAGTGTGCGCGCTTAGAAAATTTTTGGTTGATATTTGATTTTCTAGTATTCGAATGCGTAATACTTACTAAAACATGATATACCTAATTTAATATATTTTTTATTTTATTTAAAAAAGATTTACTTATTTTTTTTTTACTAATTTAATATTTTCTTTTTATTATATTTTAACATAATTTAATATTCTTTTTATTTTTCTAATATAAAAGTATATAAGTCATATATAATTAAAAAAAATCTAATTAGTTATCTTAATTAAAAGATAAATTACTTATTACATAGTGTTAATCACAAAAGAAAAAAAGCTTAATTGTGGAAGTAATCTAAATAATCAAAACATGTAAATTTATATAATAATTTTTATTAAATATTAATTAGACACCGGCATAATGCGACACGGGTTGTGAATATGACATCTTTTGATTTTTAATAAGTATATAATCAAATATTATTAACAAAGTTAATCCAAATATTAATATATAAAAGTATTTAATAATAATAACTAATTAATATAGTTTAGATACGGGCTGAGAATGTGACAAATTTTAAAATCTTCTAATATGTAAATAAAATTATTAACGAATGTAATATAAAGACTAAAATATAAAATTATTTAATAAAAAAAAATAATAGTTAATAAACAACATCAGTGGGTACTTTTGAATTTATTGTTTTTATATTTTAAAAATTCATAATTATTATAAATATTTTTTATATTTATCTTTGATTAATTTCGTGTATGGGTGTTAAAACTGTGTGCGCGCGCGCGCGCGTGCTAAACCAATAATAACGGAATTTATATATAGTATAATATTTGATTAATATGTCTATGTATTTTCTTTTATTTTGTTTTGTTTCTTCAAGTTTAGTTATTTATTTTAATTATTAATCCAATAACATTATATTAATTTTTATTACATTAAGTTATAAGTATTTATTTTATTTTATTAAAAATAAATATAAATAAATTTATTATTTTTGTTTTATCAATTGAAGACCTATTATCTATAGAAAATATAAATTTATTTTTTTCGTATGTGTATGTGTATGTATATATATTTAATTTATTAATTTTGAGTTGAAATAAGATATTAGAATAATAATTTTGAATATTTCTTATGATTTTTTATATAATTTTGAATTGAAATAAGATATTAGAATAATAATTTTACTCGTTTCATGTATATAAAGAGAGCATGTATATATATGTGTATGTATGTAAATACTTTATTAATTTTGAATTAAAAAAGATATTGGAATATCTTATAATAATGTTATGTTCATTTAAATGCATTATAATATCTTATTATAATGTTATGTTAATTTAAATTAAATCAATTATCTGGTAATGTATATATTTCAATTCTTAATTTCAAAGTTAATGCGTGTAGATTAAATTAATTTTATTTAGAGATTTGACTATCTATAATGATGTAGGGTATTTTATCATATGTGTCTATTATTTGTTTGTATTTAATTTAAATCTTATATATGGCACTGCATACGTTTGATTTCTTTTTTTGACATCAGTCTCTATCAATGTAAATTAATTTAATTTGATTTTCTTATTTTATTAATAATAAATCTATTTCGAATTATTTTAATTGTAAAATTAGATTACGATATTGTCAGATTGTTTTTATAAAATATGTTATTATTCAATGAATTATCATTATGATTGTGTAACGGGGCGAGATTGGTTGTTACAGGACTTTTCATGCACGTCCTTGAATGCAAAATTCTAACCGGTGCAAAGGCGGGTGAAAAGGTGTTGCTTCCCCGAATGAGTCTAACGTCTTCTGACATTAGGATACCTTTCAAGTTTCAACGAATGCAATTTCTGCTCATGAATTCATATGCGATGACGATAAATAAGAGTTAGGGTCAATCACTTTCGAACGTCGACTTTATCTGAAGAATCTCGTGTTCAGTTATGGTCAGTTATATATTGTCGTGTCGCGTATCACCCATCGAAAGTGGTTGAAGATATTAGTTTGTGGTGATGACGTTTCGGAATTGAACATGACCAATAATGTAGTGTACAAAGAAGTATTTAGTAACGTATAATCTTATTGTTCGTGAATGTAGTGTGGATTGGATTTATAATTTATGTAGTGTGGGTTTTTTTAATTATTTCTCGCCATCTCTATCTCTCTGTTTATTTATATTTTCACACAGTAAATATAATAAAAGTAATATTAATATAATTTTCATTTTTATATTTTAATTTTTTGCCCTTTATATCGCACGGATGTAAAAAAACTAGTATATAATTAATAATTCATTTCTAAAAAATCGTGTAATATAACTAAGATATGAGAGGAATGAGTTGACCTTCACCGTCATTCAAAAAATAAACAAATACTCGGTCTATCATTTAAAATCGGGTGGTTAGTTTTGGTTACGATTGCCTTAATTCTATTAATTATTTCTTGTGGAAAGAAAGGAAAAAACCGGACATGCAACACAAGTCTTTTTTATTCAAGCACCAAATCCATAATTTATTTATTAATTACTACACAGGGTGTAATTATATATTTGCCATGGATATTAATTAAGTCTCCTTTAGAAAATCAAGGTTTTAGCAGTTCGTGCCATTGTTTATCTTAGCGCATGCACACGTTCGATTCGACTTGCTCTTGATGGACGGGCAATAGTAATCGGGATAGCCTTGCTTCTTACACGGCTGCTTACACTCTTCTTTGTTCTTACATTTTTGTTCAAGTGGGTCAAAGCAACGGTGTGTCCCTGCCACCATCATTCCTGATACAAAATCACAACTATATATTATTACATTGCTACATATGTTTAATCAACATACAATTTCTATCTTATCATAAAAACTCCAACTTAATCAACCCAATATCAAGATTCATATTCATTGACGAGCCAACTATTTCTTAAAAAAAAAAGCTTCACAAGTGTACGTTTTAAAAGTTTGTGAATAATAGAGTTCAAATAAATGATTAAGAATATATATATATGTACCAGCTGGGGAAAAGATGAGCACAACCATGCAGAAAGCCGTTGCAAACAAAGTAGCCATTTTCTTTGAGAGCGTATGTATATATATATATATGTGATGTTTATATTTGTTCAAGACGTTGCCAATTGATGCCTATATATAGAGAGCCTGTGTGGCTAAGTAAATGGACTACTCGTACCCAAATCTCATTTCCGTCAAAAAGGCAATATTTTTGTGTCTCATTTTGGATGACAAGTCTATGTCATAGCTTATGTAAGCAAATTTAGTTATTTTTGTGACTCCTTCTTTTCCAAAAAAATGATTGTTGTTATAGATATCAAACGGAAATAATATAATTTTATTTAAAATAACTAAAGTTTGAAATAATAAAGTTAGGAGTAAAAGTAATAAAGTAATTTTTACTTTTTATTGTGAAAATAAAAGGTAACAATGATTATCTTTTGAAAATTTAAATGCATTGATCAACAAATACTATTTGAATACATTAATCAACAAGTAGTGACGAGGTAGGATAAAGTTACAGTGACGTCGTTAAAAGCTTTTAAAAGTAACACCATATTATAACAATCATCTCACATATGCGAAAATAAAGCGAAATCGACATCTTTATTATTAAAAAATGCACACAATGGATCTCTATATTCAAAAGTATCATCAAACAATTTATAAGTAGAGTTCCAACAATTTGTCACATCACTTGAAAAAAAATTGGATGCAATTGATTGGCTCGGCAAAATTTTCGCCATTTTTTTTTTTTGAATCGAATCGTGGGAACGTAGATAATATATAGCACTCCTAATCGGTTGAATATTAGATTTAAAAAGAGTTAAACAATCTTGAACACATAAATTCAAAATATGACAAATGCATCTAACATGAAAAGATTTGCCGCCAATAGCGGGTTGACAAAATATTTTTAAAATATATAAACTGGCCGTATTAGCGGAGGCATTATCAAATGAAGTTGAAAAATTTTTGTTAGCTAAATAATACTCGGACAAAACAGTGGGTATTTTGCGCGAAATATTCACCGCCGTATGTTGACTATCAAACTTTCTATATGCAATTAAACGTTTTTGCAAAGTTCAAGAACTATCAATCTAATGGCAAATAATTCCCATATAATTATGATTATGAAAGGAATTCTTCCAAATATCCGAACATATAGAGACACTATGAGGCAAACTATCAAATATTGAAATCAAATTCAATTTATACTCTCCGGCCATTTTTTTAATATCGCGAGTAAATTTATTTCGTGAAATTCTAGTGCTAGATAGATTCAATGCACCTCTAGTATAATTTTCATAATTATTACTATGCGAATGATTAAAATGGAGACTCATAACGGAAATAAATTTTGCAAGAGACTTTCTATGACCACTTTTGTTATATTGAAATAAACTAGAAGAACTCGTACCTTGACCGCCGGTCCCGACGCCGGCGGTAGATGAAGATGAGAAGTTTAGTTGTGTTTGAGAGCTTTCCACGCCATACTTGTCGGGATGCTTCTTCTCTCCATGTGGTATTTGAGCGACCCGTAGCCTCTATTATTTGTAGAACCAAAGGCGTAATGAGTCAAGTAATAATTGCATTGCGATCGAGGTTCGCCGTTGATCGTCTTTTTTATGAAATGCAATCGAAAGATGGGAGAAATAAATTCCATCGGTTTCGACTGGGTCGGTGGCATATCATACGCTCCCTCCTCATCTTCATCCAAATTGACGGCGGCCGGCCGTTCGGATTCATAGGAGCTAGGTAAATCCTCTTCAAAATTGGTTTGATTTTGCGAGTCGAAGTTGATTTGATTATCTAGGTTCTCAACTTCTTCCGCCGTCATCTCATCGAAAACATAATCTACGGCAACGACCGAAAATTCTCGTCGAGATCCTCGACCTCGACGAGAAGAGGTTGGAGTATTGATATTGACATTACTAGAAGAGCTTGCCATAATGATATTATAAAAGAGAATTAAGTAAAACGAGATTAGGAAGAATAAGAATATTATTGATATTATTTCTTGCACAAATTAGAAACTTGACTTTAAGCTTGAGAATATAAGAGAAGAATAAGAATATTAGAGATGAATTGGTGTGAGGATTGGTGTTGGAGAGGGGGTATTTATAGGTGTCAAATCTACAAAAAAAAATCGAAAAAGTAGTCGTTATAACCGACGATTAAACCGGTTAACCGCAGTTAAACCGGTTAACCACGGTTAAACCGCCAACGGCTACTTTTGGTTTGAATTTGAGTCGTTGATCTTCAACGGCTAGTTGATCTCAGTCGTTGATTGTCAACGGCTATCAACCGCGGCGGTTAAACCGCCGGCGAATTTTTGTTTTTTTAAAATCTAGTTAACCGGCGGTTAACTGCGGCGGTTAAGGTTAAACGGTCAGGTTAACCGTAACCTAACCGTCGGCGACCTGTTGACGGTTACGGTATTAACCGTGACCACCGGTCAATGATTGACCGTAACCGGTCAACCGGTTATTAACCAGCGGTTAACCGAAGCAGTTTGGGCACCTCTACGATGGATAGATATTGGACAAAAAATCTCTAAATTGTGACAGGTAGAACGGGACAGGTGAAGTAGTAAATATCGTATGAGTGTGCGCGCTTAGAAAGTTTTTGGTTGATATTTAATTTTCTAGTATTCGAATGCGTAATACTTACTAAAATATGATTTACCTAATTTAATATATTTTTTTATTATATTTAAAAAAAATACTTATTTTTTACTAATTTAATATTTTCTTTTATTATATTTTAACATATTAATATTCTTTTTATTTTTCTAATATAAAAGTATATAATTCATATATAATTAAAGAAAATCTAATTAGTTATCGTAATTCAAAGATAAATTACTTATTACATTGTGTTAATTAAAAAAAAAAAAAAAAAGCTTAATTGTGAAAATAATCTAAATAACCAAAACATGTAAATTTATATAATAATTATTATTAAATATTAATTAGACACCGGCATAATGTGCCACACGGGTTGTGAATATGACATCTTTTGAATTTTAATAAGTATATAATCAAAAGTTATTAGCAAAGTTAATCCAAATATTAATATATAAAAATATTTAATAATAATAACTAATTAATATAGTTTAGATACGGGATGAGAATGTGACAAATTTTAAAATCTTCTCCTACGTAAATAAAATTATTAACGAATGTAATATAAAGACTAAAATATAAAATTATTTAATAATAAAAAAATAATTATTAATAAACAACATCAGTGGGTACTTTTGAATTTATTGTTTTTATATTTTAAAAATTCATAATTATTATAAATATTTTTTATATTTATCTTTGATTAATTCCGTGTATAGGTGTTAAAACAGTGTGTGCGCGCGCGCGCGTGTAGTAGAAAATTAATATAAAGTAATATTGTAAAACTAATAATGTTTGAAAATGTTAAACTATAGTGGTGAAAATATGATATAATGATGATGATGATGATGATGATGATGATTATTGATGATTTAGTAACTAAACCAAATTATATTATACATTAATTAAAATAAATAATATATATCTCATCCCACCTATATACTAAACGAAGAGATTCATATTCTACGTGTCTGCTTAGTACGATCTGGGTTAACGTGTAATTTTTTTGTGTTTGAATGCTTACTTAGCGAATTTTGGAGGTTTTGAGACTTAATAAATATAAGAATTCTAATATCTACCTAATTTATTATATTTCCTTTTATTATATTTTGTCTAACTTAATCTTTTCCTTTTTGTATATTTGCCTAATTTAATATTTTCCTTTTATTATATTTTGTCTAATTCAATGTATTCTTTTATTCTTCTGATATGAAAAAATAAGAAGTGATATATAATTTAAAAAAAATTCAAATTAGTTATCTTAATTAAAAGATAAATTACTTATAAAATAATGTTAATTAAAAAAACTTAATTATGTATTAATTAGAATATTAAATCTTTTGAATTTCTCTAGGTATGTAACTAAGAATTATTATATAATTTAATTAAAATATTAAAATACTTAATAATAATTAATTAATAAAAATTAGACACGAGTTGAGCGTGTAATAATTTTTGAATATGTATGAAATTATTAATAAATTTAATATAAATATTAAAATAAAACATTGTTTAACAATAAAAAATAATAGTTAATAAATAGTAACTAGCCATTTGTAAAAAACGAGATGAGAATACAATATCTTTTAAAAAAATATCTAATTTTCAGATTTAAAAACTCTATAATGATCAAAAATATTTTTTATATTTACTTTTTAATAAATTACATGTAATAAACGGGTGTTAAATTAGTATATATATTATTTTAATAAATCATAAATATTTTAAAGCAACCATATATTTTAATTTGTCAAAATGTAATGATTTCTTGAAAGTTTTGAGGGGTGTCAGTTGCTCCTCTATAGGCATTGTTTTTATGTGGTAACCTATAATTATTTTCAGCGTACATTACACGGGCATAGACAAAACACATTTATATACTAATAATAATATTGAGTCCTAACCTCCTTTTATAATCTTCAATATAACATTTTATATTAGCAACATATGCTAATAATATAACTAAGATTATTAGGATATCTAAATAATTTGTGCTTTCGAGGGTTGGCAATGGACACAATATTTAAGATATCTAATTTGGGGAAGACGGTTGTGTTTTTGGAGGTGGCCGGGATTTGGAGATTTTTGATATGTGGGAAAATGAGAATGACATAGATACCCTTGAAAAAAATAGAATTCTCAGTTTTTGTGTTAATCTTAATGTCAACCAAATGTTTGTATCCAGTGACGGACCTACAAATTTTGCTTAGGCGGGCCAAGTAATAAAAAATAATATGATATTGAAGTCTAGTGTTGGAGAGGTTTTTGGCCGCCAGGAAAAAAATTGAAAGTGGTAGCCGATGATATAAATTTTAGTGGCCGAAAATGAAATAGCTTATAAAGTTTATGAGTGGATTTCTGAGAATCGGATAGAGAATTAGACTTGATTGGAAGTTTTAAGAACTTCAATTTGATCCATCTAAGTTTCAGTTTAGGCCCCACACACACATCAAGTGTTGGGTTATTGCGAATTAACCCAAAATTAACTCCTTAAAAATTTCAGATTAGCCCCATAAAGTCTTGAAAATTCCTTATTGACCCCAAATACTACATTAAATTTCAAAAAATGTTGAATTTTCTCGTTTTCGACCCGAAATGGGTCAAACGACCTCAAATAGCTTCATATTCAAACCATAGTTTTATTGCGACATTCTCATATGCAAAGTAAACTCAAAACTCCAAATATACCCTTTAAACAGCTAATTTCAAGAATCGAGATACAAACGTTCTTAATATCGCATATCACAATCAAACATATTATCCGATGTACTCGTGCCAATCCACAACATCTGCATCATTAGCCCCGCTTACCTTAGAAATCGGGATTGGACTCTGTTTTTCTTGTGCTCTGACAAGTTTCTGGCCAATCCACAATGATTAATTAAGAAAAATTTTGGAAGATACTAACAAAAAAATATGAAACAATACTTGAAATTTGTAGTTATAAGAACTAACACAAAATTTATATATTTGATATTATTAATAACAACAAATCATTAAGATACAGAACAAGAAATGGTTGAGAATACTTCAAATAATTCTGAATCCTGAAAACTATAATTTAATTGGATTGATCAATGTATGGTTACCCGCGTAATTCTGTCTTACAAACATCGAACGTGGGATGATAATAATAAAATTTGGCCCCAAGATTATTTATCAGCAAAAGGAGAGGTAAACAGGACATTGGTACAGTACCTTACACAGAATTGCATTCTACTTAATATTATTGAAGCAATTAGACTAATTAGTCCGTTCTGATATTTTGCCGTTCGATTTCACACCAAAAGCGAGCCTTCCATCACCGCAATGGCTTTCCCTCGAAGCAAAACCCTTTGATTCTTCACATCAATATGTAGATTTAACACGCCACTTCTCGGTGACGCCTAAATATTCAAAAGCATAAAATTAGCATATATATATATATATATATATATATATATATATATATATTCAAGGACGACTAATAATAGTATTAGTGTGTTTTAAAGTGAGACAGAGTGTGTGTTTGTGTGTTTTATTACTTGATATGCGATTAAATCACATTTTCCAAGCTTCTTGCTCCAGTAGGCTGCTAAGGCACAATGTGCACTTCCAGTAACAGGATCCTAAACATGCAAAAAAAGAAAGAAAAATCTATTTGATATAAAGAAAATAGCCGTGATCACTATTCATATATACTAAGTTTGTTTATTCCCGAAAGTTCCAATTCTGGGCAATTCTGGTCCTATAACTTATAAGTTCTAAGTTATTGCAACTCTGGTCCCAATAAGACCTGTTTTGATATTCCCAAAACACCCTTAAATACCAATATATCAAAAAAAAAAAAAAAAACACATATGAAAGTTACAAGATTGAGATTATTATATTGGCCGGTCTCCAAAAGTTAGAGGACTAAAAATAAAATTGTAAATTGGCATGTGGATCATTATGGGGTTGTTGGTTAAGTGGTTAAAAGGTTTTACGGAATGGATTTTTCCTTGGTTGTCGAAACTGAACCAACAAGATGTTTTGCAATGAATTCCAGCATATTTTACCTCGTTTATCCCAAATTTCGGGGCGAAATACCGACTAAAAATATCAAACCCTGAGCCCGTGGGAGCAAGCCCAGTAATAATCAATCCTGGAAATTTCTGTATCTCCTCCAAATTTGGTTCTGCTTCTACAACTGCCTCTCCAGATGGTAACACAACCTGCCCAAATCATTCATGCCAGGTTTTAATAAATAAATATATCAAGGTATTACAAATATTTGTGTTTTCTAAACAAACATAACACATTGATTCAAAAATTAAAAATATAAACACGCTCGAGAAATAGATACGCACGAGAAAGTCTTCTTCATCTTTAGTTGTTGTCTTAAGGATCTCATTCACGGAAGCACCGTTCAAGCTTTTAGAAACAGTCGACACGTTAGCAGCACCGTTGGATTCAATTACGGGGACGACAGGGAAATCAAGTTCAATGAGAAAGCTATCAGATGCATTACGATTCGAAGAATCGGGTACCCTTTTAGCCGTCAGAATCCCGGACAGCGTCGAGAACTCGATCGTATCAGATGTCACAAAACCGTGCGCGAAGAGAATATGAGACGCAGCTAAAGTAGCATGTCCACAAAGTCTGACCTGATCAAATTAAATTCAAAAAAATAAAAAATCTGAATTTGTCTCCACATTTAGTATTTATAATGTCCAGTTGGAACTAAATTTACTTCTATTTATTTACCAAAACATTGTAACTTAACTTAATCAACTTTCTAACTTCTATTTACCAAAATATAAGAGTTATAATCAACAAAGGTAGAAATCATGTACCAGTGAATCAATCAACAGCAGATTTTCAAAAATAAATAAATAAATAAAAAGATAATTAAAAATTGTGGACCTCGGCTACGGGAGTGAACCAGCGAAGACCGAACCTAGAGACGGAGCCGATCGTTGACTGAGCCGGCTCGGGGAGCCGAGTCAGATAGCAAGTTTCGGATAAATTGAACTCACGCGCCACCGCTTGAAGCCACTCCTCATCTCTCTCCTCCTCCAGCAAGCAAACCGCCGCAGGATTCCCTTTGAACGCCGAGTCAGTAAATGCGTCAACCTGTTGTTTATTCATCAAATTATTACATCCATTTTTTAATTTAAAAAATTGTGACTCGATAATGTGTGTGTGGATGAGCCGAAACGAAGAGAGATCATTTACCACGCAGTATTTGACGGATTTCTTGGCCATTGTGAACTGCGAGCGATTTATTTAGCAACAATTGTAAAACTGCGTACTTCTGAAATTTAAGAGAAAAAAACAAATTAAAACAATAATAATAATAATAATTATTATTATTATTATTATTATTATTATTATTATTATAGTTTAAGACAATGAGAAGGAGGAATTTGATTTTTTGAAATAGTGTGCTGTCATCTTTATTCATTCAACTCCGCGACCCCCTCTCAAGTTTACAATGAATGTGACATAAACCTAAATTTTCAATAAAATTAATAATCTCAAGATTAATTTTACACAAATTAAGAAGAAAATACTAGTTCTAATAATTAAAATATTAATTTATTAATTTGTAATTATATCATTCTCAAATTTATTAGTGTTAATCAATAATTCAAAAAGTTAGTGTTAATATTTGTATATTTGTTATTTGAATATTAGAATTTGCTTAATAATCATCAATTTTTTAGTTATCATAAAGAAAATATTTTAAAAATATTAATTATGATAACTTCACTATATTCATGAAACTAATTATATTTGTGCGACAGAAAAATAGTATAAAATTCTCAATTCACTAACATATTCCTTATGAAATTTATATTCATTCAAAAAAATGATGATGATGATGATAATAATAATAATATTAATAAGAACAACAATAGCAGTAAAAGGTGTGCTCCTGCTTTGTTTTTTCCACTTTGTTAAAGACACATCCAACGTACCTCAATTTACCGGCAATCCCTATCAAATCAGCTTTACGAAAATGGTGCCGCCAAAGATGCTCTAAATAATAAGAAAAATAATGCGACTTGTGCCGGTCAAAGCAATGGTCATGGATTATTCTAAAACATCTTTGAGTTATTTTTTGGAAATCAATCATCTTTGAATTTGATTCGTTAAATAAATTAATTATAAAAAGTAGCATTATTGAGAAGGACAAAATTTTAAATGCATATATCTTAGTATCGATTATATTGTGAACACTAATGCTTTATTTGTTTAGTAATTGAAGATAGTTATTGAGGTAATTGTAATTGAGAAATATGCGTATTAGTAGATAAATGAATCCAAAATTGTCATACATCTTAGTATCGATTATGGGTATATCTAGCGGATAAATCTGATAGTAATTGAGAAATATGCGTATTAGTAGATAAATGTATCCAAAATTGTCATACATCTTAGTATCGATTATGGGTATATTTAGCGGACAAAGCTGATAAGCTAACTGATAGCTGAAAAGCTAGCTGATGGCTGATAGCTGAAAAGTTAGTTGATCTAAATAAAAGCGTTTGGCAAATTTAGCTGATAAGCTGGCTCAAAAATACAAAATTATACAAAAGTATATGTTTAAAATAATAGTGTTAATACTATTTTTTTTTATTGATTTTCATATAATATTAGGATTGTAGATTTAATTATTATTGTTTCTATTACCAATTCGTTATATATATATATATATATATATATATATATATATAATTTTTAATAATTGCACAATACTTTTTTTAACGGATTGGGGAGAGGATTTTTTTTATTTCTTTATACACCAATTTATAATCAAGCTAATAATAATAATTATTATTATTATTATTGCACAATACTAAAATAACTCTAGATATTTATCTAATTAATAATAATTATTATTATTATTATAATTTTCAATAATTGCACAATACTTTATTTAACGTATTGGGGAGATGATTTTTTTTATTTCCTTTATACACCAATTTATAATCAAGCTAATAATAATAATAATAATTATTATTATTATTATTATTATTATTATTAATATAACAATTTCACGATACTAAAATAATTCTTAGATATTTATCTAACAATTAATAAAGTGGTGAAATTAAAAAAATAATAATACCTAACAAAATAATTGTGTAGTTTTCTAAAAAAATAAAAGGGTTAAAATAGGAATAAAATCAAAAAGCTCCCACGAGCTTATTTGAAAAGCTTGTAATAGTAGCATCTGAGATAAGTTCAAACTTTTCAAATAAGCTCATGCAACCAAACAAGATTTATTTAAATACAGAGAGCTTATAAGTCCTTAAAATAAGACATAAAGCTAGTTTTTATTATGCTTTACCAAACATACCACTATATTGTGAATACTAATGCCTTATTTGGTTGGTAATGGAAGATACTTTTTGAGGTAATTCAGATTGAGAAATATATTGTGAATACTAATGCCTTATTTGGTTGTAATTGCAAGATAGTTTTTGAGGTAATTCAGATTGAGAGAATATATTGTGAATACTAATGCCCTTATTTGGTTGGTAATTGAAGATAGTTTTTGAGGTAATTCAGATTGAGAAATATGTGTATCAGTATGTGGTATCAGTAGATAAATTGTATCCAGAATTGGAAATATTTGAATAATATTATCCAACCTTACACGTGAATTTTTTATGTGTTTTGTAAGGGGATTATTATTTGTTAATTATTTCCGTTTCCCTCTCCACGTCTTATGCTATTTTCTTTTTTCCTGTTTTGTGTTTTGTCCTGAAATTTTTTCCTGTTTTGTGTTTGTCCTGAAATTTTGTTGAGTCTATTCAAATGGTTGCCCCGTGTTTCAACCTTATTTGTTCGTGTGCCTACCCAAATATAAATTGATGATATATCCGCCAGTATTTTCTTTCTAAAAATGTAATTGAAATAATTTTTTTACAATTTTTTATTTATATTATGTAATTGACTGGTGTTTTCATATTAAATATTAAAAAAAATCTATTAACAACATTGTTTTTACTAATTTTTATACCAATTTTTTAATTTATATTACTTGATCTACATGATAGACAGTGCTGATCAATTTAACTACATGTTCCTAAATATTTTTACAAAACTTTAAGATTTTATTATACACTATTATAGATTTCTATTTTATTTGTTGTTTTCTATTGTATTTATGAATTGTAATTTTTCATTGTATTTTATGAATTGTAATTTTTGGGTGCTGATCAATTTAACTACATGTTGATGATAGATGGTGCTGATCAATTTAACTACATGTTCCTAGATATTTTACAAAATTTTAAGATTTTACTATACACTATTATAGATTTCTATTTTATTTGTTGTTTTCTATTGTATTTTATGAATTATATTTTTTTCTATTGTATTTTATGAATTGTAATTTTTTTTGTGCTGATCAATTTAACTATATGTTCCTAGATATTCTTACAAAATATAAGATTTTATTATACACTATCATAGATTTCTATCTTATTAATTATTTTCTATTGTATTTTATGAATTGTAATTTTTTGTTTGATATTGTTGGACCTTATACTTTGTTTGTTGAGATTATATATTAAGTTATATTTTTTGAAAAAAAAATTATATTTATATTAAAAATAACTCACAAAAATATGTAATTATTTTAAATATTAAAATAACGTGTTCAAATAGCTCACGTAATATACAACGCCATTTACGCTACACGATATTGACATCAAAACGCAACGCATTGCTCGATATGTATTTTAAAACACTTGCTTTTACCCATAATAACCTCTTTCTTTTTATTTCATATCATTATCCTTCTTAAAGTATTTCCAAAAATACTTTTAGTTTATCCTTATCATTTTTCTCTCCATTCTTAAATGTCCCCAAAATATGATTCGACATATGAACGTTGATTTTTATTTCTGATTATAATTTTTGATCCATAATTGATTTATGTGTATGATTGAATTGAGATGTCAAGTGGAAAATGAGATGTGCTGATTGTTGAACCTTTCAAAGAGGCAAATGTTACTCTTGCTCATTATATGTATTTTATTTTTTTATTACATGAATTATATATGAAATAAACTTCCAGTTTTTTTGTTGATTTTTATTTTCAGTCTTCATTTGTGCATTTTTTTTTTTGACAAGATTTTCTAAATTCTTGAAAATACATGATTGTTTTGTGTAATTTAGGGTTTATCCATAAATATCAAATAATTGTTCAGATGAAATTGACCATTATTTTTAGAATTCATAATGGTTCGTAAATCAATTTTTAAAATTTTTCATTCTGCATTTGTTCCCGTTATATTCCCTACCAGATTATAGTGCTTATTTTAATAGTGCTTATTTTAATTCTTATCACATACTGTTTATGATTTCACATGTTAGCTACCTAATTTGAAGGTGGAGCATATATTTATCTGATTTGTTGATATTATTTACGAGATGAAAATGCATGATACATTTGAGAATCTTGGGGTTAGTTAAATGTGTCTCAAATTATATTCTAATATGATATTACACATTTGAAGATACTACATGTTTTCAATTTTGTTCTTTTTAAACTTATTTGAAATATGTGGAATTTTCTTTATTATTTGCAAAATATAATTTTATTTTGAATAAAATTTGTAATATATTTTATCAAATCTAACATATCCTTTTCTTTATTTTTTATTAAAAATCCCCAAATAATATAGTTTTAGAAAAAAGTCTATATTTTTCTCTATTTTTTTTTGTTTGTTTCTCACAATAAAATATTTATCTTTTAGCAATATTTTTTGGTATAGTATTAAAAAGATATTTTATTATACAACGGATAAATACTCAATTCTATCTGTTTTTAGTAATGGTCAGTTTTATATTGCAATGTCAATAGTAAAAGTAGAAAATTATTGAAAAAACTCTATTATGACAAAGACTATAGATATATAAATATAGTAAATAATGTACTTTATAAAGAAAACTTGCGTTGTGTAAATTAAATAATATATTTTTAATAATTATTATTTATTTTTCTTAAAATTTATTTATTCTTAACACGCTCAATATTGTAATTTATATTTATATACATATTTTATACCCGTGTGTTCACACGGGTATTACGCTAGTATTATTAATTTATTATATATCAACTATCTCGCAAATCTTCCATGAGCTAGTCACAGCTCAATTTGATAAAAGTTAAAGCTCGTTAAAAAATAAAACAAACTCAATTTAACAATATTTGACTCGTTAATTTATGAATGAATTCGTTAATAGTTGGACTTTAATTTTAACTAGTTTAACACCCGCATACTATGCGGAATTTGAGAAAAGTAACATTTATTAAAAAATAATAAAAGAATAATATTGCAAGTTATACACACAAATCGTAACATTATTTGTTTTATTTACAGAAAAATTATATTTCGAAATAAATAATTTTCACACACAAATCAGAATATTACTTATTCTAATTATAGTAAGACTGATTTTTACAATAAAGAATTTTCAAATATTCTTATCCGGGAGTCACGAATTTAGTTGTAAGGTATAGCAAAATATCTTAAACTTTACAGGAAACCCGTAAAAAATTGAGTTTGTAAATATGTAAACATACAACACTCACGTGTTGAATGTGAATATGCGACATAAAAAACTTAATATTTATAAGACATTGATAATTCTATTTAAAATAGATTTCATATCTAAGTTGTAGTATAAGTAATATTATTTATTATTATCTCTTGTTTCCCTTCTTTTTTATTTTTTATTTTTTTATTTTTTAATTTTTTTTGCGTAAAACACTAATTTGTTCATGTGTATCAATGCATTATATTAGGATTATTACATGTATCAAAAGATAAATATAAAGATATGTGTGATAATTATAGTATTTTAAATTTAATACAAAAATTCAAAGGATATTCCCAACCCGTGTCTTGTATATGTCTAATATATTTATTAAGTATTGTAATTGTTAAATAATTTTATTTGATATTTATTTTAAACTCATTAATAATTTTCTTTACATACTTAGAAAAATTCAAAAGTTGTCACATTCTCAACCCGTGTCTAATCTCTATTTATATTTTAATATTTATATTAAATCCATTAATAATTATTAGTTACATCTTAGAAATTTTCAAAGATATCATACACTCAACCCGTGTTGCATTGTGTCGTGTCTAATTAATATTTATTAATTATTGTTATATAATTTTATATTATATAGGTGATTGTTATTCTCAATGCATTTATTAGGATTAGATATGAAATTTAGGTTTATATTTTTATATTTATTACTCTTTGTAATAATTTTGTATAACTCGTATTTTTCTTAAATAGAATATTTGAAATTCTATAAAAAAAATTATTTCAACTTTTATTATAAATAAAAATTAGTTCAACTTATATAGAATTTTTTTAATTAAATATGACTTATTTATATTTTTATATTAGGAGAATAAAAGTAAGATATTGAATTAGAAAATATATAATAAAGAAAATATTGAATTAGGTAACATATAATAAAAGAAAAATATTGAATTAGGCAAGATATAATAATAGTAAAATATTAAATTAGGTAAAATATAATAAAAGAAAAATATTAAATTAGGTAGATATTAGACTTGTATGACACCGAAACACCATAATCTTTTATGAAGCTAACGGAGCGTGGAAAGCACACACATAAAATAGGAATATTTTGTATTAATTTATAGGGAAGATACTTGACAGCACTCTATTGACATTCTTTTCACATGCCCGGCAACGGTGGCATCCAAGAAAATTAGGAAAATGGATTTGATTTAACTCATCACTCATGGATAAGAGATAACAATGATTAATCAAATAAACTAAGTAGGAAAGATACAAAAAAAAATGAAACAATACTTGAAATGTGTAGATATAAGAATTAACACAATACTTTTTCTTTTTCTTTATGATGAAAGAAAACGAAATATCAATAAAGATGCTGAAAATCAGATAGCCCTGATTGACAAAGAAAATCCGGGGGAGAACAGGAAATAGTAGAACTACATGATTTAGCATGAAACACAATAATTTATAGTAATAATAACACAACACTTCAGAGCAAGAAATAGTTGAGAATGCTTAAAAATAATTCTGAATTATGTGTTGGGAATATTATTTTCGATAATTTTATTCCTTATTTGTAGTTTGCCTTTCTTAGGACATTAAGTATTTTAGAACTCTAAATTTATTTCCTAGTTTGAGTCTAGGACTTTATTTAGTTTTCTAAGTTTTTGTCTAACTTTTTTATCAAGACTATGAGTCTTGATTATTTAAAGAAGGAATGAAGACGCAATACATACCCACGGAAAAAAGACACGAGAAGATCACAGCAAGCAAGGATGCAAGACACGGAGAACACGAGCAAATAGATTTCTTGAGGCAATGATCCAAATCAAGGAGATCTTCAAAGTTGCGTAACCAACGAAGAAGATCATCACAAACTTTGCCACAAGACTTGAAGCCACGATCTTAATCACGAAAATTTTTGAAGTTGCGTAACCAATGGAGAAGATCATCATACCGATGTGACGAGTATTTTGTGTATGAAGAGTTTGATACAATTTGTTTTTCATATATTACTTTTATATTTTGTAATTGGGTTTGAACAATTGAAAAGTAATATAGTTTTCGGGTTTATACACCCAAGTTCATAAGTACGATTACTTACGAACTGAAATTAATTTACTGTGTTTTTATTTTCGCTGTTGTTTCTGTTTAATGGTTGATGTTAGGTCTGGTGACATCTATCACGAAACCTAACATCATTTTTTTAAAGTCATATTTCTACAAAACTACAATTGGTATCAGACCAGAGTACTTAACTCTAAGTATTTCTATCGTTGTTTTGTAGATTTGACATGATACAATTGGACGCTATGGATACTCTGAAGAAGAAGAGCTTGATTTCTACAGAGTACACTAAAGATGACGATGAGGTTGATGATTCTCTTGACGTGTACGAGAAGCTGAGCATTGAGTATGAATAATTATTTGCTAGTTGGAGAAAATAAGTACTCAAATTCAAGGATTTTAGAATCGAGGTGGACAAATTGACTAAGGAGAAGGATGATCAACTGAATATAATTGTCCGATTGGAGTCGTCACTCACCAAAAGGGATGTTGAGCTAGAACGAGTGAATGCTGAATTGAAGAAGGTCCAAGAAACCCTCACAAACCTCAGCAAGGCCAAGGCCAAGGTGGATGAAATTCTGGAATCAAGTATCCCGGATTGTTCAAAATACGGGATTGGATACAAACCTGTTCAAAAGCCAGATTCAAGTCAAAAGGTGAAGTCGGCCAAATGCCGCAAAAGAAGAAGAAGACAATATGTGTGCCATCACTGTGGTGAACCTGGGCACATTCGACCATACTGCTGGAAGCTTGTTGGCAAGCAAAATCATTTTAGAAGGTCGAAGCTGTCTGCTGAGTTCCGTGATGGTTTCCGTGACGGTTTCCATTTTCCTAACACCAAAACCAACACCAGGTTCTAACAAGTCTGAGTAAAAAAGAATGAGATCAAATGTAACATGATTTATTCCTCTCTGAAGCTTCACATTCCAGGAGCCTGGTACTTTGATAGTGGATGCTCTAAACACATGACAGGCTCTGAAAATCTTCTTTCGAATATTGTCAAGTTTCATGGAGGAAATGTGAAATATGGTAGAGGTGCAAATGGTCAGATCGTTGGTCAAGGAGCCCTTCATGTCCCTGGTGTTGCAAAACTTGAGAATGTGTTGCTAGTGGAAGGTTTAACGGCGAACTTGATAAGCATAAGCCAATTGTGCGATGGTGGTTTTAATGTCAAGTTCACCCATGAAAAATGTGAAGTCTTTGATGAAGGCAATGCATGTATCCTTACTGGACAAAGGACCTCTGTCAACTGCTACCAAATCGAAGGTGTAGAAACTGAAGATGCAGGTGGTGATGGTACTGATGACATGTCACCAGACTTAACACCAACTCAAGCTGCTCCAGAATCAGACTCGGGTTCAGATGAGACGTTTTCTCCTGTAGCTCACATTGAATTGATGATAAAGTTTGTTTGCTTGTCTACTAACTGTTCTCTTTTTCGAGAATCTTTATTTCTTGACAATACAGAGCCCAAGCGTATAGAGGATGCTCTTAAAGCCGAGTATATTGCAGCTGGAAGTGCTTGTACACAGTTATTCTGGATGAACCAAATGATAGAGGACTATGGTCTACATAATAGAATATTGACTGTACTTTGTGATAATTCCAGTGCCATTGATATCTCGAAAAATCCAATCCATCACTCTCGAATCAAACACATTGACATAAGGTACCACTTTATTCGAGACTTGGTTGAGAGGAAGATAGTAAGTCTTGAGCATGTAGGGACAGACGATCAGCTAGCTGACATCTTCACAAAGGCATTAGATTTCAAGACCTTCTCTCGTTTGAGAAGAGATCTCGGTATGTGCATTGTCTAGTCCATGTTGGGTTTGATGTTGTAACACCCATTTTCTGTCATCAGTCACAACATCTGTATATTTTGCATGCATTTTTGTTTTTCTCTTTCATACATAATAAATGCATTGAATCTAATGGAAAGTGCAAAAAGATCTTGTATTGTAATAAAAGTGATGACAAAAAGGTCAACCTCTTGAATTAGGTGATTGTGGATCTTACTCGCAGAAACTGGTTTTTTCCCAAGTCCAAAAACAAGGGGTGTTAAAAGCAATTGCTAAGATAATTTCTCTTCAACTCTATAAAAAGATGAAGAAAATCTGGATTAAAAAGATCCAGTCTTTAAATTTCACCTCATTGAGAGATTTTGATGTAGTCATTAACTTGGGTTAAGGGGTCTGTTTTTATTGACTTCACCTGAAGTAATATTGTTTGTAATGTCATCTCATAAAAAGCAGCATTTATCATGTCACCTAAATCAATTGCTGAATTTTTTTTCTTTTGAGAACATTTTTTTAGGCATCAAATAGGACATTCATACTTTGAGAAGATGCCGTCTTGCTTTGTGTTATGTTGCTTGTGCTTACATCTTTTCTTGAATTATCTTAATCGTGTTGCGAATCTTGCTAACCAAGTGTTTCAGTGGTGTTATAATCAGAGGATTGGACAGGTAATAAGGGGTTGATTTGGCGAGTGGAAAATTGCTTTGCAAAGAATTTGTTCAACTATGGTGATGGTTTATAAAAATCTAGCTCTATCTCGCTTTTATATGTAGTTGAGATTTGTGATTTTAATTTCCAAATATGAGATAATGGGTTATTTACGCATAGAGATCGTGTGTCTTATTTTAAAAAAGAGTGAACTTGTTTTAAAGGAAAGAAAAACCTAAGGTCTTATAGAATAGTGGAGGGGTTATTTATTCACTTTACCTTTTTCATCTCCTTGCTTTATCTACTACGTATGATTTTTTCATATTGACAAATTTAAGTTTTTTATTTTTCATTTCTCTTGATTTTACTGCCTACGACACTCAATTTTGTGTTTTTAGTTGTTTCCAATCTCTTGCAGAATTTCGAATTCACCATCACCCAGCAAAACTCTGGAAACAGACACTGCGTCTGGATGATAAGAAAAATCCACCCAAAGTCCAAGAAGAAAAGTTCTAAAGCTGCCCAAAAGTTTCATGATGGTTCTGGTGACATGTCACTGAAACCAACATCCTCTGCAGACAATCCTGCCTCCTCTCACTGCTTTGATTCTGACAATGTTCCATCTGCCAGTGGACTGATGTCTACATCTGCCTCCGACCACTCTGCTAGCTCTGATGAGGCTCCATCTCAAGCCGTCGAGATTGAAGACATGGAACCAATCTCTACGAGATTCTTGACGAGTGAAGCTGAGGAGCTGTTCTTGGGATTTCAAGACCGAGGCATGGTTGCTGAGCGCCGGATCCCCGTTGATATTTTCGTGAAGCAAAATCTGATTGCCTTTTTTAGGCACCGAGGTTTGCTACGACTAAGGGTTATTGATCTTCCTTGGAAGGTGCCTCTTCGAGCTGGTGTCATGTATGGTGATGATTTTGGTGTTCTCAACATCAATACCAAAGTGGTTCATTTTTTTGCTCCGGTTGTCCAAGCCCAGATTACTTTGTTTGATAACCAGGTTGCACAACACCAAGCATTTCGGGGCTCGTTTTTGAGGTCCTTTTGCTTTCAGAACAAAAATGGGGAAAAGATATAGACATAGAAAGATGTAGAAGACGCGACTGGTTCGTTTGGCAAAAGAGAGAGGACTCGTACTTCTAGTTCGATCTTATTAAGGGGGAGATTCAATTTAGGGGGAGTCTTTGAACATTTTGGTGCGTCTTTGTGATTTTGTCCAATAAGGCAAAAGGGGGAGATCGTTGGAAATATTATTTTCGACAATTTTATTCATTGTTTGTAGTTTGCCTTTCTTAGGACATTAAGTATTTTAGAACTTCAGATTTCTTTCCTAGTTGGAGTTTAGGACTTTATTTAGTTTCCTAAGTTTTTGTCTAAATTTTTTATCAAGACTAGGAGTCTTGATTATTTAAAGAAGGAATGAAGACGCAATACATACACACGGAAAAAAGATGCGAGAAGATTGCAGCAAGCAAGGACGCAAGACACGGAGAACACGGGCTAATAGATTTCTTGACGCAACGATCTAAATCAAAGAGATCTTCAAAGTTGCGCAACCAACGAAGAAGATCATCAAAAACTTCGCCACAAGACTTGAAGCCACGATCTTAATCATGAAAATCTTTGAAGTTGCGTAACCAACGGAGAAGATCATCATACCGAGACGACGAGTATTTTGTGTATGAAGAGTTTGATACAATTTGTTTTTCATATATTACTTTTATATTTTGTAATTGGGTTTGAACAATTGAAAAGTAATATAGTTTTCGGGTTTTGTACACCCAAGTTCGTAAGTACGGTTACTTATGAACTGAAATTAATTTACTGTGTTTTTATTTTCGCTGTTGTTTCTGTTTACTGATTGATTTTAGGTCTGGTGACATCTACACTAGTACAGAAAATGAAATTTGAGGCCCCCCATATAAGGCGGTTTAATTTAGGACCGCCACAAAATTGATATACGTGGCGCTTATTTCATCTAAACCGCCTCGTAAGTATGAAAAAAAATCGGAGGGTGGCGGTTCTTGATACAAACCGCATCATATAATAACAACAAAGGCGGTTCTATTAAAAACCGCCTCATATTAATTTGACCGGGCGGCGGTTCATTTAGGAACCGCCTCGGATATTCTTTGACCGGGCGGCGGCTAATACCAAAAACCGCTCTGTACAAAGTCAGAGGCGGTTCTATAACTGAACCACCACTTGAAATTAAAATTGAACTGCCGTTTAATTATTATACTAGTTTTTTTTTCACCCGTGCGATGCACGAGGCAGAAAGTTAAATATAGAAATGCAAGTTGTATTAATATTATTTTTTTTATTATTTAATATGTGGAGAAATAAATAAAAAATCCACACTTGATAAATTATAGATCGAATCCACACTACGTACATGAACGTTGAGATCATATGTTCGTGAATACTTGATAAATTATAGATCGAATCCACACTACGTACATGAACGTTGAGATCATACGTTCGTGAATACTTCTTTATACACCACATTATTGGTTATATTCGATCGCGAATCGTCATCACCCTAAACTAATATCTTCAATCCCTTTCGATGGGTGACACGGGACACGGCAACATATAACTGACCATGACTGAATACGGGGTTCTTCAAATAAAGGCCGACGTTCGAGAGCGATTGGCCATCACTCTTATTTATCGTTATCGCATATGAAATCATAATCGGAAATTGCCTTCTTTGAAACTTGAAAGGTATTCTAACGTCGGAAGGCGTTAAACTCATCCGGGGAAGCAACACTTTTTCGCCCGCCTTTGATAGCACTCTTGAAGTCACGCACGGGCATATATTCTCAGACATATTCACACTGTTTGTGACAATCATACAATTAAAGAACAAATCATAAATATTTACATAAATATTGAATAGTAGAAATTTAACAAATAAATAATAAATAACTAAATAAATGAAATTTTTTTAATAAATATGAATGAACCTTGAACTTATAATCTTAAATTTATATATTACCGAATATATTGTAGAAATTGATTTTCGTTCTAAAAGAAAAATCCAAACAATATAATAATCTAACTCTATAGGTTATTATCTATATATAAAAAATAAATACAACAATCAAATAAATAAAAATAGTTACGTTGATTTAATATTAGGAAAAAATATTTTTTGACACCTGTACTTGTAGCGTTTTTAAAAATATTCTTTGAATTGTATGTAATTGTGTTATTTAAAAAAAAAAACTCCTGACCTAACACA
The DNA here is from genome assembly GCA_014905375.1 of Phtheirospermum japonicum. Lineage (NCBI taxonomy): Eukaryota > Viridiplantae > Streptophyta > Magnoliopsida > Lamiales > Orobanchaceae > Phtheirospermum > Phtheirospermum japonicum. Next base: position 278,867 of record BMAC01000504.1, read on the forward strand.
ATTACATACAATTCATTTCAGAAAAGAATGAACAAAGCAAATAAAATTAATCTACCTTTTAGATTTTGAAATAAAATTTCCAAATCTATAGTTTACCATATGTAGATTTTTATTACAACTAAATCATATTAATAATTCATTGAATATTAATATAATCAATAAAAATAATTTTAATAATAAATAATAATTATATATAAGTATGTATTCAATTTAATAAATATTTAATCACCTAATTAAAACTACGAATTTACGACTAAATCGTATTGACAATTCATTCAATAATAACATATGAATATCTTATAAATTACATATATAAAAATATATGTGTGATTTAGTAAATATTTGCTCACCTACTTAAATCTAAACTTTATAATATTAAATTTTTACATTCTCGAATATAAAGTAGAAATTGATTTCCGATATAAAGAAAGTAAAATAAATTAATAACCTAAGTCTATAGGTTATCTACATATATATAGAAAATAAAGTCAATAATTAAATAATTAAAAATATTTACATTAAGTTATTACTAACATATTTTCTCAATTAAATATCAAAATATATTAATAGATAATAGATAATCAAATCTACAAACAAAACTAAATTAATCTACTTGCAATAGAATTCAAAATTAAATATCGAAATATATACATTAACGTATAATTAATTTTATTCTGACCAAGACAATGGCTAGAATATATTTAAAAATATCATAATATAATTTTAAGATTTCTATAAATAAAGAAAAATAAAATTAATTTATAAATAAATATTATGGGCTTTAATTAATAATTCAAAACACTTTAAATGATTAAATCCAAAGTGTATACATAAATACTAATACACATACATATTTGTACACTGCACACAATTCAGAATTAATAAATTATATATACACTACACACACACATACATTTCGAAATTAAAAATTGAAATCTATATAATAACACATAATTCTTTTATTTTAAAATCAAACATTAAAATTAACTTAAAAACATCATAATATAATTTTAGATTTCATATAAATTTATAATAATTAAAATTAATTTAGAAGTATTTTTTTAGCTTGAATTAATAATTAAGAATAATCAAATCCAACCCAAAAGAATATTTATTTTGGGTCCAAATTAATTCCCAGAAGCCCAATAGTAGGAGTCCAATTAGAATTCGGGTAAGCCCAATTAACAACTCGGATCCGAGCCCAAAACCCAACCCACACAACATCGAACGGTCAGGATTTAACACACTTAATCCAATGGCCATAATCAGACCCGTGCAATTAACCCTAGGTATAAAAGGCCCTAACCCTAAAAACTCGGCCCTCCAGCCTCATTTCTCCCATCACCTAACCCTAACCCTACCATCGCTCCTCTGCAGAAATGCTCTGCACTCCTCTCCGCCGCTCATCCCACCTCTCTGCTTCTCTCCGCCGGTCACACCAGAAATAACCTCCCTAAAGCCCTAACCTCTCACGCCCGACATACCACAGCACCTCCGCCGCTCGGCTGAAACCAAAACCCACCGTCAAACTTCCCCGCTATGAAGTTCATCCGCTCACACACAACGCAACCTTAGAATCTCTGTCCATCTACTTCTTTTTTCATCAGAAATGCTCGACCGCTCATCTTCAAAAACACCATCAGACCCACTTCGCCGGTCAACCTGGCGGCGTGACTCAACCTACCGATTAAACCCAGAAGACCTCCAAATAATATAAAAAGGTACTTGAACATTTTTTAATTTCAAAATTATTATACTATTCTTATTTAAACGACCTTGAACAAAATCAGTCTGTTGTTTTTGATTTTTTCAGAAAATGTATAGATTTGATCCAAAATAAGCCTGTCGTTTTAGATCTATTCCAAAAATGTGTCGATATGCTTAAAAATCAGTCTCGAGCGTTAGATCTACTGAAAAAAATTTGTGGATCTGGTTCAAATTCAGTCTCTTGTGTCAGATCCATTAAAAAATTATATCGATCTATTTGAAAATATGTCTATTGTGTTATATTCATACTAATCAATTTTCTTTTTCTCTGTATATTAATGTTTTTCTCTATGTTTATCTGCATGCAATTTTGTTCGAGTTTCAATTCAACAAAAAAGGCTTCTGATAATGGATCCAGTAGAACAATCCGTTTATGGAGGGCACGGACCCAAAAAGGAAAAGAACTATCCAAACTGACTTAAAACAAAAAAAGGTAAAAGCTCCAATTTAATAAAATCGAGTTTCAAGGTTAAATGCATGAAATATTTTTTAAAATTAATTATCTAATAATTAAATTAGATTTTCTAATTTTTAAATTAAAATTAAATTATCTAATTTTTAAATAAAAAAAATGCCAGGTTGCTGCATGTCCAATTATCCTTCCCCTTTGTTTTATTTTAAAATTGTACAGATGTGGGTTTTTGTATGCATGTTGTTTGACCTACATGCAATGAATTGATTAGCTTAATCACTGTATGGTTAATTTATGAGTTATATTGAAATCTGGTTTGTATTTAATAAAAAATATTTCTGATATTTTAATGTGTTTATGATTTTGCTATAAGTATGACCACAATTGACTCTGTGTGTTAATGTGTTCACATCTTACTATGAGTATGACCACAGTTGATTCTGTATGTTAATATGTTCACAGTCTGCTTTTAGTATGGTAATGTGTTCACATTTTGCTATGAGTGTGACCACAATTAATTCTGTTATTACTTATTGTAGTTAGTTGCATCTCAATGTTGTATGATTACTATTGTTTGGTGTTTTTCTTTAATGATTGACTGAGCAAAATACTTATGAGAAGTCTTTTACTTTTAAACATAGATGATTGCTTCTTAATTTATATGTAGTGTGTTATATTATAGTATTATGCATGTTGTTTGATCTATGTATTGTTTATGCAGGAATTTTTATGCAACCTCTGAAACCCTAATCTGTAATATGTTGATATATGGGTTATTTTTATAAAATAATGTACTATATAAAACAATTTATGTTCAGCAAAGTAAATTTTGCTATTCTGTTTTAGTATGTCTACAGAGTTAACATTTTGCTCTTGAGTATGTTATGTTCAAACGTTGTAATCTCATTGCTTTTTTATTTACTTAAGTTAAAGAAGTTTAACATAATTCACTTTCATATTGAAAAAAGCTACTCAGGAAAGGGAGGAGGCAAGCAATAACATTCAATAGAGTACTATCAACAGAAAGAAGATAAGTACACAAATAAACTTTCTGCACATAATACAATTCATACTTTCACAACTTGAATTTTTTTTTTTAAAGATATGTCAAAGTTTATCGGCTGGAAACCTGACATGACCTATCGTAGTATGATAATACCTCTGAATTGAGTCCAGGGTCTAAGTAGGTGTAACAACGCCACGAATAAAGACATATCTTTTAAAAAACTAACATTTGAACATTGAACTATATAATCTATTGTTTTATATTTACAGTGTAATATTAATTTGTATATGTTTGATGTTTATGCAGGTAAGGGAACATAGTACTCTGGATAAGAAACACAGCAGGAAAAAAGATAAGTATCACATTGTCCATCTTAACATTATACAAATAGATTATATACTTAATAAAATACAATTTAATACTAATTGTGTATTGCTGCCTCACAGATTCAGGAAAGCTGGCAAAGACACAATTCCAGGAGACACAACTCATAGGACTGTTGTTAAACAGGTACATAAACTTTAATCACATGATTCATTTAAGTTTTTCAGAAAAGCTTAATAACATATTAATAACAATTTAAATATGTTATTAATTTCTATAATTCACTAACTGCAGATTTAAAGGGTTGACAGGAAAACAGGTACGACAGATTCTTAATGATATTAAACTTAAAGCATAAAAAAAACTACCTGCCATTGTACTGTCTGTTTGTGCCCTTTTTCGTATGGTATCGGTCTTCCTCCCCATAATGTTTACTACTAATGTGCTGCTCCAAATGTATTATTATCCGTTATGTGTTTATTTTCAGATGTATGTATGTATGTTTGTTCTTTTAATAATAGTGTAAACCCAATTGAGTTATCGGCGATAAAATCATAAATTTATGATGTTAGGGTTAGTTATAGATATTATAGGCACGCGGAGAGATATTTAGAACAATTTTTTTTTTAAAATATGTAAGATAAGTATCTATATTTTTATAGTTAATAGTTAAAAGATAACCATAATACTTTTCTTCTAAATAGAATCTTCGGTTATTAGGATTCTCAAAAATAGAAAATACTTTTTATGAAAGCGCCGATGATTCATATAAAACATTCTTTGCTTATTTTAAATATACCATATCACAAACTTCTCAATAATGAATGATTTGATGTTTTATCGGAATTTAATTTAAAAAACTAATTTTTTTTATATCTATTATTATATTTTATACATTTATTATGAAACGTTTGTTTTTAGATAATTGTTTTGAGTTTTTACAACTTGGATATTAAGAAATACCAACTATTTGTGATCTTTACAAAATATTAATACATTCTTATATTTTTACCATGAATATTTTTTATTGTTCAAAATATCTACAAATTTTAAATAGTACTCTTTTACGTATCTAACTTTTTATTTAAATACTTGTACATTAAGTAATAACATGGTAGTTTCTAATATATTTTTCTCAACAACATTTATATAAACAAAATAGTTCAAATAACCATTTAAGTTTCTTTCATAATTGAAAGACATAAACGTAGTTCACATATTAAATGTGTACTCAATTACCATCGTTTGGCGATGATAAGAGATTGCGTTAACTTATTCTATTTTTATTTATTACGCTATGCCACTATATTTAACTTTACTTTTTATAGATAATTCGTTAGTATAATCAGAGCATGCGTTAAATTTCTGTACTTTATTAAATTGCACATGCTAATGTGTTTGTGTTGTTGACTGTAATTTCTCAACTTATGATGTATGTTTTAGTTCATAAATAATTCATTTTATAGATTATGAGACACTCTATTCGAAAATATCTTAGCGTATGAATTAGTCGTTGTTCTTGCGTGAAGACAAATAAACCCTCTAACAATTCTTTTTAAACTACTTCGAATATTAATCCTTAATTTCTAATATTCCATAATAAAATATGTGTAAAAGATGAAGAAGCAATATACACTCGCATAAAAGACTATTATTTGTATTTTGTAATAGTAATCTAAAAACAAAAGTTAATAATAATAGAACATTTTTATTAAGTAATTTAAAATTCAAAAAATATCAGATTTAAATTCAATAGATATCGTCTGAGCATATAATGCTTACTACCTCAACTCAAAATAAATTCAAAATCCCAAAATCAATATTCAAAGCAACACCAATTAAATAATAAAATTAAGGAAAATAATAAATAATTTAATAGATAGTAAAGAAATGTTCTATTCCTCATCAATTTCCGACACCGAACCAGAAGTAATCAACTTTGTCACCCCAAATGAATTCGATAGAGTGACAGAATCTATAATTATAAAATTACAATTACTTCAATAGAATCTGAAATCTATTAATATAAAACAGAATTATAAAAATAGAATAATAATTCTCATAAAACAGAATTATAAAAACAGAATTTAAAAACAAACCCTTAACATAATTTTAGTACCCATACTAAAAAATTGTTTCTATAAACATGAGATAAATAGAATTTAAAAACTGCAATCAGAACACATGTTGAAATTTTAAAACAGTTCGGAATAATAATTCAATAAAGAAAAATTGCAATTAAAAAAATTCTTAGAATATACAGTATTTAAAAATAAATAAAATTTAAAAATAGAAAAATATAAGTTGCTGAAATTGAAATATTGATCAAAAACATAATTCAAATAAAAAAACTGCAATTAGAAACATAATTATATTATTAGCTCTATAGACCTTTGCACGACACATTTGCAAGATCATCACGGGAGGTTCCGCGGACAGTCCACTCTCAAAAGTCAAAACTTGGTCAACATATTCACCCCAAAGTGTACAACTTAAGCGGCGACCACTATTATACCAAAAAAAATAAATAATAATAATTCACTCTAAATAAATACAAAACAATCCAAACAATCAATTTGGGTCAGATTCATAATATTGAGTATTTAATTGAACCTATATACATCTATTTATAAAAACAAAATCAGATTCAAATAATTACCTCAAAATCATGGAAAACAATTTCCTAAACGTTTTTTGTTCTTTGTCATCGAAACCGGATCTTGCAAAAAATCGGACGACTCTAAGCTTGAGAGCTTCTTGTTTGTACGGTCAATTTCTTTCGTCAGTCCGAATAGAGGAGGCATTGTCCCAAAAACCCTAACTGCCCAAGTTTTGGAAAATAGAGAGAAAACAAAGACACGAACGAAAGAGAATGAAATTGATATTTTGCAATTAGTAGAACCCTATATTTATAGGGTGACTTGCATGAAACCCTAAGAATTTTATATATGGAGTTTCGGTCGTCCGAGAATTAAAATCAGATTTCGTATCCCTAAATTATAGACAATTGATTTGTTTTACATATTTTAGTAGATTTTTTATATGATTTTTATAATCATAAAACCGTGTTGCTTAATTGTCCTCAAATAAACAATCTGATATTTAAAGAATCTAAAGAATAAATAAATAAAATAAAACTGCCAACTTATTTAGTTACCTAATCAACTTTAGATTGTTAGAGTTTCGTTTTTTTTTTTTTATGAATTAAATAATATTTGCTAAATTTCCAACTTATTAAATATCTTTTACTAAGCTAAAAAATCTAATTCAATCTGATATTTTAAAAAAATATGATATAATGTTTGGTTGCCTAAAGTCAACACTGTTAACCATATAGTTCCATAAGGAAAATAATTTATCCCAAATAGTACTTTATATTTTCATCTTACTAATTACTCCATTTTAACTACTTGATAGATTACAATACCCTCATCTCAATCCTTTTTCCAAAATTTCAAACATACCCAAATTATCAGAGATTCTCATCGATCGCGTTGCGTAACCAAACACAGAAAGGGTAAGTATGATATTATTTCAATTTTTTAAAGATTCAATACTACATACCAAATCTAAGGATTCAATACTACATGCGAAATTTCTTTGATTGCGAATAAGAACCAACCACAAAATGGTAATCAATCGCAAAATTATATGAAATTTTCGAGAAAATCATATGAAATTTTTTGAAATCTTTTGGGGTGAATTTTAGGATGGCGTCTGTATAACAATATGAAATTTTTTGAATTTTTTGGCTGAATTTTGGGATGGCGTCTGTATAACAATTTATGTTTTTTTATGGATTTAGATTGTTTGAATTAGGCCTATGTAGGATTCAATACTATATACAGTACTATTGCGAAGATGTTTTTTTATGTGTTTAGATTGTTTGAATTAGGCCTGTTTAGAATTCAATAATACATAAAATACTAGAATAATACAAAATGGATAAGTATGATATTATTTCAAATTTTCGTAAATTTTGGCAAAAAAAAAACCAATCACAAAATTATGTGTTTTGTTTCGTGTGGTATATATACAACTCCATACTATATGAATACTAAAAACGAAAAATATTGTCTTTTGCATGATTAGATTGCTATCATTTGAAATTCCATGCTATTGTATTTATTTATTTGTAATTCATACTTCACTGTTGTATGAAAATATTTTTAAAAAGTAGTATGCAGTATACAACTCCATATTTTGAAATATTCTATAAAAGTAGTATGGAATATTTTAGAAAATACATTTTGAAATATGCAGTATGGAATATTTAACATAAGACAACAGTATGGAATATTTAACTTATGCAGTATGGATTTTTGAAGTATGAAATATTTAACTCATACAGTATGAATTTTTGAAGTATGGAATTCTGCATTTCAAAATATGCAGTATGGAATATTCTATTAAAATTTGGATTGCGTAGATCCCGTTTCATAAAATACTTTTGTTATGTTTATCTTTAGGGAAGAGTAGTCAATTTAACATAATTTTTATGACTATATGGTAAATATACAACTTAAATGGGATTACATAAAGTTAGTGGATTATATAGCAATTAGTGGGGGTGAGAATGTAGTAAATGGTAATTTCCCATATATATATATATATATATATATATATATATATATATATATATATATACACATATAGATACCTCTCTGAAATTTAAAAAAAAAAAATTAATCTCCCCCTAATTCCGTCCCGCCAGAAAACCCTCTGCCTGCATTGCTCCTTCATAACCTTGCTCCCGCCCTTGTTAAACTCGTCGTCGATATCATCTCCACGTTCAACTGAAGTAGGCGTCACCTCCCAACCCTAATTCTTCGTCTTCTACATCAGGTATGCTACTTTAGGGTTTTTATTAATTATAGATTATCAGCTTCATGTTATTAATTTGATTAATAAGTAGAAAATTCAATTGATGGTTGCAAATAGAGATGGGAGTTTTTTATCTATGAGTGAAGTTTTGGGTTTATACGGTTATTCGCTTTTTTATAGTCTTCAATTTTGTAAAGGAGAAATCGGCTATTATGTTTGTGTGAGGAATTTTAGCCTGCCGGGTTGGACGAGCCAATAACTCGAAAAGTCCTTTAATTTAGTTTTCTTGCAATTTTTTTTATCAACATTACCCTGCTCAAGTCCAATCCAAAACCAGCCGATTGATGAATTTCCCGCAGGAAACGACCCCTGTGCAGTTATACTTGATCTATCAAGGAGATTTGGTAGTTTTCTAATATTAATTGACCCGTGGACCTTATTTTTTGTAGTTGAGATATAATCTTGATGCTTTATATGCCTTTTTCTATTACGATTATGATAACCATGCCTGACATTGTTACGATGTTATGCTTCAATTCTCATAGAAACGAAACTGAAGAAGAATTATTTGAGAGTAATAGATAAGCTTATAATCAAAACTAATAGCTTTCTTATAAATTTGCGAATTATGATGCTCAATTGGTTTTGCAGGTTGTTGGTATTTTCGGTTTAAGCGGTGAAGATAACATTGGTAAACCGAGCTTTTCACCTGTCCAGGTATTAACCTTTATGCTTAATGGTTTTGGAATATTAGTTTGAACTCTTAAGATTATTTTGTTGCTGGATTATTGAGTTCAGAAATTTACTCTGGTTTTGCATGCATTTTTTCAAAGATTTTATTTTTAAATTGTTAGAAAACAAGCAAACAAAAAAAAATTGTAACTCGAAGATTAGAAAATTATTTATCAAACATTCCATGCACGCGAAAGGGTTATGATTAATAGATTACATTGTTTGGCTTTGTGAACAAAACCTTCTTCTATATATATGAATTATTAAAAAAAGGAAAAAAAGGGTCTGAGAATTCTTAACTATTGGTTTAGGTTGACGGGACGTGTGTTTCTTTTCCGTAACCTGTTATCGTTGTACACAGTTGGAGAGAGGGAGAGATTCAAAGAGAAATATGATTTTGTCATTTTATAAATTTACTCAGTTCCAAGATTATACAAAAAAAAAAAGAAAAAAAAAAGAAAGAGATTTATAACCAAAGACAAAAGAAATAAATCTCATTTTTTATGTCTATTCCCTTGGAGTTTTTTTCCATTTAACTTTTACATGTCCATATAATCTTCAAACAATAAAAAAGAGATCATTAAATATGAAGCAGAATGTGAATAAGTGAAGAACAATTTTCATTAGAAATTTATTAGGCAAAGTTTATATGTAACTTTGTTAAAAGGAAACTACAAAACTTCAAATAAATAAAAAAACACAGTTGAATCAACAACTTATAATAGTATAGTTAATGTGTATATTCGTTGTTCACTGTAATGAGACTTAACTGTCCTAATGTGTGGAATATGTTTTCTAAGGTGCAAAATATGAGTTTATTAGTGATGGTTAGAATGCAAAGGAAGAGAAGCAAAACAAATCCCAGAATGCAGATTGATCAAGGGATAATTATAAAAGAAACCCAGAGGTTTTTGAAAATTACAAAAGCACCCCTTGGAGAGAAATTCCCAAAAGACACTTTCATAGGCCAAAAATTTTAAGAAACTCCCCCTGTATTTGTAAGACTATTACACTTACCCCTTATGTTTCAGAAAACTAACAGATTTTTTTTTTTTTTTTTTTTTTGTAATTATCCCCAGAATCAATGTGTGAATGATACTACAAAATTATTGAGGTTTAGCCTTACAATATGGGGTTATTAGCCATTGATGGTCATCTGCTAGGGATTTTATCTTTGTGGCCTTGATTGAACAATATCTGTCAATTATTTCAAAACATAAACAAAGTTTTTACCTTTTTATTTCAATATCATAATTAATAATGTCCATGCCATAAAAAAAAGTAACTAAAGAGGAAGGTAGGGATGAATCTGAAGTGAGTGCAATTATTTTTCATGTATTTTGTTGGCATTTTGCACATGTTCAGGTATTACATAACAGAAAATGACAATGTATGTAATTGATTCATGTATTTTTACATAATATATGGATTTCAATATATAGTGTTGATTGTAATTTTTGAGTTCTTTGTTTTTCTTTTCTTGTGTGAATGAAATACATGTTTGAACCAAAAATCCAAAAATAAATAAATTAGGATCTGGGTATTAGCGATGACATGTTTCGCTAATAAGATTGTCGTTGAAGGCTAGTTGTAGCGACGACTACGGTGTCGCTAAAGAACGGGCCACACAGCAAATGTGAATCTGGTAACAGAGTATTAGGGACATTATGTCGCTAATACTCAAGTGACGACATACTTTTTTTTTTAAACAAGTAGTCATCAACTACTTTAAGCCAAAACAACAGTATCCTCGTGATACAAGCTCTGGTACAGCTATTGGTTTACCAAATCCATAAAATACCACAAAAGGCTATAATAAAATTAAGTTTATGCCCTCCACAAAAAAAATAACTTCTTAACCGCAGACAAAAGCTAACGTTTTAGTCGAGGACTTGTTGGGATGGCGTTCAAGTTGAAGTTGTTATCAAGGCTTGTAATTATGGTGCAAGACGTACGAGCTTTCCGAGGCGGCGGAGATAGTGGATTTGAGATTACCCTTTTTGCCCCTCTATGCATGTGCCTCTAACAGTACTTTTCCTCCAGGAGAGCATCTTGACCGCACTGCCATTTCTTGCCATCCGTTCTTTTGCATCTCTGTGGCACGTTTGCGATGACGTTCTTAGGGCCAGGATAGACTTTGCCTGCACCACAATGAAGAACACTCTTCGGAGACGAGCCAAATCCCGGATGGTTAATTTTCGCTATCCCATATTCGATTTTCCTAGGATTTGCATTCTCAATACTAGAGTTCTTGTTCTTACCTGGTTGAACTTGACCTAGACCGTTTTGAGGTTTTCTATTATCGCTACATGACTAAACCGAAGAATGTATAGGCACCATACTACGAACATAAGTTTTATTATCGGGTTTAGGAATAATCTTCTTAGGTTCCACAAGCTTTCTTGAACCTCGATTACGTCCTCTGTGCGTGTGCCCCTCACAGTATTTCTCGTACGGGACTGCTTTTTTGCTGCACCTCCATTTTTTCCCATCGGTTCTTCGACACCTGTCGGGATCGGGATCCATCGCACTTTTACGATCGGATTTCTGAAGACTTGAACAGCTGGGATACATCTTGTATACAGCAGCAGGGCCGATGGAGTTAAAAACACTTATCCAAATGGGAAGAAAAAGGTGAAAAGGGTGCGACCGGGAAAGGGCTGTTGTATCATAGCAAGGTCTGTCCCGAATGGATCAAGATCGGTGGCCATTGCAACATATCCTTGGTTAAAGCTGTTGTAACCCTCGTAATTCGCAATTGGCGATGCCTGGGTTCCTACACAATAATTAGCCCACCGAGGTTCCAGAGTCGAGAGGAGAAGCAGCAGCCACAAACGGCCGGCGGAGAGCGGCTGAAGGCGGAGACACCAATCCACGGACAGCGGAGAGTCGCCGAACTGTTGTGTCTTCCTCTTTCCCCTTTTTTTCATTTCTTCAAATTTTTTAACCAAAAATACCGCAGGAGAAAATTGGGAAGGAAAATAGAAAAAGGAAGAAGAAAATTAAATATTGTAAGTGTCTTATTACTTATTTAATATTTACGTGTAGGTGTTTTAATAGCAATTGTATCGTTGATACAATTGCTTGTTTATTGTTTTATTTAATTGTAGTTAGTTTTTATATTAGTTTTGATAAATTATTATATTATTTATATAGAATGGTTTATAGTTGTAAATTCATGCCCTGAGAACTTGACATTTCATACTTCTAATTTAATATTTATTGGCTTTTCTAAACATGTTTATATAGGATGGTGCTATGTGTAGTCTTGGATTGAAGAAAAAAAATCTGGAAATGTGGATGATACGGTTGAAATTGTTGCTTTTGCTGAAGTATACAAGCCTAACCCTGAACGAAAGATTCACAATATACCAATACTTGATAATCATATGAGAGTGAATATCACAATGGTTAATGATGGATTTGACGAATGGGCACTACCTGTTACTAATGATGTCGCCGATCAGTTCACATTGTCAGACGTTGTGGGTACATTTGTCCAATGGCCTAGAGATTTGATATTTCTTAAAGGCGAGGTAAGTTATTATTTTTCCTTAAAATCTCACTCTATTTAATATTTATTATTTGATGATATAATGTAAGATTTGAAATATTTAATTATTTGATATAATATTAAAATATTTAAATAATATTATAGGAACCACCGTCATTTGACAAGAGAAGTACGAGTAAGGATAATAAGAATGCGTTTGTTCCTAAAGCTTCGCCACTCGAGAAAGAGACTCTTGCTAGGTTTCATTTGTTCGATAAATTTTTTTTAAATTTACTTAAAGAGGATGTGTTGGAGTTGCATGAGATGTTTGAGTTATTGGAACCACAACATTGCCAGTTCTCCATCCCTCTTTCTGAGGAAACGTTCCACTACACGAGTAATGATTTAGATGCAATCATCAATCGAGAAGATTTGAGTCAATTTTTATCTTGTGCTAGTCTCAACGTCTCCATTTTACAGGGTTTCTTGTTGTAAGTAATTTACTTACCGCACTTTTAATTATTTTATATATTATTATTTTTAATTATTCTGAACATCGTTGTTTACTTTTTCAATATAATTATTATCTAATTTTGTAATTATGTAGATACATGTCAAGTAGATTGAAAGAAATTGGAGATGAGAATATTAAATTCTTGTGCCCTTCGATTTGTTAACAAGCACACTTGACAAGTGATAAAAACTCTACACAGGCGTATTTGAAGCGTGCTATGTTAAAAAGTTTCAAGAGTGATTGAATTTTCTTGCCATATAACAAATTGTATGATTTATTAATTAGATATTAATTTATTTGTGATCATTTATGTTTTTTTATTAATCAAAATTTCATATTCACTAATTTTTTCCTTAATATAATTGTAGCCACCATTGGATGTTGATTGTTATATGCCCACACGTCAGAAAGGGTTATATATTTGATCCGGCTTCGACGACAAGTACCGAAATAATAAAGGAATTGACTTTGTAAGTATCTTAGGGAACTTAACCTCTTTCTTTAGCTTTTTCATAATATATGTTGGTATTTTTGATTTGTCATTCGAATTAATATGCAGGTCTTTCAAGGTTGCTTCATCGGTGGAGGGGAATGGCAGAGGTATAACATTTTCCAAAGTGAAGGTAATACGCATCCTAAAAAATTTATATTTATCGTGTTATACATCATTTAATATAATTTGAATTTTATAACTAATTTTTATTTTTATTATTCCTGTTTTTCCAGGTGTCGAAAGCAACCGGGGTCTACAGAGTGTGGTTATTATGTTATGCGGTACATGTATGACATCATAAACCTTCATCGTGGTAGTCGCGATATTGGATTTATAAGTTCACTTAAATATTATTAAATTTAGGTTTATTCATAATTAGTTATCATTAATAAATCTAATGGTTGGTTTCAATATTTGCATTTTAGGATTGGATAGCAAATGAAGATTCTTACTCTACATTGGAGTTGGACGAAATACGAAATGTTTGGGCAAGATTTTTTATTGATGTTCTTGCAAATATGTAGCAGTAGCGTATGTTATTAAAAAAAATTGTGAACTTGTTAGGATTTATATTAGTTTTGAATGAGATTTTGTCAAATTTTACTTTTGAGTTGTGCATYGGTATTTTGATATAATGGATTTGTATTTTTTGTTTTAGATGTGTATATGCATATTTTGGTTAAATTATGTAGCTGAAAGTAAAAACCCGGAAAATTGCTACTGGGAATTTGGTGAAACTGTGAAATTTGGTAAAATTGCTGCTGAATTGCAGGCTGTAAAATTGCTGCTGAATTGCAGGCTAAAAAATCCCAGAAATTATATTTAAAAAAAAAATTAGTTGAGGCGGTTCTACGTAGAACCGCATCTAATGAAATAGAGCGGTTTAGAGTTTTGATCCGCCTCATAATTCCAAAAAATATGAGGCAGTTAGTACAAAGTACCTGCCACAAATTGCGAAAACTAAGAGGCGGATTATAAGAAATAACCGCCTCTAAAAATGAAATCTGAGGCGGTTTTTAATTAAACTATAATGACTATAGGAGGCGGTTCTAAATAATAACCGCCGCCCTGTTAATTATTCTGAGGCGGTTAAAAAGACGAACCGCCGCCCGAACTTTTTTTTGCGACCGGGGCACATGCGGCGCCTCGATTAGAGGCGGGTCAAAACCGCCTCTAAAGGCCTAAAACCGCCTCTAATCGCCCTTTTTCCACTAGTGCTATCACGAACCCTAACATCATTTTTCTAAAGTTATATTATTACAAAACTACATTCTGAAAATTATAATATAATTAAATATTTGAGGACCATTCTGGGATTTTCACGTTCGATTCATACCAAAAGAGAGCCTTCCATAACCAACGGATTTCCCTCGAAGCAAAACCCTCTAATTCTTCACATCATGATGTAAATTTAACACGCCACTTCTCAGTGACGCCTAAAAATTCAAGAGCATTAAAATTAGCATATATATAGTCGAAAGACTGACTAATAATAATTTTGAGAGAGAGAGAGAGAGTGTGTGTGTGTTATTACTTGATATGCGATTAAATCACATTTTCCGAGCTTTTTGCTCCAGTAGGCTGCTAAGGCACAACTTGCACTTCCAGTAACAGGATCCTAAACATGAAAAAGGTAAAAACTGATGCTTATTAAAATTTTGATTAGAAATTTTGATCACTGTCATATGTTGTACTATAATGACGTTTATTCCTGAATTATCTTTGTTGACAAATGAAACTTCATGCTAATGAGGTTCAAAGTAGTAAAGAGACTGTTCAGAATACATAAAGTTTTAATTGCAAAATGAGTCCCATAACTATAAGGGTCTAGCGATTTTGGTCCTGTAAGTAGACACGGTAGCAATTTCCGTCCCGTAAGTTTCATTCCATTCGATTCAGGTCCTATAACTTAAAAGTTCCAAGTTGGTGCAATTTTTGGGATAAATCAACAAAGGATCAAAATTGTCAAATCAAGAAGTTAAAGACTAAATTTGTTGATCTCCAAAGTTACAAGGCTAAAATTGTAATTTAGCATGCGGTTCATTTTGGGTATAAGCTCAATATACATGCATACGATTGAGGGGGTTTGGGTTGATGATTAAATGGTAATTTTATTGACCGAGTGGATTTTCTTTAGTGATCAAGATGTTTGCAATGAACTTGAGTATATAACCTCGTTGATCCCCAGTTTCGGGCAGAAAAACCGACTAAAAAAATCAAATCCCGAGCCCATGGGAGCAAGTCCGGTAATGATCATTCCTCGGCCTGGGAATTTTCTTATCTCATCAAAATTGGGCTCTGTTTCTACAACTGCCTCTTCAGATGGTAGCACAACCTGCCAAATCGTACCATGTATACATACACTTTAGTCGAACAACATTAATCTTTTTATTAAAGACATTATAATCAATGGGTAATTACAAAAACTACCCTTGAGGTTTGACCTATTTACAAACACCCCCTTAAGATTTGTGTGAAGCCCCCGTCTACTTACCTTTATAACTTATTTAAATAAACTTGATTATTCTTTATATCACTATTTTATTTCATTTCAATCGAAATGTTTTATTACAATAATATTTTGTTGGAATATATATTGGGAATTATGAAGTTTTTATTTTTATTTATTTTATTTTGTAACAAAAATAAATACACATAGTATATTTTTATTTTGACTCAATTGTTAAATCGGGCTCAAAGTCCTTTAAACTTATTCAATTAGATGGCCTAAATCATTGAATTCAGCCCAAAGATTTGGGCCCAAATACTGAGCCCAAGCCCAATATTCAAACCACCTTTGCCTTCTCTCAGCCTTCAATCAAAATAGCAGGAGCACACACTTTTTTTTTTTTACTCTTTTTTCATTTTGGCCACACGCCTCAAGACCATTGATTTCGTCGGAATCGTAACGAAAATCACCTCAAGACTATTGATTTCGTCGTAACTGTAACGAAAATCCTTCCGTCCGATCTTTACGAAAATTTTATAGTTAGAAGTACATTAAGGTTTCCAACGCCACCTCCAGATTGACGATCGAAACTCTGGATCATCGGCAAAGCGTTGATGAATTTCATGTGCGCTGCCATGATTCGGGCCGGCGCCGTCTCGACAACCATTTCTTGGTGAATCGGAGGTCCAAAATTATTGTTTTATATATCGAGTTGTTTGTATTGACGAGCAATATTTAATTATACAGTTAATTTTATGAACCGATTCTAGAGAAGTCGTAACGGGGCCACGAACGCCGTTCGCCGGCGATCGCCCGTTCCGACCCTTCGGACTGTCAGAATTTAATGAACTTTACATTAACTGAAAGCTCTCTTCAGGTGAAACATGATTCTGAACTCGGTTTGTGATTCTGTTGAGATTTGTGACTGCGTGTGTGTTTGTGCGTGCATGAGTGTGTCATGTATTCTCGTGATGTGTTCGCGTGTGTGTAAACGTGTTTTGTGTGTGTTCGGGATAGTGGCTGGTGTCAGGTGGTCGCCGGAGAGGGGCTGGGCCGATGAAGGTAACAAACGGACATGGCAGGAGGTTTTAAAAAAGTATTGGGGCTGAATTAAAATGGGTTAAAAGTTGAGGGTTATACTTTTGAGATTAGATAGAGTTTTGGACCCAGTTGAAAATTTTAAAAATTTTAATTTGACCCTCTTAAGTTTCAATTTAGTCCTGAATAATTAACTTTTCAGTATTCATAGATTGGCCCCAAGATCATATTCTTTAAAACTTTAGATTGACCCCACAAACTTTTTAAAGTTCTGAAAATTTCATTTTGACCCCCAATTACTTTATTAACTTTTTAAAACCGTACAACTTTCTTATTTTTGAGCCGAAATGGGTCAAACGATTTCCAAATGATTTCAAATTTGAACCATATCTTCTTTATAATATTTTTCTACGTAAGACATATCCAAAATTACAACTTTACTCTTTGAACTTCTAAGTTCAAGAATTGAGGCCAAACATCTTTATTGTACTATTACGCGTCCTACTATATTAGTTTTACTTCCAAGTGTATTAAGACCTTATATATTACTTTATAATTTTTATAATTATATTATATTTTAGGACTGTACATGGGCTTTTATTCGGAAGTGACGAGTCCTTTCATATACTGATCGAAAACCTCGTAAAGTCATCGTAGTTATATGCTTGATTTTGGAAAGAACTTCAAAGAAGGTGAGTAAAACTTTCTTAACTGAGGAGTTTGAATATCTTCAAATCATAATGCATTGTTTGTGCTTATTTTGTGAGTGAAATATTTTTAATGGAAAGTTTGAGATCTTCCAAATCATGAATCACTTGTTGCTTGAATATATTTTTCTGCTTGTATAAGCCTTTTAAAAAATAATATTTTGAGGGAAAATATGCAAGTGTGCATTGATCTTGTGCTTGTGATTAGTCATAAGTCCAATTATATGATTTTATATTAAAGGTAATTGATATCATTTGAACTCGGCTGTCTGTTATCAACTATTATTGTCTGTCAGCTGTCACTGTCTTTCATGTGTGTCAGGCATGAGTAGTTTGAGCAATCAATCGAGCAGGTTGCCTGTGATTCTTGCTTGACTACTCGTGGTACCTATTCCCATTGTTCCTGGTCGGGTCGGAGACGATGGAAGAATTTGGGTCGTAGATTGGGTATATTCCGCAATATGACGTACCCTGGGTTTGAATCCCACAACTAAAGGGACGTCGAGCCTATTGGGAGGGATAAGGCGACTGAAACTTCAGCCTATTGGAGTGTCATCTTTCATGGTGAGTGGAAACGTGTGGGTCGAAGTTTGATCGACATCTATTCTACGTTTATGTGAGTTAATCTGGCTCGAAAGTTAAGTGCTACGCGTGGGAGCCACCTCTAGAGTCCTTCGGGTGTTAAGTGCTACGCGCGGCAGCCACCTCTAGAGTTTCGTACCCGGACACTCACTAATCGGTCTGACTATTTTAGAACGAGATATTTCCTGTCTGTTCAACTGTTAACTGTTTCAATTGATTTTTCGAAAATAATTTAGTATTACTTGTGTATTTTAAATCCGATAATTGGTTAAATTTTGGGAAAATCTATTGTTTAATCTTTCTAAAATATTTTAATTTTGATTAAAATGGTGAAGTCATAATTTGATTGAATTATGTGTTTGTTGCTGACTAAAGTTATGTTATACGCATAAAAATAGTTTTGCACACCAAGTGCTTTGACTATTTTATAAACTTATTTTCTTAACTCTTGTCAATTTTATATTTTAAAATAAAATTTTAATTTTCATTATGTCCATCACTGAGCTCTTTTAGCTCACTCTCTTATTTTTAAAATCGAACTCTCCAGATATCGGCATTTTGAAAGTGACCCTGATCTCGATCCTCCCGGTGAAGAGTGACTCGTTTGCTAGGACTACCTTTTATCAGTTTGACCTTCGTTTGTATAAATTTTAGTTGTATTATGTCTACCAATACAACAAGGTTTAACGAATAGAAGGTGAGAGTTTGTTTATTTGTTTATTTATTTATATTACTATTAAGCAAGTATTTTATTTGGGCATTACAATTTGTATTTTCTTAACAAATTGGGCAAGAATTTTATAAAATAGAATATGATATTAATAATTTGAAAAAAATATTAAAGAGATATTTCAAAATTATTTGTAATATTGAAAGATAACCTGAGTAGTTTGTAATTAGAGTAAGTCTTTTGTGCCAGAATTGTAAGTTTTTCAAGAAATTAACTGAGTTTTTGAAGCAACATATAGTAGCTATCCTTAAAAGAAAAAAAAAAGAAAAAAACTAGCAACAGAACGTTAAAATGGAATACGCACAAGAAGGTCGTCTCCAGTTGTATTCAGGATCTCATTCACAGAAGCGCCGTTTAAGCTTTTAGAAACAGTCGACACGTCAGCAGCACCATTGTATTCCATCACCGTGTCAAATGGGAAATCAGGTTCAATGATAAAGTTATCAGATGCATTACCATTTGAAGAATCGGGTACCCTTTTAGCAGTCAAAATCCTTGAGAGCGTCGTGAACTCGACCGTAATAGGTTATACCAAATCGTGCGAGAAGAGAAAATGAGACGCAACTAAAGTCGCGTGTCCACGAAGTTTGACCTGAAATTAAATTAAAACAACAGTCTGAATTCGTGATTGGGCACCCCAAAATACTTTATACCATTTAAGAATTCAAGCGTGTACAGATCACCCAAGAAGTCATTTCCACCGTCGGATTTAAAAAATAAATAAATAATATCTCATAATCTAAATTTACAATTACACACAATTCATTCATAAAAAGAATGAATAAAGTAAATTAAATTAATCTACGTGAATGGAAATTAAAATAAAATTCTCAAATCTATACATTACCAGATGCATGATTTTAATTAAACACAATAAATTTAATAACATTACCAGATAATACAGTTAAATACATTTAAGTTGCATAATAATAGAATATGATATTATTCTAATATCTTATTTAAATTCAAGATTTATAAAGTATATACATACATACACATACACATACACATACACATACACATACACATACACATACATACTCTCTTTATATACTTAAAAAATTAAATAAAATTATTATTCTAATATCTTATTTCAATTCAAAATCATATAAAAAACAAATAAAATATCCATAATTAATTATAGTAAATACATACAAAAAAATACATATAATTTAAAGTAAGAAAAAATAATATAAAATTATTAAATTAATAATTAAAATAAATAACTAAATTTGAGAAAGCAAAACAAAATAAAAGAAAATACATAAACATATTAATCAAATATTATATTGTATATAAAAAATTTATAAATTACTTATTTTCTATAGATAATAGTTTCAATTTAATTATTTTAGAAATACAAATAAAATATTGTTTAGAAGCCCAATTGATAAATAGAATTCTACTAAAATCGGCGCAATTGATAAAGCCCAACTAAAACTCCTAACCCATTTCAAAATCCTACCCATTTAACCAACTTTCAAAAGGAAGCAAACATGCAAGATAAAGCAAGGGAACATTAACAGCTGAAAAAAGATAAGTATACAACATATCTTTTAACATAATTGTATTGCTACTTTTAAATTGAACTATTATGTCTAAGTTTATTGGTTGGAAATCTGGAATGACCTATCTTGGATGATAATGCCTCTGAATAGAGTTCAGGGTTAAAGTAGGTGTAACAATGCCATGAACACGGACAAGTTTTTTAAAAAACTAACATTTGCATATTTTATATAATATACTGTTTAGTATTTATAATGCAATATTTATTTGTCTATATTGAATCTGAAATCTTATAGCATCAATCTTGCAGGTTTTGGAACATATATTTCGGAGAACAAATGATACCTCACAACATGAAGAAAGATAAGTACTAAAATGTCATTCTTAAATTACACTTACATTGTCATTCCAAATAAAATAAAATAACATTGTTTAGTTCAATAAAAATAGTTTTATATTAATTATATATTTTCATCACATAACTGAAAGGAGTTTTGTTTGTATCACAGGTTTAGAAAAGGGAAACTGAAGAAGTATTGATGAGCAAAGGGATCACACACACAATAAAAAATAAGTAATAGATTTCAAACTAATATACGTATATACAAATAGATTTTATATCTAATAAACTACAGCTTTATGATAAATTAATACTAACTGGTATTGCTTTATCACAGGTTGTAGATAATTTGCAATGTTACATATGTCCAGAACAATTCATAGGATTGAAGTTAAACGGTAAAACAAATTTTATGCACTGAACTCCTATTTAATTTTTAACTACACTTAATAACATATAAATATAATCTTAATCTCTGTAGTTCTAAACTGCAGGTTTAAAGAATTGACAGGAAAACAGGTATGAAAGATTCTTCAACCCATTCAGTTTAAACCATAATCTAGTTTAAAAAAAAAAAATTACCTTGTTGAGTGTTGTTTGTTTGTACTCTTTTTCCTATTAAATCGGTCTTCCTCCTCATATTGATTTCTCGCAATGCGCTGCTTCAAATACAAATACATATCCTATGTTTGTGTATGGATGTTTAGTTGTATGTGTATGTGTATGTGTATGTGTGCCTTTTCACTTGAAACTGTGATAAACAAAACTGTTGTGCGATGATAGAATTTAGGTTGTTAGTGTTTATTATTCTGCAATCTGTGATAATCTTTATAGGCATAAAGAGATATATTTAAAATAAATATTTTGCAAATTTGGAAGATACGCATTATATTTAATAGGTAAATTTAAGCGTATATCTTCTCTAGTAAATAGACTCTTTAATTTTCAAGGTTCTTAAAAATAAAAATCACTTTTTAATATATTGAGAGGATTTACTTGGAAAATATAAAAAATATCCCCTCGGTTTTCTCAAAGGGTAATTGTCCCTCAGTTTTTCCGAGGGGATTATTCCCCTCGATTTTTTGAGGGCACATCCCCTCGGGTTTTCCGAGGGTATATCTGCCCTCAATTTTTTCGAAGGTGTTTTTCCCCTCAACTTTTTCGAGGGCATATACTATCATGCCCAAGGGAATTTGGCAAAGAAAGGAACCTTCGATAATTCTCTAGGAAAAACTTACCAAAGGCAAATTCCCCTCGAAATTTTTTACTGAGAAGGGTTTTACCGAGGAGAACTTTCCCTCGATAAATTGATTAACGAGGGATTTTTCCCTTTGTAAAATGCTATTTTTTTTGTTGTGTATATAGTTATCAATTAGATTTTTTCATAATCGACTAGATTGATTGTATCTACTCATTAATTTCATATCAATTTTAGTAGTTATCGGACTTTTACCAAAATCAGATCACTTATTTAAGTCCAATAATAATTATAATATAATAGCAAATATAATTATAATTAAAATATTTTGCCCACTTTATTTAATACATTAATAAATTCCTAACAATCTCTCACTTTATTTTAGAATATTAAAAATAAAAAAAATCCTAAAATTAGTAAACATCCATTTTGGACTATATTATTAATTATTACTACCAAATAGTAAATTTACCAGTATAATACATACTTATCAAATTTTTTATACTTAGATATGAATAAGGACTTGTAATTTACGTTTAATTATTACTATGGAATAATTATTACGTTTAATCTTAGGTGGTGGTGCTCTCGATACGGTCGCTCTCTTCGACGCTCTCTCCATCGCATTTCCGGTGGTGGCTCGCTCGCATCGCTCTCTCTACAACTCTCGATCTCCTCTGCCGCTCTGCAGTTTTTTTTATGGGGTTTCTGCAAATGCAGAACAGATTGGGGAGAGGCTAATCTTTTTATTTTTTAATATTGCTGAAGGGTAAGAGACCCGTCAACATCTTTTTTTTTTAATATTGCTATCGGGTCTTGACCCGTCAATAACCGGACCCGTTAGCAAATTCGTCGCCAAAAAAAAATGTTGACGGGTCGCTGATGGCCCCTGCCCATAGCATTTTTTTTCCCGTCAAAGTCTGTCAGCGTATGTTGCTGGTGTTTTGGCTGTCAGCATTCACCTGTTTTTTTTAGTCGGGTCCTAGCATGAGGTACTTGGGGTTTTTGCCTCAACACCGGGCAAATGACCTTCACTTCGATTATCAAGGTGAATATTGACTTGTCGTCTAGAAAATTCTTTCATTGACTTCTTTTCATTGTGTTTTATATTTATGAAAACAAAATATTGAGAGTTTATTATTATTAATATTATTATTATTAAAAAAATAGTATTTTCTTTGGAGGCATTACAAAATTATAATAAAGTATGATTAACTTTTAAACTATTTCATAAATCTGAGAAGAAAAAAAATATTATAAAATAAAATTAAATGCCAAAAAGTTTATAAAACTGAGGTGTCGGGGCATGAAATTAAGTGAGAACTTTGTAAATAAAATATAAAATATTATAATATAATACTAAATATATCTTAAAACTCAGAATCAGAAAAATTATATAATAAATATACATTTCATTCCTTGTCGATTAGACCTTGTTTGGGAGGAATTTCCTTTGCCCCCCCTATCATTGATCGGAAACAATGAAAAAATGACGGGAATTCTCGGTTCTCTCTCCTAATCATCCACTCGCTGGGATCACGGCGACTTCGCCACAACATCGGAGTGCCACCTTGCCGCCGGTTTTACAGCACCTTCACCCGGTTACGGTTCCGCATCAACATCTTGCTTTGATCTCCGGTCAACAGCAACTGCAGCCTCTTGTTTCGTTCTCCGGTCAACAGCAATCCATGCACCAACAACCGTACTTCCAGAAGATTATCCCGGCCACCCTCGCTCGGCCGTTTCTGGCGCCTTCGTTATTTCCCGCTCGGCCATTTTTGGGTCCGATGGGATGCTCTTCTTGTGCGACACCTTTACAATCCTCGCGGCCAACACAACAGATTTCTTCTCCGGCGTCACTCTCACAGACCCAGATCGTGCCGACGTCTTCTCCGGCCATGATTGGCGTGTCCTTTTCTGATCCCAGTTTCTCTGGTCCGACGTTAGTCGCCAATTCGTTCGGCTCCTTGCCTGCAACTCGATTGCCCAAACTTTATTGGACGCGCACGGTAAACCCTTCACATTTCCGGATACTCTGGATATGTCCCAGACCTCTCCCTCAATGACGCCATCTCTTCCCAGTTTGGCGACCACCGTCATAACGGTTGCCTCGTCTCCTTCAGTTGTGCGTGATCCGATTTCCTCGGCTGGTCTGACTGCGCCTAGCCCTTCTGTCGCTAGGGTTTCCCATGCAGAGAAACCCGGATACCCTTGCTCTGACCCATTGCAGATGGGCCCTAACCCGTCTTATAAAGTCCAGTCGGTTTATACAGCGAGCCAACCTTATGCTTTGACTCAAACCCACATCGCTCCTATTGCAGCCCGTCAGGTTCAAGACCAGGCTATTTCCACGCTAGCCCAGATCCAAGCCCATTCGGCCCAGGTGACTTCTACTTTGACCCAAACTCAAGGCTAGGTTTTTAATTCCCATCCCCTTGTCCAGGCGACCCATCCCAACACCCATGGAGTTCCCTTGACAGCCCAGAACTTCTCCCAAATGGCCCCTTTCTTTTCTGCAGCCCAGCCCCATGTCATGGAAGATGGATCGGCAGCCCAGCGCCTAGCCCATTCGAGCCCTCCTTTAGCCTAACATGCGGCCTTCTCCTCTTAATACCGTGTCATTCTTTGATGGTTCATCTTGGAGTCGCCCAGGCCTGGATTCTGGGCCCGCTTCCCTTCCCCCTAACCTGCTTCCGGTTAATTCCTCTTTAGGGACTCCTCCGCTGAAAAGGGAGATTATTTTTCAGTTACGATTGACGAAACCCTTTACCAATCTTGTATCTCACTTTTACGTGGTTCTCTCATTGGCCGCCTTCTCCAACCGAAGAGCTCGAAACCTCTTACGATCGTCTCTTTCACTCTTACTGAGGATAGAAACCGTGCATTTCCCAAGACGACCTGGACGCTTGGCTTGTCTACTTTAAGTCTCTTTCCATGGACCTCGGATTCCAACCCTTATAAGGTGCCTTCGGCTTCTTCTCAGGTTTGAATTCGCATTTATGAACTTCCTATTGAATACTGGGAACGATCTTTTATTTTGGATATTACTAGGGTTGTTGGTACACCCTTAAAAATCGATGAGCGTTCCCTTAATGGCTCTGTTGGCCACTTTGTTCATTTGTTGGTTGAGTTAAATCTTGATCTTACCCTTCAAGAAATGGTCATGATTGAGCGTAAGGAGTTTTGTGGTTATATCTCGTTAGGTTACGAGAACCTACCGGATTTTTGCTCATATTGAAAAATGGTGGGGCACCTAGTTGGATCTTGCCACGCTCGCAAAACCAACACCGCCCCAAACATGATTAGCGACGACTGGCAGAAGGCTAATTATAGACGCTCTCGTCGGTGCTCTGATTCTCAGGATCAGAAGGACCGCACCCGCACGGAACACCGCCCGGTTTATGTCCCTACTACCACCTCTGCCCTGATGACTTCCAATGCTTTTAATGCATTACAGTCTGATCTCGATCATGAGTCCCCACCCCATCCCCGGTTTCCCCTCCGGGCCACGAGCCCTCTTCCTCCGCTCCCGTTCACCCCGACCCCATGAACACGGCTCCTAAAGCCGCTGATACTCTTGTTACTCCTTCTGGTTCGGAAGGGCAAGGTCATCGTACTGCCTCTGAGCCTTCTGACTGTGGCTCAGACAAGGGTGAGCAACTAACTGCACAGCTCTGCAGGAAGAACCAACCGACTGCCTGCAGATCAATTGAGATAGGTTGTGACACCTCTCGACAGCTTGTGCTTTATGAGGAACCTGCTTCTTCGAGTAAGAGTTTTGTTGATCAGGTGGACAATTCAGATTTTGGAAGCCAACATCGCACCCTTATTTTTTGTAAACCTGCCACTGATCGGGAATTAATTGATATAATAAAAAAATTACAACAAGAGTCTTCTACTCCTTTCATTATTAACGATACAAAATCCTCTCCTGCCCTTCACCCTATGGATATCGCATTTGGATATTCTTGGGCGGATATGGCTGAAGACGAAGTTTCTACTCATTTAAGCGGGGATTTCTTATGAAGCGCTAGTTTCTTTGTTTTCATTTCTTTTTCATTGTTTGTTATGTACTCGGACACTTTTCTTCTTTTTTAATAAAAGCGCCGCAACTTATTTAAAAGAAAATAAAAATAAGAAAATATAAAATATTATTGAATAATAATATAAGTCATTAAAGATTATAAAGTAAGTTAAATAAATATTAAAAAATAAATATGTAATCATGTGTAATTAATTAATATATTAGAAAATGATAAACATGACTGAAGTATTATAGTACATTATGAAATATATATACCAAAGTCTTTTAAATTAAATAAATATATAATACATTTTGATTAAATTCAAAATAATTATAAATTTTTATATTTTGCTTATATGATTTTATAACTTCTTTCATTATTATATTATGTTATTTATAATAATAATGTTATTTTCTTCCACTAATTTATAAAGTCTTTAGATTTTTTTATATTTTTTTATTTAATTTATAATGATTTATTAATCTCCATATTCATTAAATTAGTATTTAAATCTAATTATATATATATATATATATATATATATATATATATTATTTATATATGTTTATATCTTTCAATAATATTTTATAGTATTAAATATTTTATTTTTATGTTTAATAATTTTATTTTTAAATGATTAATTTGAATTTATTGATAATTTTTATTTAATATAACTAATTTATAATTTTGGATTTGGTTTATGTCATATAGAGGACTGTTTATGAATATATCAATACAACTCATTTTTCAGTTTCAAATAATATAAATAAGTTACGAAAATTTATAATTTACAAAAATTATAAATATAATCTAAATATTTACTTAAAAATTACTAATAAATATGTTAATGAATTTCATTTGATATGGACTATCACATGTGTGTATGAAACAACATGTCTCATGTTCAATGGTGGACAACTATTATGATATGTTAAAATGATAATGATATTGTTCAAAACACTTAAAATATTAATATTATGATTTAATATTACAAATATTAATATTTTAATTTTTGAAATATTTATATTAGTATGAAGCACCAGTATGTTACAAGTTGAAATACAATATACACACACATATATATAATTTCAGTATAACTTACGAGTCATGTTTATGTTATATATAGTAAAAGAATTTAAAATGATTGAAAATTATTTTTTATGATGATAACTAAATTATTTGTATCAATAATTATATAATTAATAATCCATTTCTCAAAATTCGTATAATATAGTTTGATACTAAACTAACACACACGAGAGTAATGAGTTTGTATAAAAAAAAAAAGTCATATATAGAGAGCCTGAATGTGGCTAACAATTAAATATATGAACAATATTTAATCATGATTACTCGCAAACGCTTTATTATATTTGTAAATGAAGTCTGCGTACCCAAATCTCTTTGCCGTCAAAAAGGCAATATTTTGTGTCTCACTTTTGAATGATAATTCTATATCGTAATGGGATACTTAAGCAAATTTAGTAATCTTTTTTAGTATATAGATTTTCCTAATTTAATATATATTTTTAATTATATTTTGAACTTAATTTTTTCTTCTTATTATATTTTGACCAAAATACTCTTTTCATTCTTCTAATATAAAAGTATAAAATGTCATATATATTTTTTAAAAAAATCTAAATTAGTTTTCTTAAATAAAAAATAAATTGCTTATAACATAATGTAAATTACAAAAAAAAGCTTAATTATGAAAATAACCTAAATAAGTTGTATTTAAAATAAAAAATTTAAAGTAATTTTATTCTTTGAGTTTCAAGTATAAAACATAAGTAATTAAATTTTATTTGTAATAATATAAGTATGTAATTAATATTATTAATGAATTCAATATAAATATAAAAATATAAATTTATATAATAATAATTAATAAATATTGATTAGACAATGGTATAATGCGGCAGAGATTGGGAATATGACATCTTTTGACTTTTTCTAGCATACAAAAAGTTAACGAATTTACTCCAAATATTAATATATAAAAGCATTTAATAATAATAATAATAAATTAGTAGAGTTTAGACACGGTTGAAAATTTGAAAAGTTTTTAATTTTTCTAAGTATGTAAATAAAACTATTAAAAAATTTAATCTAAAGATTAAAATATAAAATTATTTAATAATAAAAAATAATAGTTAATAAAATGTGATTAGACATCGGTAGGTACTTTTGAATTTATTATTTTTATATTTTATAAAATTTATAATTATCACAAATATCTTTATATTTATCTTTGATTAATCACAAGTATTAAGCTAGTGTGTGTGTGTGTGTCGTAGTAGTAGTAAATTAATATAAAGTAATACTGAAAACTTGATAATGTTTGAATGTTGAACTATAATGGTGAAAATACAAAACAAAAAAAAAACAAACAAAAAAAAAACATAATAATAATAAATATGTTAATAAATTTTAATTGATATGGAATACCACGTGTTTATGTGTATGATACAATACGTCTCATGTTCAATAGTGGACAACTATTATGATATGTTAAAATGATAATATTAATTATGATTTAATATCATAAATTATTAATATTTTAATAAGTTGAAGTATTTATATTGGTATGAAGTATCAGTATGTTACGATATAAGTTGAAATATCACACACACGCGTGCACACATATATATATTTTGAATTACTTATGCTTCTATATATATTTATTTTTTAACTATCATAATATTAATTAGACCATTGTTCTATTAATTATTTATTGTGGAAAGAAATGAGAAAAGAGAGTTTTAAAGACATGCAATGCAACAATGGAAGAACGTAGGTAGGGAAAGACCGGACATGCAGCACAAGTCTTTTTTATTCAAAGCACCAAATCCATAATTTATTTATTTATTAATTACTAGTACTACACAGGGTGTAATTATATATTTGTCATGGATATTAATCAAGTCTCCTTTAGAAAATCAAGGTTTTAGCAGTGGCGCGTGCGATTAACTATCTTCCCGCATGCACATTCGCCAATCGTTTTGCCCTGGTCGATAGCGCAATGGACTTGATCGTGATAGCCCAGCTTAATGCACCGATTCAAAACACTCTGTATCATTTGAACATCCCTTCCCCCCTATAGGGGTAAAGGTACGGTGTGTCCCTGCCACCATCATTCCTGATTAAGAAAATCACAACTATATATTATTACATTAGATTGTGAATAATAGAGTTTAAATAAATGATTTAAGAATTAATATAAATGTACCAGCTGGGGAAAAGATGAGCACAAGCATGCAGAAAGCTGTTGCAAACAAAGTAGCCATTTTCTTTTAGGGCGTAAGTATATATGTGTGATGTTTATTTGTTCAACACAGACTTGCCAATTGATGCCTATATATAGAGAGCCTGAATGTGGCTATGTAACTCGTACCATAGTTTTCTCAAAACAAAAGGGCAAAAGAGGAAGCACAAAATAACAATTAAATATATGAACAATATTTAATCATGATTACTCGTACACGCTTTATTATATTTGTAAATGAAGTCTGCGTACCCAAATCTCTTTTCCGTCAAAAGGCAATATTTTGGTGTCTCACTTTTTATATCGTAAAGAACGTAAGCAAATTTAGTAATCTTTGTTAGTATATAGGTTTACTTGTTTAATTTTCTTTTATTATATATTTTGACTACTTCAATATTCTTTTTATTATTCAAGTATAAAAAATTATATATAATTAAGAAAAAAAAATCTAAAATAGTTATCTTAATTAAAAAGTTTTACTTATAAGATAATATTAATTATAAAAAAAACTTAATTATGAAAATAATCTAAATAAGTTGTATTTATAATTAAATAATTAAAGTAATTTTATTCTTTGAATTTCAAATATAAAATATAAGTAAATCACGAGTTATTTGTAATAATATAAGTATGTAACTAAATATTGTTAACGAATTCAATATAAACATAAAAAATTTTAATTTATATAATAGTAATTAATTAATATTGATTAAACACCGGTACAATGCGACATAGGTTGAGAATATGACATCTTTTTATTTTTTCTAAGTATGTAATAAAAAATTATCAACGAATTCAATACAAATATTAAAATATTAAAATATTTAATAATAATAATTAATAGAGTAGATACGTGTTGAGAATGTTACAACTTTTAAATTTTTTTAAATATGTAAATAAAATTATTAATAAATTTAATCTGAAGATTAAAATATAAAATTACTTAATAATAAAAAAAATCAATAGTTAATAAACAATGACATCGGTAGCTACTTTTAAATTTATTATTTTTATATTTACAATTTTTTATAATTATTCACAGATGTTTTTTATATTTAATCTTTGATTAATTTCATATAACACACGTGTTAAACTAAGTGTGCATATAGTAATAAAGTAATATTGTAAAATTGATAATGTTTGAATGTTGAATTATAATGGTGAAAATAATAATGATGATGATCCAGTGATTTGATAACTAAAATAGATTATATTATACATTAATTAATATAATCAAAAAATTATATTTTGATATATTATTTTAGTTAATGATGAATATATTAAAGCAACCACATATCTTAATATGCCAAAATGTACATTTATTGAGAATTTTGAGGGGAGTCAGCTGTTCCTTCATATGAATTGTTTTTGACCTATATTTATTTTCACCGTATATTATACGGGTATATACTGTTGGAGTTTTATAATTTAATAAACATATAAAATTCATAAATTATATCTTAAATATGTGGAATGATTGTAGAATATAAAAATTATGATCTAATCATCAAAAATTTATGAATTAACGAAATACTTGAATCCATAGCATAATCGTATGCGGAAATCAACTTTCGTATCTTTGTTAAAAATGGGTTCTGCTTCTTTAACTGCCTCCCCAATTCCTTAGTGCAGCATAGACATCTTAGAACGCATAAAACAGATGTTCCAAAACGAATTCTGTTGCGTTCTAGAAAGTCTAACTTTATAGAACGGTTATATTTTTTCCGTTCTGAAAAAATTATTTTCTAGAACGGATTTTTAAAATATCTGTTCTAAAAGGTCTATTTTCTAGAACGGGTGTACTAAAGCTACTTTCTAGAAAATTTAAAAAAAAATTAAAAACGAAATGAAAGCAGGAATACACCAAAGTCACTAATATTTAAAATCACTAATAATAAATATTGTGAATATATTAATTATATCACAAAATCACTAATAATAAATATTGTGAATATATTAATTATATCACAAAAAATACAGTAAAATTCAATAAAATCTAAGACACAACAAACTAAAACTAATATTTATACAATAATATTTTTTTATTCAACTATATGAAATCCAAAAAAAAAAAAAAGGGATACATAAATTTAAAAGAGAGTGTCTAAGTTGTAAATGTCAATCAGGATACAAAATTAGAAATCTAAGGCACTTCTGTCCCTATGTTTAGACACTAAATTGAGCAAAATCGGAAGCAGAATTTGGCATTTGAAACACAAACATAAATTTTTTATTATTATTACTTTTCAATCCAAAAGTTGGTAATCATTTTTTTTCTTTGAAGCATTTGCAAATATTCCATCCTCTGCTAATTAAATAACCCATAATCAGAAGCAGAAACAGCAATTGAAAACACTAAAAACTTTTTTTTTCATGTTTATTTTTTACTTTTCAATCCAATAGCTGATAATCACATTTTTTTTAAACATGTTTGCAAAAGTGTTTTATTCATGTGTATAAGTCAAACCAGAAGCAGAAGCAGAAATCTAAAGCACTTTTGTCCCTATGTTTTTACTTTTCAATCCAGAAGCTGAAGATTTTATTTTCTCGAGTGTCGTAATCATATATACCTGAAGCGGCGGGCTGCAAAACCACTTCATCCGGCCTGACTGACGTAAAATTGTATCTTGAACTCGATTGCTTCCCATGGAAAGAATTATACTCCTCTTTCTCAATGTCCCTTAAGAAAGCCGACACATTGAACGCATCATCCGATGACTTACTGAGACAACTCGAGTTCCGTGAACTGGAAGAATTATTCTACATTGTTAGCTCCAATACCTTTGGTTTATCTTTATCACATAGCTCTTTTTTTATTATCCAATACTCTTGCATAAGTCAATCAGTTCTTTTTTGCTCGTCCGGGGCCTGTCCTTCGAAATATTGCAGGGTGGTTCTCCAACCAATTATCGTTGAGTTTGAGCAAATCTTACAAGCTGCTCCATTGGCTTTCCAGAATCCATAAACAGATTCTTTTTTCTCGTTCGAGGGAACGAGGTACCAAATTCCTTCTGCAAGTGCACAAGTCGATTTTCTTAATACAGTAAAATGGTAACATAAAGTATTAACGTCTAAATCATTCTGTTCTATAGTCCACGTTGCATTGATGGAAAAATTGCATGCTTATTATTACAAATTAAAGTGTAATCAGATCCTTTGTAACCGTCCTATCTTAACAATATACACGGAACAGAACATCAGAGGGTATAAATTAATTTACATTAGCAAATTAAAGTACAAAAAAATATGTCACATTTTGATTTATATTATCAACGCCATTCGAAATTAGACGAAATATTTATATCTGGCTACCACGATGCGGGATTTTATAAATGAAAAACAGAAATAATCTAAAAAAAATATTACCTGGTAAATTAGAGGGTGGGTACAGATAAGGGCTTGAATCTGCTAGCACGTTGTTTGGGAGACGGGATAGTGGTGTGTACTCGATAGCAACGAAATGATTTGTTCGTCACTCCAATACAAATCGATTTCAGCAGGAAGAAGGGGCTCTACTGGAGGACACATAGGAATCAGAGCGACAAAAAACGCTATGCCTTATCTGAAACAAAAAAAAAATGGAAAGAATAAAAAGCTCGATGATAAATCCAGATTAATCAAAGAGCAGAAATAAAAGTGCAGGTGTTAATAAGGTAATAGCCATGAATCACTTCAATTGACTTGCTGCAAAAGGATTTATAAATCGTTATTAAAAATTACACTACCACGTTAATATTTAAATAATGAAAAACAGAAAGCTTTTAGCACAAATCACGTGTTCTTTCATGAAATAGAGTGGATTTCTAGGAAAACTAACAAAATATTTAAAAAAGAAAGAAAGAAAAAGAAGGGTCACAATAAGTTAACATGACAATTCCCGAAAATTACTTGAAGGTCGTGGAACGTAAATACAGTAACTTATTCGAGCGAAAAGGAGCTGTGTGAAATTTATGCTTTTCTCTTACATAATAATATACACGTATGTACAGATATACTCAAATCTGTCTAATTTGTGTACACTCGCTTGAGTGTAAGTGTGTACAAGTATTGTTACAAGTCCATACATATGAGTAACTCTTTTGTATGTTGATGTGTATAAAATATAGCATGTATGCTTGTTTGGGTGCAATCATGCAATGGAACATGTAAGCATACATAACTACATGATGCTATTGATATTTACATGTATATGCATGCAAGTCTAAACATTAAAACATACAGTCATGCACATAGAGAAAAACATAGGATCAGCTATAGCATCATTATTCATTATACACAAAGTGATGCTCAGTAAACCTCATATCCCTTGACTCAAAATTGACTTAAAAAATAATAATAATAACATATTATCACAAAAAAATCGTCTCAACCACCATTTAAGCACCAGTACTGAGTTAACATCACACAAGAAGATAGACAAATTTCTCATTAGAATGAGCAGAAGTAATAATATACAACTCGACCAAGAAACATTCTTAATGAAACATCATCCTAAAAATAAAAATATTTTTAAAAAAAAAAGATAAAAGATAAATCGTTAATAAAGAAACACTCATACACACACGCACAGAGTAGGTTATAATACTGGGAATCCACAAAGCACATTTCACATGGGGATTTCATCAATTTCAAGAAAGCAATAAAAAAAAAAAAAAACCAAATTCGAACAAAAAACACAAAGATCAATCATATCCAATTCAAACGCCAAGAACCATCACAACAAAAAACCCACCAAGGAAAGTGAAAGAATTAACAAAAGAAACCAACAACAGTGCAACAGAAATTCACACCTTTTTTAAGGACACGTAAAGAAATTTGCCTCTCCTTCTATCCGCTTCCCACTTACACTTACTCAGAACCTCTCAGTATTCCCAATTTTAATGCTAACCCAAAGAATTAACAACAAAAAATGATAAGCGTATGCGTATTTATAGGGTGCTGGTGAGCTGGGGTTTTGCTAAGGTGGCCACAGGCTCACAGATAACTACTACACTCCCTAGTAACAGTAAGTGACTCCGTTTTTGCTTACCAAATGAGGCCATCCACCTGTCTTCAGTATCGTGTCATCCAATTGGAAGTTTATAATAAATGGACAATCTAAGGACCTAGAATAAAAGTTCATAACTTAAGGTCAAACAACACAATCTTAAGCAAACCTTCCAGTATTGAGCCGGTTCATCAACGTAGGATGATATCTGAAGAACATCATTAGCTTTTGTCATGGCATCAACAAGCATGAGTTCTATCGCCCGGAAAGACTCATCATTAGATTGTTACTCCTATTTCAAACGAATTTGTTTATAGAATAAAATGTGTTGAGATAGGAAAGAGAAGTAATAATTAGATACCTTTACTTTTGCATGCATATAGACCGTGCGATGCATAGCTTGTGGATGGTAAGATCTGTGTATGATTAACGTAAGATGAACGTTTCATAATCAATTTCAACAAAAATACTGGTATAGCTATATAAATACTGACACTCCTTAGCACGATAACAGCTCTCATCATCTATCACTCTCATAGTTTCCAGCACCCTAAAAATGATGACAGTAAAGTTACAATTGCGGAAATTAATTTCATAAGCAACAATGTTTTTGTTATCTTTTCAAAGATATAATAAGCAAAAGGTTTAAATTAAAAATCAACTAAAACTCTTAATATTACCAATTCAGAAACCTGAATAACTGAGAAGCTTCCTATTAACTCACGAAATTAAACAATCTCATTTAATAAGATAGATCTGAGCAATGAAAAGCCTTGAAGAAAGAAATGCTCAGAAGAAAAAAAACTAAACTCACACAGAATGAGAGAGATAACAAAATGTTTCAAGGGCGGTTGTTGAATAACAGTACAAAATTAACAGGGAGAGGAAATTGCTAGTTTAACTAATTGCCAAATAACAGTTGGTTTAAATAACAGAAAGGATGATACTTTTTGAAGCAGACAAGATAATTTATTGTAGAAGAAAATAGGATTTAGTATTTTCTTGACATGCATAATTACAAACACTCATAGTTTGGCATTAAAGCAAAATTACTTATTATATCAAAACAATTACCAATATAAACAAATTTTTACCCCAATGCTAAACAGGACAAAAATTCCTAACTAACCTACCACCCCATATGAACAAAGCCATCCTTCATAATCAGTACTAAGTATTGGTGAATTATAATTATAAAAATTATAAAAAAAGAAAGAAAGATAAAATTAAACGCGAATGTAGTCTGATATAGAGATCAAAGCCAAATAATACTATCCGATAATCATCCCCAAAAGGAACAAGAATCACAATTGCGTTATGTTCACAAGCAACTCACATAAATTGCAACCTAGAAACTCAGAATGCATGAGCAGAACCACAACTCACAAACAAACCTATATAATCCACACCTTTATAAGCATATGCAACATAATCTCATCACTTTCACATGAAAAACAGAGTGCCATCTCACAACAGCTACGCCAAAATCTCAAAAAACATCCACGTGTTGCAAGCGCATTATAAAGATCACAGTACGACCAATCCACCAAATGATTACCATCGGAAGCAATCCATTTTTTCACGAAACTAACATAAAACACATTCATTCACATTCAACTACATACTTCAGAGATACCATAGAAAACTAATCCTACTTATTAGACATGATCATAACAATAATTAACAGCAAACCTCAGTAATAAACAATTGGAGCACCATCACTCAGTCCCAGATACCTCCTGAAGATATTATCAACCAGCTCGTCGATTTTCTTTTCCTCCTCCCTTTGATCCTCCTCAGTTATCACTTTATTTTTCTCCATTCTTTGATATAAGCCAAGCTCTCCGTATATCCATGAATCTGAAAAGACTGCTTTTCTGCTTCATCGACCACAATCTTCTTAACCCTTCTATTCTTCGTATCAAACGCAAACAGCTTCCCATCTAAACACTCTCCAACAAGCATCCCATTCTCCAAACACTGCAAAAACCTATCCACTTTCAACTCAATCGGCCCGAAAGCCCGATTCTTGATCCAAACTTTCCCAACATCATCGAAAACCCAAACGTCAAGTGACAAAAACCTCTCGTCGTTCTTATTACACACGAGGGCACCAAGCTACCCTTCCAATCCACTACCTTCACCTGTTCCCTTTCTCCGAGACTAAGGCTCGTCAAAGGCACGATCTTTAACGCCATTTTCTTCAAATCGAAACACACTACATCAGCACCTCCACTCGCATTCCCATCATCAACCTTGGCAACCCAATACGGGTTTCCGTTCACAACCGCGTCGTTTTTAGTCCACAGCACACTGAACTGAAAACCCACCTTGATTGTTTCCTAAGAATCAGAGTTACAAGAGTAAACCTCAACCCCAACCCCAACGCTCTTTTTCTTCCATTTCTTTTTCATTTCCACAGAAACAATTCTCACCACCTTAAAATCATCATTCTCATCATCGTACCCAAACCCTAGGGACACCATCTTAGGCTCCCCAATTTCCAGCTTCGGGAGCGGGAGGTGTTTAAACACCTTTGAATAAGGGTTCCACACAAATATCAACTGTCCAGCGGCGGGTAAGCGATGCAGATCAAACCGTACCAGGACCCTACAAAATCGAACCCGTTAGCGATTGGTGATACAGGTTGAGATCAATGGGGGTTTGCTCGCAGGACTCGAGCTTGAAGAGAGTCAATGGTGCGGTCGTGTTTGGCATTGAGGCTGTAGATAATGACGGACTGGTTTTCTGGGTTTTGGGAGAGCTGGGCGTGGTGTATTTTCATGAACTTTGGGGGTGGAGAAGAGCTTCCGCCAGGGTTTACAGACGGATTTGAAGCGGTGGATCGATTTCACGGGGAGGTGTGTGACGATGGAGAGCATAATCTCTTGGGGGAGAACGCAGTCGGCCATGGCTTTTGGAGGTGGCGACTGGAGAGGTGATTTGAGGAGATAAAGGATTTGTGGACACTATCCATTAATTTAATTAAATTTATAAATATCTAAGAACGTTTAAAGAATAATACGTTCTGGAAAGTTTATTTTACCAGAAGGTATTCCAATATACGTTCTTAATAATTGAATATATCAGAAGGTATTTAAATATACAATTCTGAAAAAGTAATTATTCTAGAACGGGTGTAAAATATACCTTCTAATACTAAATATACTAGAACCGGTATAAATTATACCTTCTAAATGTGGTCAGTCTCCAATTTTTCGAAACGTATTTCGAAACGTACATTTGTAAATCCGTTCTAGGATTTTAGGACTTTAATTATGAGAATGCCACCGGATAGACATTCTAGAAGGTATCCGAAATAACCGTTCTAGAATCTTGTTCTAGAAAGTGTTTTTGTACTAGTGTTGGTAGCAGAACCTGCCAAAATCATGCTAGATCTTAATAAATAAATAAATAATTAAAATATTTATTTATTTATTATTATTTTCAACAAATAACCCCAAGGTATTACAAACACCCCCTTGATATTTCCGTTTTCTTAGCAAATATATCACATTGAGAAAGCAATTTGTGTGTGTATATATCAAGTCTATATTTCAAAATTATAAACACAATGTTAAAATGGAATACGCACAAGAAGGTCGTCTCCAGATGTCTTGAGGATCTCATTCACAAAAGCACGATTCAACCTTAAACTTTCAGAAATAGCTGAATCCTCCGAAGCACCATTGTATTCCAAAACCGGGACAACTGGGAAATCAAGTTCAATGAAAAAGCTATCAGATGCATTACCATTCTGAGAATCGGGCGAATCCGAGACTTTCGAAGCGGGCACCCTTTTAGCAGTCAAAATCCCAGAGAGCGTCAAGAACTCGATCGTATTTGATTTCACCAAACCGTGCGTGAAGAGAATATGAGATGCAGCCAAAGTTGCATGTCCACTCTTCATCAATCTCCTCCACCAGCAAGCACACCGCAGCCAGATTCCCTTTGAACGCCGACTCACTGAATGCGTCAACCTGTTGTTTATTCATCAAATTATATAATTAAAACAAAAATTGTGACTCGATAATGTGTGTGGATGACTCTATTAAGTTGTTTATTCCGGAATATCTTTGTAGACAAATAAAATTTCAGCAATTAATTTCAGGCTAATGAGATCCAAATCAGTATCTGTTCAAAATTATATATCATTCATAATGTGGCTTAGGCTTAATTGCAAAATTGGTCCCATAAGTGTAAAGGTCTAGCAAATTTGGTCCAGTAAGTTTCAATTCTGTGCAATTCTGGTCGTATAACTTATAAGTTCCAAGTTATTGCAATTCTGGTCTCATATGACCTGTTTTGATATTCCCAAAACACCCTTAAATACCAATATATGAAAAAACACATACGAAAGTTACAAGATTGGGATCATTATACTGGCCAGTCTCCAAAAGTTAGAGGACTAAAAATAAAATTGTAAATTGGCATGTGGTGCATTTTGGGGTTGTTGATTAAGTGGTTAAAAGGTTTTACAGAATGGATTTTTCCTTGATTGTCGAAACTGAACCAACAAGATGTTTGCAATGAATTCCAGCATATTTTACCTCGTTTATCCCAAATTTCGGGGCAAAATACCGACTAAAAATATCAAACCCTGAGCCAGTGGGAGCAAGCCCAGTAATAATCAATCATGGAAATTTCTGTATCTCCACCAAATTTGGTTCTGCTTCAACAACTGCCTCTCCAGATGGTAGCACAACCTGCCCAAATCATTCATGCCAGGTTACAAATATTTGCGTTTTCTAAACAAACACAACACATTGATTCAAAATTTTAAAAGTTCCAAAAAAATTAAAAACATAAACACGCTCGAGAAATAGAATGCGCACGAGAAAGTCTTCTTCATCTTTAGTTGTTGTCTTAAGGATCTCATTCACGGCAGCACCGTTCAAGCTTTTAGAAACAGTCAACACGTCAGCAGCACCATTGGATTCAGGGAAATCAAGTTCAATGAGAAAGCTATCAGATGCATTACGATTCGAAGAATCGGGTACCCTTTTAGCCGTCAGAATCCCGGACAGCGTCGAGAACTCGATCGTATCAGATGTCACAAAACCGTGCGCGAAGAGAATATGAGACGCAGCTAAAGTAGCATGTCCACAAAGTCTGACCTGATCAATTAAATTCAAAAAAAATAAAAAATCTGAATTTGTCTCCACATTTAGTATTTATAATGTCCGGTTGGAACTAAATTTACTTCTATTTATTTACCAAAACATTGTAACTTAACTTAATCAACTTTCTAACTTCTATTTACCAAAATATAAGAGTTATAATCAACAAAGGTAGAAATCATGTACCGTTGAATCAAGCAACAGCAGATTTTCAAAATAATAATTAAATAAATAAAAAGATAATTAAAAAATGTGGACCTCGGCTACGGGAGTGAACCAGCGAAGGCCGAACCTAGAGACGGAGCCAATCGTTGACTGAGCCGGCTCGGGGAGCCGAGTCAGATAGCAAGTTTCGGATAAATTGAACTCACGCGCCACCGCTTGAAGCCACTCCTCATCCCTCTCCTCCTCCAGCAAGCAAACCGCCGCCGGATTTCCTTGGAACGCCGAATTTCTAAAATGCGTCAACCTGTTGTTTATTCATCAAATTATTACATCCATTTTTTAATTAAAAATATTGACACTCGATAATGTGTGTGGATGAGCAAACGATGAGCGACCAATTTACCATGTAAAACTGCGTGATTCCGAAATTTCATGATAACAATAAATAAATAATAATACTTCATATTCTTGATAGTCATGTGTTAGTTTCGCTCGTATTAGAAATTGATATTTTATATAATTAGAAATTTATATATATTTTTTTAAATATCTCTCGAATTTATTAATATCAATTAATAATTTAAGAAATAAATAATAAAATTAGTATATTTATTATTAAATTATTAAAATTTTGTATTGTAATCATCAATTTTTTATTTATTATAAAAAAAAATAATATTTTAAAAATATTAATTAAAAGAGAAAAAGTGATGGTATATTAATTATAATAACTAAACTACCTTCGTGGGATGAATGAAAATATAATATTGAATTAGGGACAGATGGAGTAATAATAATAATAATAATAATAATAATAATAATAATAATAATAATAATTCCCTCTCAAGCAATGATTTAAAAACCGGACCGGACCGGCCGGTTAAACCGAGAACCGGCCATTGATCCGGTCCGATCACACCTATAAAATCGTTTTTGCGGTTAAACCGGTTAAGAACCGGTTAAACCGCTGAAAACCGGTCAAAAACCGATTAAACCGCTGAAAACCGGCAAAAAAATCGGTTGAACCAGTCAAACCATTTTTTGTGCAAAATAATGTGTATGATTCAACTAAATTGGCATAATTATATTAATGATCCATGGAACCTAATCAAGCGATATGAAAATAAATAAATTATATTCGATCAATTTTATTTTTTTATTTTTATCTCTCTTAATAATTTAGGCAAATAATTAAGATAGTGATCGACTAATATATCACATAATAAAGAATTACATTAATATGTTTAATAGAGTATAAATAAATTAAGCATGTTTATATAATAAATTAATTACTTTTTTCAAATACGAATCAAATTAATATTTGTATTAATACATTGCATAATATTTCATACTATATAATTAAGAATATTATGTTTTTATAAATACGGTTGGACCGGCGGTTGAACCGGTCCGACCGGTTGAACCGTGAACCTGTGAGGAGATCGGTTCGTTCACTGGTCCCGTTTTTAAAACATTGCTCTCAAGCCCCTCAAATTAACTATTTTATGGTCCCACGTGTTGCCAAATTATATCATGTAAAGGGAATATAAATATTTTATATAAGCCAAATTATATCATGTAAAGGGAATATAGATATTTTATTAATAAATATGTATATTATATCTAATAAATATGAATATGTGTTTGTTTGATGTATATGTAAGTCTTCTATTGAATTTTTATTGAGATGAAAATTGGAGTAGGTCTCGGGAGAGACCGGTCTCATAAAATGAGACCATTTTTTACCACATTCTACTATTTGACCCACCCTAACTTGAACCCGCCCGTCCATACCATTTATATATTATTAATAAAAAAAAATAAAAAAGAACAAAGCAGACTTGGCCGCCTCTCTCCTCTTCTCTCCATCGCAGATCAGATTGTCCGCGTCTCTCCTCTTCTCTCTCAATCGCAGACCACAGATCGGCTGCTCGAAGCCGGATTCATGATCTACCACCCCAATCAACAACAAATCTCTGATTAAATTCT
This sequence comes from Phtheirospermum japonicum, assembly GCA_014905375.1. Classification (NCBI taxonomy): domain Eukaryota; kingdom Viridiplantae; phylum Streptophyta; class Magnoliopsida; order Lamiales; family Orobanchaceae; genus Phtheirospermum; species Phtheirospermum japonicum. The sequence continues at coordinate 320,536 of BMAC01000504.1, forward strand.
GTTAATCCGTTAAAATTGTCTTCAGATCTACAAGATCGGCCATCACCATTCGAATTCTCACGTGACGCTCTACAAATATATATTTGCAAATCCTCACTCTCCCTCTTTTCTGTCATAGGTCATGGCCAACGGGTGTGGAGGCGCTCCACCGCGTAGTCGATTTTGCATTTTTTGTGTGTTCATATGTGCGTTTGCGCTTGGTTGTGTGGTTTGGGGCATTTTTTGTGTGTTCATGTGTGTGCTTGTTGGCTTGTGAGGTTTGGGGTTGGAGTCGTTTGTCTGTTCCGATGGTGTTGCTGCTGGTGGATGTGATTATTACACCCCGCCCAGTCCAACTTCAACACGAAACCGAAAAGGGCAAAACCAAATCTGAACCGATCCGTGAGCCCTTTTACTTTTCTGTGATGCTAAATTATGTATTAATCTTATTTTGTTGGTTCATGGTGGGTCATGTGGTGCAATTTGTTTTAATGAATTTTCTATTTATCATTCAAAAGAGATTTTCTCATTCGGAGACAAGGCGGGTGGTGATAAGCACTTTGTCGAAAAGATTGATGATAGCTCAGTAAACTCATTTTTTTATGATATTTTTAGGAAGTAATGTAATACTTCAAGTTTATTTTGTGATACATGAAGTGTAGTGTAGATTTTATGAAGTGGCAGAGATTTTATGAAGTGGCAGTGTATTGTGATGCTTTTGCTTGAGACTTGTGCCATGTACAAGGAAGATATGGTTTGTTTTCAAGTTTGTAATTAACTATTAATAGGTATAAAAAAATTCGTGATACTTTAATAATCTTTTAAGATACTTTAATAATATTTTATGATACTATAATAATATTAGTTAATTAGGCTTTAATTTATAAATAGATATAAAAAAAAAACACTTTAACTATACTTTTAATTTTTTCCAATATTTGATGAGACGAACTATGTTTTGTAATATTATAATTATATTTTGTGATACTTTAACAACATTTTGTAATACTTACTATAAAATATACATAGACGTAAAAGAATTAAATATAAATATAGACGAACTATATTTTGTAATACTATAGTTATATTTTGTGATACTTTAATAACATTTTTTAATACTTACTATAAAATATATATAGACGTAAAAAATATATATATATATATTAATATAGACGAACTATATTTTGTAATACTATAGTTATATTTTGTGATACTTTAACAACACTTTGTAATATTTACTAAAGAAATATATAGACGTAAAAAAAATTAAATATAAATATAGGCGAACTATATTTTGTGATACTTTAACAACACTCTGTAATACTTACTGTAGAGATATATAGACGTAAAAAAATATATATAAATATAGACGAACTATATTTTGTAATACTATAGTTATATTTTGTGATACTTTAACAACACTTTGTAATACTTACTATANTATAGACGAACTATATTTTGTAATACTATAGTTATATTTTGTGATACTTTAACAACACTTTGTAATACTTACTATAAAAGTATATAGACATAAGAAAATTAAATATAAATATAGACGACCTATGTTTTGTAATACTATAATTATATTTTGTGATACTTTAACAATACTTTGTAATACTTTAACAATCTTTTGCAATACTACCATTTATTGTATAAAAATATATGTGATACTTCAAGTATCTATTTTTATTTTTTACAAATATTAAAGTGTCATAAAAAATTGTTAAAAAATTATAAAATATAGCTAAAGTATCACATATTCTATAAGATTTAATTATCTACGAGTTTTACACTTAGTTGATTAAATGTATTACAAATGGGTGATAATGTATCAAAAAACATAGTTAAAGTATCACATATTTTCTGATACTTTTAGTTAATTTTGTAATACTTTTAGTTAATTTTCTAAAGTTTAGTTTTCCGATACATTTTAGTTAATTTTGTAGTACTTTAACAATGTTTTGTGATACTTAAACAACTTGAGTTAAAAATATTATTTAAGTATACTTTAATTAAAAATAGGTATAAAGAACTTAAAATATTTTAACAATTTTTTGTGATACTTTAACAATATTTTATGATACTTTAACAATATTTTGTGATACTCAAATAAATTAAGAAATTTAGCAGCAAAATTGTCGAGGCAAGAATACACCTTTCACCATTCCCACTCAAAAAATCGATATCAAACACACAAAGATCAACAAACCAAAGACAAATAAAGGGACTATCTTTTAAACTCATCAAAGAATTTAATTGCAATAAAAGATTCGTACATTATATTTAATTACAAGCACATCTTTTAAAGAAACGCCCACACAAAGGTACATCAAATACATCTCAATGCAACGCAGTTAGGCTTCACAAACTAATTGACGGTATTTTGTGTTTAAAGAAAGAAACATACTGTTGCATAAAAAATCAAATGTGTACACATGGTGGACCCCACTGTTCAGAGATGATCACAGATGGCCTTTGTGAAATCTGTTGTAGTTGAATTGCCACCAAGATCACCTGTTCTGTACTTTTCTTCCGCAATCGTCTTCAAGACGACATCCTGGATTCTATCAGCTTTATCGTGGAGATCCAAATGACACAATGTGGTCACGGCACTCAGAAGCAAAGCGGTTGGATTTGCCAAATTCTACATGTATGCAACCAGGATTAACCAACAATAGCAAAGTAACAAAAACAAAATGCCTGAAATGCATGGGATTTCAGCCACTTTTGTTGCATGTTGCACACAAAAAATTTAGGGTGAATTACAAAAAGTACCCCCGAAGTTTTACCTAATTACAAATAAAAACAAAATAAACATTGAGGTTTGATTCTATATTAAAATATTTACCCTGTAAAAAAAATATTACAGTTACCCCCACATTTAATACAGAATCAAACCTCACGGATAATTTTATTGTGATTTTAAAACTTATCTGGGGTTTTTGTAATGACTTCAAACTTCGTTGAAATGAACTTCAGTTGAAAATTCAGGAGAATAATGAAAAACACGACTGTTGTTCTCACAATACATACAAACAAGCAGTCTTGGCAACTGATGCAGATTAAAAAGGACAACAAATATTTGTTTTTTTATGCTAACCTTTCCAGCAATATCAGGTGCAGAACCATGAACAGCCTCGGCAAGAGCAATGCCTCCCTCACCAATATTGCAGCTGCAGAGGGGAAACAAAACAGATCAAGTGGCATTAGTTAAAGTCGAATGAGTCCTTTGAAAAGACCAAAAAACAGAATATACCTGGGAGTTAACCCTAAGCCTCCAATCAAATCAGCACAAAGGTCACTGATTATATCACCATAAAGATTAGGCATCACCAGAACATCAAAAAGTGCTGGATACTTCACAAGCTGCACACATTGGAAGTGAGAAACATTCTGGTTGCATCATATATAATTTTGTCTTTTCTTCCAATTAATAATGGAAACTCGTAATTATGCAAATAAGCTTTCCCAAGCATTTTCAGAATAAATCAACTTAAACAAAAATAAAAACAGTATCGATAGCATACAAATTTCTCATACCATCATACAACAGTTGTTGATCACGACCTCTTCATATTTTATCTCAGGATACTTTTCTGAGACCTCACGACAACACTGCAGTACGAGAAGAAAATGAGCAGCTAAAACGACTATAATAAAATATTAGTTCTCAATTATATGCAAAAAGCATACCTTATGGAAAAGACCATCAGTTTTCTGCATGATATTGGCTTTGTGTATCGCAGAAACTCTTTGGCGCCCGTGTGTCTTAGCATAGTAAAAAGCATACTCAACAACTCTCGGGATACCTAGTGAATGATGTTGCTGAAACCAAAATTGCAGTATTGCTTGCAACTTTAAGGTGAAAACAAGCTTGTGAGATCGAAATCATAGGTGAAGCCTTTACATTGCCTTGTCAAGCTCACCGCCTCAATAATTCCTCCCTGCACCAAATAATATTAACAATAAAAATCATAATTTTCAAAATCTTTTTTTGCCTATAAGATACAAATCAAATATCCAAAGGGGCTTTTGTGAAATTTGCATAAACATCTAGGGTATTCGCAATTAGCCCAAACCCCAGGTCCCTACGAGAAATGTACCTTTCGCCTGATGAGAAGCAATGTATTTCCTTCGTCATCTCTAAGAATCAGCTCGTCTTTCTGGCCAAGAATCCCACGGCCATTTACCCAGAAAACAACCCTTTGGCTGCAATCTGCCACCACGAAGCCACGTTCGGCCTCCTCCTTACCAAATAATAGAAATTGGATAAGTAATTGGGGAAACTAAAAGCACCAAGAAGAGTTTAGGATGTGGTATCCGACTTCTATTTTGATTTGCTAGGTGGTGGCGACACTAATGGTTGTGCCGCTAGGGTCGACGAGGAGATGATTGAACAAAGGTGAAAGGGTACTATAGATTTATGTGGACGGAGAGAGATGTATATGTTTGCTTTTTGTTTTGTCCTTCATATAGTTAAGGTTGTTATCACGGGTGGGCGGATGAACGGGCAGCAAACAGGTCGGATAAGTGGGTATGGTAAAAACTGGTCTCATAAAATGAGACCGGTCTCACCCAAGTATTTGCCTGAAAATTGTATAGTATACATATTATATGCGATAATATAAATTATTTTATGTGACGAATATAGATATGTTATTTTTAATGAATACGAATAATTATTCTGTGTGATGAACATATAAGTTTTTTATTTTGTTATTAAAATAAATAAAAAATTATATATAATTTACATATGTTACATATGAGGAATACGTGTATATTATGTACGATAATACGAATGTTTTGTTTAATTTATACTCCCTCCATTTTTTATTAAATATCGTTTTAGAATTTATATTTAGAATTAAGAAACATGTAAATTTGACTAATACACCCTTAATTAATTAATAATATTCCTAATTAAACTCTCTTGCCTCTTTACTAATAATTATTTTATTATCATAAATTTACTTTGTTTCTTTAAAAGGTGGGGGATAAAGTTGGAAAAATGGGTAAAAAGTTTTAAAAAGACAATTAATCTGAAATAAAATTTAATTTCTAAAATGACATTTAAACAACCGGAAGGAGTATATAATAAAATAAAAATTTTAATATAATAATAGCATCACATATAAACTCATTTTTTATATTTAAAAAAAAGGCTGCTGGGGTAATAAAAAAGGTGGGTCTCCTGCTTTTTTTACATCTTTGTTAAAGCCAAATCCAACGTACCCCAATTTACTGGCCATCCCTATCAAATCAGCTTTACGAAAATAGTGCCGCTAAAGATGCTCCAAATAAGAAGAAAAATAATGATGCCATTTCTGCGAGTCAATCAATGGTCATGGATTATTCTAAATCATCTTTGAGTTTTTTTTTTTTTTTTAATCAATCATCTTTGAATTTGATTAGTTAAATAAATTAATTATAAAAAGTAGCATTATTGAGAAGGACAAACTTTTGAATGCATACATCTTATTATCGATTATATTGTGAATATTAATGCTTTATTTGGTTGGTAATTGTAGATAGTTTTTGAGGTAATTGTGATTGAGAAATATGGATAATAGTAGGATAAATGTATCGAGAATTGTAAATATAGTATTTGTTTGGTGATTGAGAAAAAAATTATTTACCACAGATGTCAAATTATATTTGAAAGTAATAGATAATGTTTGTATTATTATTTTTTATGTATATTTCAAATCATAAGAATGGTATTGTATTATTATAAATCAACGAGATCACAAATCTTTCGTGAGCTAGTCACAGCTCAATTTTATAACTCGTTAAAAAATAAAACAAAGCCAATTTTACAATATTTGACTATTTATCTTGTGAATAAACTCGTTAATAGTTCGACTTTAATTTTAATACTTATACTTGACAGCACTCTATTGACATTAACTCATCACTCATGGAAAAAAGATAACAATGATTAATCAATAAACTAAGTAGGAAAGATTTAAAAAAAAATGAAACAATACTTGAAATTTGTAGATTATAATAATTAAAACAAAACTTTTTTTTCTTTTAAGAAATAAAACGAAATATCATTAAAGATGCTGGAAATCAGACAGCCTGACAAAGAAAATCCGAAGGAGAACTCCATGAGGAAATAGTAGAAATACACGATTTAGCATGAAACACAATAATTGATAGTAATAATAACATAACACTTCAGAACAAGAAATGGTTGAGAATGCTTAAAAATAATTCTGAATTCTGAAAATTATAATATAATTAAATATTTGAGGACCATTCTGGAATTTCACGTTCGATTTCAAACCAAAAGAGAGCCTTCCATAACCGCAACGGCTTTCCCTCGAAGCAAAACCCTTTGATTCTTCACATCATGATGTAAATCTAGCACGCCACTTCTCGCTGACGCCTAAAATTCAAGAGCATTGAAATTAACATATATATAGTCCAAAGACGACTAATAATAATTTCTAGAGAGAGAGAGAGAGTTTGTGTGTGTTATTACTTGATATGCGATTAAATCGCATTTTCCGAGCTTTTTGCTCCAGTAGACTGCTAAGGCACAATTTGCACTTCCAGTAACAGGATCCTAAACATGAAAAAAGTAAAAACTGATCAATCAGATATGAAGAAAATAGAAAATGCTTATTAAAATTTTGATCACTGTCATATGTTGTACTATCATGTGGTTTATTCCTGAATTATCTTTGTTGACAAATGAAACTTCAGGCTAATGAGATTCAAAGCAGTAAAGAGACTGTTCAGAATAAATAGAGTTTCAATTGCAAAATGAGTCCCATAACTATAAGGGTCTCGCGATTTTGGTCCTGTAAGTAGGCACAGTAGCAATTTCCGTCCAGTAAGTTCAGAGTTTTTTTTGCAATTTCGGTCCCTTAAGTTTCATTCTGTTCAATTCAGGTCCTATAACATATAAGTTCCAAGTTGGTGCAATTTTGGCCCCAAATGGTAGCTTCAGTATTTCATTTATTCCCAAAACACCCTTAAATACAAAGAGATAAATTTAAAATAAAAAAACATATGAAAGTTACAATACTGAGATTGTTATATTCCCTAACGACAAAATCGCCAAAGGATCAAAAGTGTCGAATCAAGAAGTTAAAGACTAAATTTGTCAATCTCCAAAGTTACAAGGCTAAAATTGTAATTTAGCATGTGGTTCATTTTGGGTATAAGCTCAATATACATGCATACGATTGTGGGGATTTGGGTTTGATGGTCAAGTGGTTATTTTAATAACCGAGTGGATTTTCTTTAGTGATCAAGATGTTTGCAATGAATTTGAGTATATAACCTCGTTGATCCCCAGTTTCGGGCAGAAAAACCGACTAAAAAAATCAAATCCCGAGCCCGTGGGAGCAAGTCCGGTAATGATCATTCCTCGGCCTGGGAATTTTCTTATCTCATCAAAATTGGGCTCTGTTTCTACAACTGCCTCTCCAGATGGTAGCACAACCTGCCAAATCGTACCATGTATACATACACTTTAGTCGAACAACATTAATCTTTTTATTAAAGACATTATAATCAATGGGTAATTACAAAAACAACCCTTGAGGTTTGACCTATTTGCAAACACCCCCTTAAGATTTGCATTTTCTTAACAAATTGAGAAAGAATTTTATAAAACAGAATATAATATTATTTGGAAAAAATAAATCAAAGAGATATTTCAACAGTAAGTTTTTCAAGAAATTACCTGAGTTTTAGAAGCAACATATAGTAGCTATCCTTAAAAGAAAAAAAGAAAAAAGAAAAAACTAGCAACACAACGTTAAAATGGAATACGCACAAGAAGGTCATCTCCAGTTGTATTCAGGATCTCATTCACAGAAGCACCGTTTAAGCTTTTAGAAACAGTCGACACGTCAGCAGCACCATTGTATTCCATCACCGTGTCGACTGGGAAATCAAGTTCAATGATAAAGTTATCAGATGCATTACCATTCGAAGAATCGGGTACCCTTTTAGCAGCCAAAATCCCCGAGAGAGTCGTGAACTCGACCGTATTAGATTTTACCAAATCGTGCGAGAAGAGAAAATGTGACGCAGCTAAAGTCGCGTGTCCACAAAGTTTGACCTGAAATTAAATTAAAACAACAATCTGAATTTGTGTTCACAGTTAATATGTAATGTTCACTAAATATACTTCTAGTGCTTTAAATCCACCGTCAATCATCGGCTGATTCTGCTTTTGGGTCGACTTTTAAACACAACTGAAGCACTTTTCAACTTCTCCACCAATTACTCTCTTAACTTGATCAATTTTCAAATTCAATTTGCTAACATTACCAAAATGCAAAGCAGGTTCAATGGCCCACACTACTTACCAAAATATAAGAGTTATAATCAACAAAAGGCAAAAACCATGTATCAGTATATTAATCAACAGCAGATTTCAAAAAATAAAAAATAATAATAATTAAAAAAAATGAGGCAGGAAGTGCAAAATGTGGACCTCGGCTACGGGAGTGAACCAGCGAAGGCCGAACCTAGGGACGGAGCCGATCGTTGACTGAGCCGGCTCGCTGAGCCGAGTCAGATAGCAAGTTTCAGATAAATTGAACTCACGCGCCACCGCTTGAAGCCACTCCTCGTCTCTCTCCTCCTCCAGCAAGAACACCGCCGCCGGATTCCCTTTGAACGCCGAGTCAGTAAATGCGTCAATCTGTTGTTTTCATCAAATTATTGCATCCATTATATAATTAAAACAAAAATTGTGACTCGATAATGTGTGTGGATGAGCAGAAACGAAGAGGGGTCAATTTACCACACAGTATTTGGCGGATTTCTTGGCCATGGTGAACTGCGAGAGATTGAACTTGCACCAATTGTAAAACTGCGTTCTTCAAAAAAAGCCAAAAAAAAAAATTTTCCCCTAACGAAAATAAATAGTATAAGATACAACCGTTACAATAACATTTTTTACAATTGAAATGTACATTTTTCAATTGATGGTACCGCTTCTTGTACGAAGAAATATATATTTATATTAAAATTTGTCATACTTAGAGATGATTAAAATATAAAAATAAAAATTAATATTTATCATATTGAAAATAGAAAATAAACATTTATGAGAATAAATACAAAAATATTTTTATAATGGTCGAATATGAAGGTTTAATTAAATAATTAATATAAATTTAATTCAGAATTAAAAAAATAAATTAGTTTCAAAAAATTTTAAAAAACTCTGGCGGGACGCGGTTGGGTATTTGCAAAAGCGTCCCGGACCCAAATGCCCCAAAGTTTTTTGGGGCCAAAATAAAAAAAAAAAATTAAACTTTGGGTCGGGACGCTTTTGGCATCCGCGTCCCGGTAGAAATTGAAAAAAAAAAAAAAACCAAGGTTGCGTCCCGGGGCAGAAATGTAAAAAGAAGTTAAAAGTTGAAGCTTTTAGACTCTGATTAAATTGCAATTTCTACCGAGACGCGAATGCCAAAAGTGTCCCGCCAGAGTTTTTTAAAATTTTTTGAAACTAATTTATTTTTTTAATTCTGAATTAAATTTATATTAATTATTTAATTAAACCGAATATGAACATATGCATGTTTATATGTTAATAAATGTAAATATATCACAAAATAAAAATAAGATTTATCATAACAAGTAGAAAAACTTATTTATACGGTATATAAATTTATGTATATTAATCGCATTAAACCAAATACACCTGATAATTTGCCTATAAGATAACATTGGCCGCTTAACAAAATCGCTGCTCCTCATTTGTATTGTTGCATGATATTGGGCCTTAGCTTCAGGCCTTATGAAACTTTCCAGTACCCAGCCCAAGTATAAATATCACATGATTTTATATTGCTAAACCAGCCTGCAATAACATAATTTTACCGCTAGGTATTTCTTACGAGGGAGTACATTTTTTACCCTTTTAAAAAACGTAAAAAAAATATATTCATAGGTTAACAAAACATTTTATTATTATTATTATTATTATTATTATTATTATTTATTTTGTAATATAAAAAGGTCAAAATACTTCGCCTAAAATATTAAATTATTCGATTCAAATTTTATCACTATCAACCTAAATATACAAACAATACTTTCGACCAAATAAAATTGTTCGCCCTAAATATTTTAAATTGCTCGACTTAAATAAAAACTATTCGACCCAAACATTTTTCACCTCTCGACCCACATACAAATCATACACCTCAAACCAATTTGTATTGATCGACCCAAACAACCATTCTTCCCAAATATGAAAACTACTCGACTCAAATATTTATCCTCCCGCCTCAAACATAAAAAACACTATCCAAACCAAATATTTGTATTGCTCAACCCAAATAAATTTTTTTTCTTAATGTGCGAAAAATATATTAAAAAAGAAGAAAAAGATACGGGGGGGGGGGGGGGTCGAGTCCCCTACACGACCAGTTGGCATCAAAAACAAAAGTTTGGGAGGCCGAGTTCCCTACGTGACCAAACACTCTAAATAATTTTTCATTTGACAAACAAAAATATAGAAATAAGCGTTTTACAAGAAATCCCCACTTAAAAGAACTCTTTGAAATTCGTCGTATAGGAGTAGCATCTTCATCATCAGCAAAATTCGCCTAAAATTGTTTAGCAAGCATACTCATGAGGTGGAGGGCGGGAGAGGATTTTGAATCGTTCACAGTGAAAGGAGTAGAAGATTCCTGTTGTAATTTTTTAAATCTGACCTAATTTCAACCAGCAAAAATTAAAAAAAAATCATTGGCCTAATTTGAAGGTGACTCGGGGCAACATCGAACTTCTCCCTTTGTCAGGTGGATGTGCCGATTTTATTTTTATTGTCCATAAGGATGTATTTTTCCGTCGAACAAGATGACAGTTTTGAGAAAATAAGTTTTAATGATAGGTATTGGGATTTGTTTTGAAAGAATTGTTATTGTTTGGATCGATATCCCATTTTTACAAGTAAAGATATTTTAAACTTTTTCAATCTAAAAATGAGTAGAATACATTTTTTATTCACTTGTAAACTTAACAGAGTTTAGCCTTTCGAAAATGAAAATTTTGAATCATTTCCTCTTATATACTATTGAGTAAATTTGTCGTTCCCAAATTAGAAACTCATTGGTCTTTGGACATTTATATTCATTCCAAATGAAATTTAGTTTCGATCAAAATTCGTGAACCATCAATATATTCAATAAATTATGATTGAACTCGACTTGATAATTAAATAATCGAGCTCAAACTCTAAAAATCTCGATTCAATTCGATTTGATTACAGTCTGGTCTTACTGTTCGTGCCAGAATATCAATTTGTCCCGAGATATTAATTTGTAAATGAATTATTTATTGATTTGTGCAAGTAGATGATGCATTATTTTTCGATCCAATTACATCTTTTTCCGTAACAAGTCTGGAAATCTACCTCATTAAAATAACAGTTGGGATCATAAGATAAAATGACAGGTGTTGATGGTACCATAAAATAAAAGTATCACATGAAGTTGAAGATACCTAATGATTAAAGTTTATTCATATGCAAAAAAATCTTCTGAACCCAAGACCAAATTGTTGAGCTTAGATTTAATGTCCAGGATTCATTAGACATATTAAGCCAACTTTTAAACATTCAAAAGTATTCCAGATTTTATTTTATTAAATAAATTATCATCATAGCTTTATTCATCCGTATATTAATTTTTTTAATTATTTAATTGTGCCTGTTTAGGTTTTAGAAAAGTACGGATTGAAAAAACTTTGCTTATATATTTTTGTCTATGAAAAAATATGCTAACAAATATTTTGTCATTTAAACTCTATCCTTTTCATACTTTGTTACGTAAATAATAACACTTCATCTTGCAATAGAGCAAATGCAAAGTAAATTTCGTTTTCTTGGTATTCCATTGCCTATACGGTACGCCTAATATTTTAAAGTAAAGTCAAATCATAATATTGCATTTTATCACTTAACCTTTGTGCAATTCTTTCTTTACTACTAATCTCTTTTCCTAATATTATTAAAATAATTCAAAAATTAAGAGTTCTCTTTTCTCTTTTTTTTTTCCCCAAACACTGATTTAAAATAATCCGAATCTAAAGAAATGACTATTTCTATCCTCAAGACCAGGTGTCAATACTAAATAAGAAAATCTACAAGACGACATAACTTGATATATAGCCACAGTAATAATACATAGAGTACAAACATAGTTGCAAGTCCCCAAACATTTCAGAAGCTTACAAACACAACCCTAATATGTTATCTTCCTTTTCACATTAAACCACCCCAAACATAAAAAATGAAAAATCACACCTTATATTCATCCTTCCAGTTTTTACTACACTCTCCCTTCTTCAAAACAACAGGTGACATGTTTCTTATAATTCCACAAGCAACTCAGGCCTTCATGTTATTACTACTCGTCGCCAGCGTAACAATCACCGGCGCAAACAAAACAACACCGAAATTCCCAACCATTCTAGTATTCGGCGATTCAACGGTTGACACCGGCAACAACAACTACATACCCACGCCGTTCAAAGGCGATCACCCGCCCTACGGGCTCAACTTCCCGGGCCGGGCTGCCACTGGTCGATTCTCGAATGGGAAACTCGTCCCCGACATACTCGCATCCTTAATCGGGCCGAAAGAAACTATCCCTCCCTTCTTGGCGCCGAATTTATCCGATGAGGATATAATTACAGGTGGGGCCCACGAACCCCTACTCCTTAATTTATTTTTTTTAATTAAATTAAAATTTCTAAAATCTGTGAGTCCGTCCCTTCTTACATACAGGTGTCAGCTTTGCATCGGCAGGATCGGGATACGACGAGCTAACGACGTCGTTCTCGCACGTAATCTCGATGTCGAAGCAGCCGGGATACTTGAGGTACTACGTAAAGAGGCTCGAGGGCATTGTTGGTATCGAAGAGGCTTCGAGGATTTTGGGTCGCGCTTTAGTCATCGTTAGCGCGGGTACAAACGACTTCATCTTTAATTTCTACGACATTCCGACCAGAAGGATCCAATTCGGCGTTAACGAGTACCAAGACTTCCTGCAAATCAAGCTGCAAAACTTTGTTAAGGTCTAACAATCAAATCATATTTACGGTCATTCATTTATTTCAACATTTAATATCCGTTCTGGACCACCTCACTTTCTCGTGCTGTACAGGAACTGTACTATCTAGGGTGCCGTAAAATGGTGGTAACGGGGCTCCCTCCGATAGGTTGCCTGCCGATACAGCTGACATCCAAATCTCCGATCCTGAGGACCTGCATTCACAAGGAGAATGCGGATGCTCGATCCTACAATGCCAAGCTCGAAAGGTTGTTGCCGCGGATAGAGGCGGAGCTTACGGGGAGCAAGATCCTCTACGTGGACGCGTACAATCCTCTCATGGACATGATCGTCAACCCACAAAACTACGGCAAGTATAAATATTGGCGTTTCAAAACTTATATAATTGTTTAATTAATTAATGTGTTGCAGAGTTTATGGAAACAAGAAGAGGTTGCTGCGGGACAGGATTAGTGGAAGCAGGACCCCTATGCACACGGCTAACTCCAATTTGTGCTGATCCCTCACGCTACGTGTTCTGGGATAGCATTCATCCTGGCGAATCAACGTACAGGATCGTCTCCAAGGCGCTAGTCGAGTTAATTTCCAAGTCACCACAATTCGTGAACGAGTGAAAGCTTGTTGTACTACCTTTCAGTTGCTTATCTTCACTGAGTTCATAATTTGTGCATGTAAATATTGTTAAGAAATTAAATATTTCAAACCCAAATTTAGATTATTAGAAATTATACACTTCATGAAGAGACGCATTAACATAATGTACCAAAGTCGAGAAAAAGGCAAAAAATCCAACAAAAATCACAATATGTCCACTAACATTTACCGAAAATACAACACACAAATGAAATCCTTACTAAATATCCTAAATGCCCCTACCACAAAAGCCACCTACACATTTGCCTGTGAAGAAAATGAGGCTTATTTCTACACAAGAACAAACCTATGTTCGCTTTGGGCCAGTAAGCGATTATTACAATGGTGAAGGGCACATTCGCCAAATCACTATGTGCAATTAAATTAGCCAATAAAATAAACAAAGGTTGGTTTTATAGTGTACATGTCACAGAAACATGGCTAAATAAATAAATCACCAGAACCCTTCTTTTGCCATTTTCAGAAAGTTGCAGAGAGTTATGTTTGGGATATCACCAGATCCCAACTGCTTCTTCTTCTTTATCCTTGTCATCTTCGTAGAGTTACCACCTTCTGATTGGTCCACTGTGGCCGAGACCAGATTATAGAACTGCCAAAAAATTAATTCAATTTTGCCTTATGGGCTATGTCTCATGTAGAACTGTTACAGATAATGTGTCTTCTGTACGACAATGTCACTTTTCCACTAAAAAGTGTCGCTTGTACAAATCATATATAACATTGTCACTTTTTTATTTGATATTGTTATTTTCCCACTAAAATGTGTCATTTTTGCATTAAAAAATATCACTTTTATATATTGTATTATAATTAAGCATTTTACTTGAAATAAAACAGCGTCACTTTTGCACTAAAAAATGTCACTTTTCCCGCCGTACAAAACATGATGAGTAAGACGGTCTTTTATAAGTTTTTGCCTTATGTCAAACAAGAGTGTTCCATAATTTTATTTTTCTAAATTCTTTTCCAAGAAAATATCTATTAAGCTCTTAGAATAATATCCTAGGAGCTTATAAGCTGTTTTTACAAGAATTGGGATACAAATAATCATATTTACCTCACAAACACCGTGTAGTATTAAACGATGGAAAGGATCTTGAACATGCAGCACTAGAACATCTCTGTTCCCACCGTCCATGACAAACGAGCGTACACATTCCTGAACAAAATCATTTCAACAGTCAAGTTCGGAATCAGAAACCCAAATATTATTATTGTTATTTTAATGCAATACATAAAATTCAAGCCATAAATAAGCCCTAGTTCAATAGCCCTCTCGCAATATAAAAAAGCAAATGAAAGAAAGAGAAGAGAAGAAAAGAAAAGAAAAAAAAAGTCTTGAAATTCACAATTTATTAACATTCAAATAGTGATAATCAGGTGATGCAGAAATATAATATTTCCATAATACGTATCTCATTATACCTCATATCCATTGAGCAAGTCCGAAAGATAACAACGACGAAGCGCCTCTCTAGTTCTACTATCCACACGGTGCCAAGCTTTCATCACGGCGACTTTGTCAGCATCTGCACAATCTTCGCGCTTTGAAGATGAGCTTTTGAGGGACTCTATGATAGATGCCTACAAAAATGAGGAAAACAAAAAAAGGGTTCGAGCATGTGCGGAAATATTTTCTTTGGAGAAAATGATTTTGATAGTGAAAGCATTTCCCAGGATAACCACTTTTTTTCAAACCTATATATAAACATAAGAGTCAAAATCTATGTCGCGCTAACTTTTTGTCTTCCCCACCCCCCACCCCAAATGTAACCAATTTGATATGTAAAACAAAAGTGATAACCTCTTTGTCCATGTCTATGTTTCTGAACTTATCCCATTCCTCCACATTTGTCATGGAAAAGGTTGACGGAGGCACATCGTCACCTGCAAAATCATACGATTAAATTGTTGCATAACTACATATATTGAAAGAGGAAAGCAAAAATAAACATACAATTTCATGTCGTGGATTTCATTATACAGACATAAACATTTTTAGTTAATTTTAACAATTTAATGACACACAGAGAGAGAAAAAATAATAATAATAAAAAAAGATATGTTATCATATTTACACAGGGGAGCTAACTTTGGCGAACCAGTCCAAATTTTTTTTTTTAAAATCTGAAAACACATTTACCCCATGGTGGTGGAGCAAAGAGTCCTCTAATTTCCTCAGCATTCAAACGAGGAACAAGCTCCATCAACAAACGATCGTTCAACCATCGGCGTGATCTTCGGTTGCTAACCTGCAGAAATTTGCTGAATGAATCCAAATGCATTTGAGAAAAATGCATCAAAACGAACGATTTAGGTCAGCCAAACTTTCAGATATCTTTCACTTCAAAAATCGAACCACCTCGAATATTAAAAATAACATTTTTTTCTTTAATTTTTTAAAATATAAAGTCATACCTCACTATCAGTTTTGCCACAGATTACAAAAATTACACAGAGATGAACTGCAATCCGAGCTATTATTAATGCTTCAGTGGAATTAAAATCTCAGCCTTAATTAAATTGCTAGACTTAGCCTCGGTGAGATTTTATTGCAAGCTGAATAGTCAGGGTTGAGACTTTTAAAGAGGTAACACAAATACCCAGATCTCCAAAAAATAAAAGAAAATTAAATAAATAAATAAGAAATTAAAATTACCCTTCCAGCCAGGTTCTCAAGAAACTCGATCTTCTTCTCAATTTCCATCCCCCGAAACTTCGGGTTTGCATCTGCAACAATATTCAATACAAAAGTCACCGCCTTTTTCGACAAAAAAAAATTATATTAAAAAAAAAAACGCATCAACAAGATTTGCAACGTAAGTCTCAGATTTAAACTGCTGAATCAAAACAAAACATAACAAGAAATTATAGTAAAAATCGAACCTTTGGGATTGACAAAGAGGGACGAATACATAACAAGATCTTGCTCCGTCCACATAATATCAGGGGCCGCCATGATTGATTGTGATTATTTTCGCTAGAGACTTGTTTTGATTTCTAGAGTTTGAGTTCTTTGGAAAAAAAATGGAGAGATGTGATGAATTTTCTGTAGGAGCTGTGCGCACGAAGACCAAACACGGTCTTGGGGTAAAATGGGGAGAACAAGGAATATTCCTATTTGGTTCTGAATTCTAATGCTAATTTCTATTTACAATTTCTTTTTATTGTGAAAAATATTATATTTGCTGACGCCAACTATCTAAATATTGGTGCTGTCTTTTTTTCAGGCCAATATATTTAGAATAGTTGAATCTTTTAAGAAATTGAAAGTCTTTGATATTATATAATTGGGATAAGCTAAAAATGTGTGGACCGTAACCTTTTCAATTTATTTTCTTATAAATATAACATGAATTACATTTTGTTATGTATTTGGGAGTATTAATTTATGATCATGGAGACAACATCTAATGGCCCAATAAGCCCGATAGATTTTAGCTTAAAGCCCAATAAACATTCAACTTGACCCATAAACAACTCATATTCTTTTGGGCTCAAATATATTTGTCAGTTAGGTCCTTGTTCAAAATGTATCTGGGGTCCAATCCAGGACAACTTATTACATGCTAAAATGCATCGAAATATATTTTGACTTAAATTAATGAATTTTTATTTGCAAATTGATGAATGTGTGAGAAAAATCATGAGCTTTTGCATTCAATTTGACTTATTCAGTGATGAACATTTCTAATAAGTCAATTTTATAGAGCATCTCTGGCCAACGAGCTAACCTGGGCTGCAATTTTATAGATCCAAAATTGGTTGAACTCATTTAAATTGATGGGTACAATATCAATCAGTCATATACAATTTCAATTATATCAAATATGGTCTGAAATAAATTCAAACTTCAAAAGAGTCAACTCGAGCTGGGCTTATATATTTAGTAAATAAAACTATCAAAAATCAAAAGAAAAATCGTGAAAATTAGGTCTTAATTTGAAAATAAAATCGAGGGCTCCGGGCTCCCACCTTTCTTTAAATACAGTGTATAAGCTCCTGATGTTTTATTTAAGAGCTTATTTTTTGTTACCAATATTTTTAAAGATCTTATTAGGAAATTTATAAACTTTAAAACATGTAACTATATGATGCTTAACCAAAGGGGTAACAATGTCTATTCACCCACTACTAACTGCTCACCGCCTGCAATGCCACTACTTTTATAGACTGTCGCTCAAACGTACCACGCACGTAAAAGCTGTACGCACTCGGCTCATTTTAGTCAGCAAACTGCAAACACACAGCTCACACTCTTTTCATTTCACTTCTACTCACATTTTCAGCTATCTCCTCTCTTAATACAAAATCCCTCAACAGTAAAATCTGTAAGAATTTCTCCAATTTTTTTTTTCACAATCCGTGCATTTTTTATTTTAATTACTTGCGATTAATTTTTATTTTTTTTCTGATTATCCAACGCACGCATTGAGTGTGTTAGCATGTGTACTATACAATATTTGGGGATTTTACTGCGTACCCAGCTGTGCTGCTTGTTTCGTGTGTATTATTGTATATGCTTTTTTTTTCTCGTGTTATTACCCGAAAAGTTGGTGAAATGTTGGGTTTTCGAATTGAAATGGTTTATCCATTTGATTTTTCGAAAAAAAAAAAAAAAAAAATTGCATCACGACTTTGTTTTATGATAGGTTTTTCGAATATGCAGAAAGACGAGCGTGTAATGTTACAGGAACAAAATTAATCGAGAAAGTGCCAGAAAAAATCGTTGTTGGAATATGTATTGGGATTTAGGGTAAATTTACCCACTGCATTATACGCCTTGGGGTGCTGATATATGTTGTTTATTGATGATTCAATCATGGCGATTTGTATGTTTATGGAAACTTATGCTTTTTTGAGGGTTATGTCTAAGGAAATGATATTGAATCATTACCAGTCTAATTCGCAGTATTTCATGAGTTATTTCATTGCCGATTGATCTGATTTTCATTTAAATTTCACCAAAACATTATTTCAAAGTTGTACATTTTGCTCGTAAACAATCGATTAGCTGATGAAGCTTGGTGATGGTTCATGTTTTGCTCCCATGCCCTTTTCTGTTACAACTTGGTACTCATTTATGGTTGTGATTATTCCGATTCTTAATTCTCAGGTTCGCAATTTTACATTCGTGCACAAATAATCATTTTAATTAATTACTGCGTTTGACAAGTTATTGTTATTATTATTATTATTATTATTATTATTATTATTATTATTATTATTATTATTATTATTATTATTATCAATGCAGTATCCGAGCACTCTTCACATGGACGAACCGAATTGCAAAACTAATATGCAGTTTTCACCTCTGGATATTACTTGGCTGCCAAATAATAGTGCTTATGGTTTACATGATGACCCTTACGTATATCAGCACAACGTGTCCCCAGGGACTAGTAACGGGATTCATCAGGAACCTGTTTTAGTTCCTCAATGGATGCATTGCCAGCAAACACCTCAAAACTATGTCGAGTTTCTTACCGAAACAAGGTACCCTGAAATACAGAAACAAACAACGTACGACATTTCCAATCAAGCGACTAGTTTGGGACTAGCAGATGCTTCTCAGTTGGTAATGAGGAATTTTGTACCTTTCTGATCATTTTAAGTTGATGTTTTAAATCTTAGTCGTACATGGGATGTGATTTATGTACTTTTTTTCTAACAGGAAGAGCATTCAGGGCTGCCTAATGTAGGGAATTTTATCGCGACATTCACGGGCTTGGAACCTCAGTATGGTGTTCAGGTTTTTTTTGAATCTCTGTTTCTGTACTTAATTAGGAAGTGAGAATTATAGTTTAAAAAATGAAATACTTATGTCACTGGTTTTTTCTTACCGCAGAAACAGAATTGGAATGAAGAGCCGAGTCATGCTTTTCAAGCTTATTCAGGGTCAGTCATGAAATGCACTTCCGAAGCCCGTTCAAAAAGATCAAGAGAAAAAGCCTATGCTGAAGATCATGTACGCATTTGCCCTTCAATAAGTTTTATAAACATATTAAGACCTCAGCTTATATAAAGTTGAGATGATTGGCCTACAGTTTGCACGCATCAGTTTCTGATTGCCTTATTCGTTCTTTTAGTGTTGCAGACTGAGAATATCACATTGGTTATATGCATTGAAAGAACATGAGATGTAATTTATGTTAATGTTATAAACCTTAGTCGTGCATGAGATATGATTTATGTACTTTCCTTCTACAGGAAGAACAGCAAGGGCTGCCTAATGTGGGAAATTTTATTACAACATTCGCAGGCTTGGAACCTGAATATGGTGGTCAGGTCAATTCCTATCTCTGTTTCTGTTCTTACAAAGTAAATAATAATATTAGTTAAAATGAAACACTCATACAAATTTGTCCCTGCAGGAACAAAACAGGAATGAAGAACTGAGTAATGCTTTTCAAGCTTATTCAGGGTCGGCCACTGCTGCAACGGAATGCCTTTCTGAAGCCCGTCGGAAAAGATCGAGAGAGAAATCGTATGCTGCAGATCGTGTAAGCATTAGTTACTTAGATGGAGCTGTCAGCTCATATAAAATTCAAATGATGCATCAGTTTCTGATTTCTCTATGTTCATTCTTTTAGTGTCGCAGGCTGAAAATATCACATTGGTTAGATGAATTAAAGGAATTGGTGCCTCAATCCCAAGAGGTAAGATAGCGGATCCTTACCAAACGATAAACTCTTTATGTTCTGGCATCGTTTTTCCATACTAAAGGTGACATGTTCTTAGAGGGTGTTAATGTAAAAACTTTTTTACCAGTGGATGTTGAGTAACTTTTTTCATTTAGTTGTTTCTTTAACATTTATTTTCAGTTAGACTTAATACTTTTATCATATTTCGTTATGGGATGAGGTTTTCACCTACTGATATAAGTCTATGATGAACGGAACGGAATACATTATTTGTGGTTCATGGAAACCAATTGGCCAATGTTTATCCTGAATGAAAGTTATTAGTAATAGTAGGTAATTTCTGAACCTACAGCTCCTTAAAAGTTGTAGCTTTGCAGGTTGGTAAAGAAGATGTGCTGGATAATGTCATTGACCACGTCAAATACTTGCAAAATCAAGTGAAGGTAAGTTTTAATCCCAGTGAATTTCAATCCTTTAGATGTATTGTCTTAATTGAAATCTGAAAGATGAAAATAGATGATAAAATAAATTTTCTTAATTTGTTAAACTTTGATTTTTCAAAGAAACTAGTTGTTAACATTTCTTGATCCAAATAATAATAATAATAATAAAATCATAAATAAATAAAAATGCTTGCTTATGTTTCGTATGGTGGCTGAGATATTAAGAACCCATAGACATTCTGAGTATAGTTATTGATAATACTTGTTCAAGTCAAACACAACATTTCACAACCTTTCACTTGGTGATTGTCTGCATTGTGTATAATTGTATAAACTTTGTAATAGTGGCTAAAAATATTGCTAAAGTTCTAGCGTCAGTAGTTCGTGCTGGCAAGTCTAAATGTTATCAAGATTATGACCATGATATCAAATGTCAACATCTTTTTAATCCTTTTTTCTTGGGTTCATAACCTATCACTTGATTAAAATCTCTTCTTGATGTTGGCTGTCAAATTTCTTGTCATAATATAATTATTAATTTTTTTCGCATGTACAGAAATTTCAATCGTGCTCCTATTATGTTGATTCGTAGCACTATCCGTATCCAATTTATTGATATTTGCTCAAACACACTCATTGTTTAGTATTTACAATGCAGGATCTGAGTCGAAACAGATTGGGAGGTGAACGAATTTTAAATTCTGTTATTTACCTTGAGGTACTAGAAACTATTCTTAAATAAATTCCATTGTATCAAAAAAAAAAAAAAAAGCAATCCCTTATATGTATTCTGGTTATGACATTAATGTCTGATTGTTTCAGGGGCATGGACATTATATTGTTGAGGAACAGATGCTGAATGGGCCTCTCGAACAGACGATGGGAAAGTTGATTGATGTTTATCCTTCAGCTGCTACTGAACTGTTGCAAAGCAAAGGCCTTGTTGCCATGCCTTTGACTTTAGCAGAAGGGTTACGTGAACCCAGCGAGATGTTGAGAACGCAAGGTTAGTTTTCAGTCCTTTGCTATCAACATTCTGTTTTATTACTGCCAGATATTATTGAAGGCAGACATATTATTACAAAGTTATAACAGCGCAAGTCCAATGGCAGAGCCAAGGGAGGCCTAATCTGGGCCCCGGCCCACCTCACCCACCTGGCTCCGTGATTGAGCACAACTTGATGAAAGTCAGTGCATGCTATATTGCTATCGCTTTATGGACGTTTTTGTTCTTATCCTGCAATCTTGTTTTTACATCCTGTTTTACTAAAATTGTGCTCAATCAAGTTGAGGTGCTCTCTATCAAGTTTTATAAGTTTAGATTGGGGCTTAGATTGTTTTTGGTTCCTGGAGTTGATCACACGTCTAAGTGATGGGGCTTAGATTGTTTTTGGTGATGTAGCACCTGATATGGGTTAAATTTGTTACTTTGATTCAGAGCTCCGGGTAATGAAGCTATTACCTTAGAAAAAGGATCTTGTAATGCAACTCATCAATCAATTGTTTTAGGTAGCTGCTGCCTTTGAAAAAACTCAAAATGATGTCATAAATTGAATTACATATCTTATTCAAACTTGCTTATGTCAATTATGTGAAGGTGCATGTTTTTGGTTGAAGGTTGGTGCCTGAGTTTCTATTATATATTTATGATATTAATTAGGGGTCTTTTCTGTTGGACTGAGAAGCTTGCTGCCCTTTTATAGCTTATTATTCTGGCTTGCTCTTACAATTGGTTCTCTGTATGGTTGAACACATTAAACAAGAGATATTATTAGGCTACAGTTGGATACCATCTCAGTTTCATTTTACAGAGAAAACCTGTTACCCATTCAATTGTTATGTAAATCTAAAACAGACAGTATTCACTCATTTAAAAAAATAATTATAATAAACCAAACAATTAGTTATTATTTAACATTTTCATACAAATTAAACTATTATTTCACTCACCCACTTAATTCTAACTACTCATCATGTGCATATCGTTTTACTAGCTTTATACAAATCAACTTTTATCGTTACATTTTCATCTCATATTCAGCCACTCTCTCATTATTCATCTTTCAAAAATAAAAATAAATAATCGTCACTATTATCTAATAAAATGAAGTTTCTCATAATAAAAGCATATCCAAGCACAACCTAAGGGAGCAATTGCATATGTTTTCATTTTGGGAATTTTGGAAATGAGATTAAATAATGACTTTTTTTTTTTGAAAGAAGAAAGATAGGTTTTAAAAGTATGAATGGATATGAGATGAAAATGTAATGATTAAAATTGATTAATTATAAAAATTAATAAATTAATGTTTGAGAATTATTGGTAGTTAGAGTTATGTGTGTAGAGAGATAGTGAAATTTATGAGAACATGTGTAATAATGATTGGTGATTGAATTGTTTATTTTAGAAAATAGATTGAAGTGATTGTTGGAAGATAAAAGTGAAAGTAAGTTGAAAATATAATATTGAAATGTTCATGCCCTCAAATTGGATAAAACCTTAAAATGAGTGTTCGCTAAGCAGTTTCCTTCTGGCCTTTTGAGTGTCAAAGGCCAAAAAACAAATACCTAAATTAATAAAGGGAGTGAGATATGTTTTAATAAATTTCCATGATCAATTAAAGGCCTCTAAGCTCTAAGAACTTTGCCTGACCTCCTTTCTGCACTGGCATTGATGAAGGTCAGGTGCAGTGGTGGACTGGCATCTTTGGATGCCATCATCCATAGCATCTAGCATGAATACTGGACATTACTCAATGAAAGGTCAAGTAGTCATGTGTTGTGTCCTGACCATTTAGGCCAGATGTCTAGTTATGGTTATCTAGGAATTGGTTTCCAGCTTGACCACAACAAGAACGAAGATCGGTCCCGGTGATTGTAATTTGGTTCAAATTCTTTTTTTATTATTACTTTTTTTTTTTTTTTGGAATTGTGCCTTATTTTGGGTTTGAGTTGAAAAATTATTGTGATCACCTATTCACTCCATAAAATTGCAATGAATGTTATTTACTTTTGGTTTGACTATAATCTTGATGTTGATGATATGCTTTAGTCCAAAACCACTGAGCTGAGTACTGGAGAATTTTGTGTGGTTGTCTTAAGATTTTATCCATATAAAGATTTTTAATGGGACTCCCAACTCATTTCTTTTTAGGTTTACATGCACAAAAAAATATGGTTTGTCGTGATTTTGGGGATGTGCACCACTTGATGTGATCTGATAGTGCTTACATTGTCTGATGATACTGATACGATTTCGCTTATTTCATGGGTGAGATTATTGGAGGCAAATTATGACGTATTTTGAAGTTTATAACTTTCAATGATTTATGATACGTACGTTTGAGTGAGATTATTGAATGTTAAGTGAGATTATTGAATGTAAATTATAACGATTTTGAAGTTCATATCTTTTCATGACTTGTGTTTGATGATGTATTGTCTTTATTGTGTGTTACTTATCTCATGAGGGAGATTATTGGAGATAAATTACGATAGATTTTGAAATTTATGTCTCTTAATGGTTTAGGTTTGATGATGTTTTCCTTTATTGTACGTTCGTCCGGATTTTGAAGTTTATATCTTGCAATTATTTTTAGGTTTTTGTTGTGATGCCTTTATTCTACGTTATTGGAACTACAATTTGATTTTGACAAACTCGAAACAATAACATGATGTTTTACTTTGATCATGCTGATCTTATATTTATTTTTCACCACGGGGTTATTTTTTTTTTAGCGTAAATTTACCATTTTATCTACACAACTATTCTATTATTTCGGCGTCTAGCGATGATTAGACAAGATCATGCTTTGATAAGTGGTGTATATATAGTTCGGATAAGTAATAATTGGCTGTGATTTGTTTGGTTAGGCATGAAAAACAAATAGTAAGTATTCCATTTAGTATAGTATAGGTTTTATCTTCTTTCGAAAATGGTGGGGTTAATATATATTTCGAAGAATCATGAGGGCAAATGGGGTACTGTTTATTATAGTGGTGCCAAGTGATCATGGTCATGGATGATGCAAGCATGCAGAAACTGGGGAATAAGATTCACTGATGTGATTGAAATAAAATAAACTAATAATAATAATTATTACTTTTTTTAAAAAAATTATAAAAGAAATTCCAAGCTTGTGCCCGTGGCACGCCTAAAGATTGTATCCTTTTTCCATCATGTCTTGGTTTGACTTCGGATATCTATTCAATTTGCTCACCTTAATCTTTATCGCATTTTCTTCCAATTAGCTCCCACCTCACCATATTTAGATCTGGTGATTTAACTATCAAGACATATTTAATTTGCTTTTTAATTTACTATTAATGTTTATAAGTTTCATTGTTAATCTCTACTTAACTTTAAAATATATCTAGATTGCTTTTTAATTTTCTATATTTCTATATATTTTAATATTCTAAAAATCTTCATGGTCGCATTTCTTTCAATATGATCCATCTAATTACATTTAGGGTATGTTTGGCGGATAAAGCTGATAAGCTAGCTGATAGCTGAAAAGTTAGCTGATGACTGATAAGTTATTTGAGAGCTGATAGCTTATAGTTGATTACTGGTAGCTGAAAAGTTAGCTGATTTAAATAAAAGCGTTTGGCAAATTTAGCTGATAAGATGACTCAAAAATACAAACGTACATATCTAAAATAATAGTGTTAATACTATTTTTTATTTATTTTTATATAATATTAGGATATTAAATTTAATTATTATTGTTTCTATTACCAATTTCGTTGTATATATATAATTTTCAATAATTGCACAATATATTTTTTAACGAAATGGGGAGAGGATTTTTCTTATTTCCTTTACACAAATTTATAATCAAGCTAATAATAATAATAATAATTATTATTATTATTATTATTGTTGTTATTATTGATGTTGTTGTTACACAATACTAAAATAACTCTAGATATTTATATAATTAATTTATTATTATTATTATAACTTTCAATAATTACACAATATTTTATTTAACAGATTGGGGAGATGATTTTTTTTAATTCCTTTATACACCCGTTTATAATCAAGCTAATAATAATAATAATAATAATAATAATAATAATAATATTATTATTATTATTATTATTATTATAACTTTCAATAATTGCACAATACTTTATTTAACAGATTGGGGGGATGATTTTTTTTAATTTACTGTATACACCCGTTTATAATCAATCTAATAATAATAATAATAATAATAATAATTATTATTATTATTATTATTATTATTATTATTATTGCAATACTAAAATAACTTTAGATATTTATCTAATTAATAATAATAATAATTTTAGAATACTAAAATAATTTTTAGATATTTATCTAACAATTAATAAAGTGGTAAATTAAAAAAATAATAATACCTAACAAAATAATAGTCACTACAAAAAACTCCTGCAATCCTGACGGCCAAATCCGTCAGGATTCCGTCAGTATATCAAATACTGACGGCCTCCTGACGGATTATGGCCGCCAGTATATTTGCGGTTAGGATTGTAGCATCCTGACGGAAATTGTAACCCGCCAGGAATGCCGGCGGTTTCGTTGACGGCTTCACACACACACAACATATATATATATAATATATATATAT